>SZWC01000141.1:399680-443890 GCA_023375785.1 Penium margaritaceum | reverse complement strand
TTCTATGACCGGGCTTTGATTTCTGTGCTCCGGCTTTGGTTCGCTGACCCAGCTTTGGTTTCAGTGACCCGGCTTTGGTTTCTGTGACCCGACTTTGGTTTCTGTGACCCGGCTTTTGTTTCTGTGACCCGGCTTTGGTTCCTGTGACCCGCCTTTTGTTTCCCTGACCTGGCGTTGGTTTCTGTGACCTGGATTTGGTTTGTGTGACCCAGCTTTGCTTTTTGTGACCCGGCTTTGTTTTCTGTGACTCGGCTCTTGTTTATGTGACCCGGCTTTGGTTTTTGTGACCCATCTTTGGTTGCTGTGACCCGGCTTTGGTTTTTGTGACCTGGCTTTGGTTTCAATGATCCTGCCTTGGTCTATGTGACGCGGATTCGGTTTCTGTGACCCGGCTTTGATTTCAGTGACCCGGCTTTGGTTTTTGTCACCCACCTTTAGTTTCTGTAACGCGGCTTTGTTTACTGTGACCCAGTTTTGGTAACTGTGAGCCGACTTATGTTTCTGTCACCCGGCTTTGGTTCATGTGACCCAGCTTTGGTTTTTGTGGCCAGGCTTTGGTTTCAGTAACCCGGCTTTGGCTTCAAGGACCCGGCTTTGGTTTCTGTGACTTTGCTTTGGTTAATGTTACCCGGCTTTGGTTTCTGTGACCCGGCTTTGGTTTCTGTGACCCGGCTTTGGTTTCTGTGACCCGGCTTTGGTTTCTGTGACCCGGCTTTNCAAGTAGGGCGCAACTAGGGCGCAACTAGGGCGAAACTATGGTACAACTATGGTGTAACTAGGGCGCAACTACGGCGCAACTACGGCGTAACTAGGGCGCAACTAGGGTGCAACTAGTGTGCAAGTTAGGTGCAACTAGGGTGCAAGGCGCAACTAGGGCGCAAGTAGGGCATACTAGAGCGCAACTATTGCACAAATAGGGCGCAACTAGGGCGCAACAAGGGTGCAAGTATGGTGCAACTAGGATGCAACTAGAGCGCAAGTATGGCACAACTAGGGCGCAACTAGGGCGCAACTTGGGTGCAACTAGCGCGCAAGTTGGGCGCAACTAAGGCGCTACTAAGGCGTAACTAGCACGCACGTATGGCACAAGTAGGACGCAACTAGCACGCAACTAGGACACAACTAGTGCGTAGCTAGTGTCCAAGTAAGGCACAACTAGGGCGCAAGAAGGGTGACAGTAGGGCGCATGTAGGGTACAATAAGGGCGCAAATGGGGTGCAACTAGGGCGTAACTAGGGCGCAACTAGGGCGCCATTAGGGCGCAACTAGGGCGCGACTAGGGCGCAACTATGGCGCAACTAGGGCGCAACTAGGACGCAACTATGGCGCAACTAGGACGCAACTAGGGCGTAACTAGGGCGCAACTAGGGCGCAACTCGGCCGCAACTAGGCCGCAACTACGCCGGTTTCTGTAACCCGGCTTTGGTTTATATGACCCGGCTTTGGTTTCCGTGACCCGGCTTTGGTTTTTGTTACCCGGCTTTGGTTTCTGTGACCCGGCTTTGGTTTCTCTGACCCGGCTTTGGTTTCTGCGACCCAAAATTGGTTCTGTGACCCGGCTTTGGTTTATGTGACCCGGCTTTGGTTTCTCTGACCTGGCTGTGGTTTCTCTGACCCGGCTTTGGTTTCTATGACCCGGCTTTGGATCTGTGACCCGGTTTTGGTTTTTGTGACCCGGCTTTGGTTTCTGTGACCCGGCTTTGGTTTTTGTGACCCGGATTTGGTTTCTGTGACCCAGCATTGGTTGCTGTGACCTGGCTTTGGTTTTTGTGACCCGGCTTTGGTTCTTTGACCTTGCTTTGGTTGCTGTGACTTGGCTTTGGTTTATGGGATCCGGCTTTGGAGTCTGTGACCCGGCTTTGGTTTCTGTGACCCGACTTTGGTTTCTATGACCGGGCTTTGATTTCTGTGCTCCGGCTTTGGTTCGCTGACCCAGCTTTGGTTTCAGTGACCCGGCTTTGGTTTCTGTGACCCGACTTTGGTTTCTGTGACGCGGCTTTTGTTTCTGTGACCCGGCTTTGGTTCCTGTGACCCGCCTTTTGTTTCCCTGACCTGGCGTTGGTTTATGTGACCTGGATTTGGTTTGTGTGACCCAGCTTTGCTTTTTGTGACCCGGCTTTGTTTTCTGTGACTCGGCTCTTGTTTCTGTGACCCGGCTTTGGTTTTTGTGACCCATCTTTGGTTGCTGTGACCCGGCTTTGGTTTTTGTGACCTGGCTTTGGTTTCAATGATCATGCCTTGGTCTATGTGACGCGGCTTCGGTTTCTGTGACCCGGCTTTGATTTCAGTGACCCGGCTTTGGTTTTTGTGACCCAGCTTTAGTTTATGTAACGCGGCTTTGTTTACTGTGACCCAGTTTTGGTAACTGTGAGCCGACTTATGTTTCTGTCACCCGACTTTGGTTTATGTGACCCAGCTTTGGTTTTTGTGGCCAAGCTTTGGTTTCAGTAACCCGGCTTTGGCTTCAAGGACCCGGCTTTGGTTTCTGTGACTTTGCTTTGGTTAATGTTACCCGGCTTTGGTTTCTGTGACCCGGCTTTGGTTTCCGTGACCCGGCTATGGTTTTTGTAACCCGGCTTTGGTTTCGGTGGCCCGGCTTTGGTATTTGTGACCCGGCTTTGGTTTCTGTGACCCAGCTTTGGTTTCTGTGACCCGGCTTTGGTTTTTGTGCCCCGGCTTTGGTTTTTGTGATCCGGCTTTGGTTTATGTGACGCGGCTTTGGTTTCTGTGACTTGGCTTTGGTTTCTGTGACCCAGCATTGGTTGCTGTGACCTGGCTTTGGTTCCTGTGACCCGGCTTTGGTTTCCGTGACCCGGCTATGGTTTTTGAAACCCGGCTTTGGTATTTGTGACCCGGCTTTGGTTCTGTGACCTTGCTTTGGTTGCTGTGACTTTGCTTTGGTTTCTGGGATCCGGCTTTGGAGTATGTGATCCGGCTTTGGTTTATGTGACGCGGCTTTGGTTTCTGTGACTTGGCTTTGGTTTCTGTGACCCAGCATTGGTTGCTGTGACCTGGCTTTGGTTCCTGTGACCCGGCTTTGGTTTCCGTGACCCGGCTATGGTTTTTGAAACCCGGCTTTGGTATTTGTGACCCGGCTTTGGTTCTGTGACCTTGCTTTGGTTGCTGTGACTTTGCTTTGGTTTCTGGGATCCGGCTTTGGAGTATGTGATCCGGCTTTGGTTTATGTGACGCGGCTTTGGTTTCTGTGACTTGGCTTTGGTTTCTGTGACCCAGCATTGGTTGCTGTGACCTGGCTTTGGTTCCTGTGACCCGGCTTTGGTTTCCGTGACCCGGCTATGGTTTTTGAAACCCGGCTTTGGTATTTGTGACCCGGCTTTGGTTCTGTGACCTTGCTTTGGTTGCTGTGACTTTGCTTTGGTTTCTGGGATCCGGCTTTGGAGTATGTGATCCGGCTTTGGTTTATGTGACGCGGCTTTGGTTTCTGTGACTTGGCTTTGGTTTCTGTGACCCAGCATTGGTTGCTGTGACCTGGCTTTGGTTCCTGTGACCCGGCTTTGGTTTCCGTGACCCGGCTATGGTTTTTGAAACCCGGCTTTGGTATTTGTGACCCGGCTTTGGTTCTGTGACCTTGCTTTGGTTGCTGTGACTTTGCTTTGGTTTCTGGGATCCGGCTTTGGAGTATGTGATCCGGCTTTGGTTTATGTGACGCGGCTTTGGTTTCTGTGACTTGGCTTTGGTTTCTGTGACCCAGCATTGGTTGCTGTGACCTGGCTTTGGTTCCTGTGACCCGGCTTTGGTTTCCGTGACCCGGCTATGGTTTTTGAAACCCGGCTTTGGTATTTGTGACCCGGCTTTGGTTCTGTGACCTTGCTTTGGTTGCTGTGACTTTGCTTTGGTTTCTGGGATCCGGCTTTGGAGTATGTGATCCGGCTTTGGTTTATGTGACGCGGCTTTGGTTTCTGTGACTTGGCTTTGGTTTCTGTGACCCGACTTTGGTTTCTGTGAGCCGGCTTTGGTTTCTGTGACCCGGCTTTGGTTCCTGTGACCCGGATTTTGTTCCCCTGACCTGGTATTGGTTTCTGTGACCCGGATTTGGTTTTTGTGACCCGGCTTTGCTTTCTGTGACCCGGCTTTGTTTTCTGTGACTCGGCTTTTGTCTCTGTGTCCCGGCTTTGGTTTTTCTGACCCGGCTTTGGTTGCTGTGACCCGGCTTTGGTTTCTGTGACCTGGCGTTGGTTTCAATGACCCATCCTTGGTTTTTGTGACGCGTCTTTGGTTTCTGTGACCCGGCTTTGATTTCAGTGACCCGGCTTTGGTTTTTGTGACCCGGCTTTAGTTTATGTGACGCGGCTCTTGTTACTATGACCCAGTGTTGGTAACTGTGATCCGACCTCGGTTTATATGACCCGGCTTTGGTTTATGTGACCTGGCTTTGGTTTTTGTGGCCAGGCTTTGGTTTCAGTAACTCGGCTTTGGCTTCAAGGACCCGACTTTGGTTTCTCTGACTTGGCTTTGGTTTATGTCACCCGGCTTTGGTTTCTGTGACCCGGCTTTGGTTAATGTGACCCGGCTTTGGTTGTTGTGACCCGGCTTTGGTTTCTGTGACCCGGCTTTGGTGTCTGTGAATTGGCTTTGGTTCCTGTGACCCGGCTTTGGTTTCTGTGACCCGGCTTTGGTTTTTGTGGCCAGGCTTTGGTTTCAGTAACCCGGCTTTGGCTTCAAGGACCCGGCTTTGGTTTCAATGACCCGCCTTTGGTTTTTGTGACCCGGCTTTGGTTTTTGTGACCCGGCTTTGGTTTGTGTGACCCGGCTTTGGTTACTGTGACCCGGATTTGGTTTGCGTGACCCGGCTCTGGTGTCTGTGACCCAGCTTTGGTTTCTGTGACCCGGCTTTGGTAACTGTGGCCCAGCTTTGGTTTATGTGACCCGGCTTTGGTTTCTGTGACCCGGCTTTGGTGTATGTGGACCGGCTTTGGTTTCTGTGACCCGCCTTGTTCCTGTGACTTGGCTTTGGTTTCCGTGACTCGGCTTTGGTTTCTAAGACCCGGCTTTTAGTTTTAATGACCTGGCTTTGGTTTTTGTGACTTTGCTTTGGTTTCAGTGACCCGGCTTTGGATTATGTGACCCGGCTTTGGTCTATCTAACCTGGGTTTGGTTTTTGTGACCCGGCTTTGGTTTATGTGACCTGGCTTTGGTTTACTGTGACCCGGCTCTGGATTATGTGACTCGGCTTTGGTTTCTGTGACTTGGCTCTGCTTTATGTGACAAAGCTTTGGTTTTTGTGACCTGGTTATGGTTTCTGTGATCCGGCTTTGGTTTCTGTCACTTGGCTTTGGTTTCTTTGACCCGGCTTTGGTTTCTGTGACCCGGCTTTGGTTTCTGTGACCGGCTTTGGTTTTTGTGATCCGGCTTTGGTTTATGTGACCCAGCTTTGGTTTATGTGACGCGGCTTTGGTTTCTGTGACCTAGCTTTGGTTTCTGTGACCTAGCTTTGGTTTCTGTGACCTAGCTTTGGTTTCTGTGACCTAGCTTTGGTTTCTGTGACCTAGCTTTGGTTTCTGTGACCTAGCTTTGGTTTCTGTGACCTAGCTTTGGTTTCTGTGACCTAGCTTTGGTTTCTGTGACCTAGCTTTGGTTTCTGTGACCTAGCTTTGGTTTCTGTGACCTAGCTTTGGTTTCTGTGACCTAGCTTTGGTTTCTGTGACCTAGCTTTGGTTTCTGTGACCTAGCTTTGGTTTCTGTGACCTAGCTTTGGTTTCTGTGACCTAGCTTTGGTTTCTGTGACCTAGCTTTGGTTTCTGTGACCTAGCTTTGGTTTCTGTGACCTAGCTTTGGTTTCTGTGACCTAGCTTTGGTTTCTGTGACCTAGCTTTGGTTTCTGTGACCTAGCTTTGGTTTCTGTGACCTAGCTTTGGTTTCTGTGACCTAGCTTTGGTTTCTGTGACCTAGCTTTGGTTTCTGTGACCTAGCTTTGGTTTCTGTGACCTAGCTTTGGTTTCTGTGACCTAGCTTTGGTTTCTGTGACCTAGCTTTGGTTTCTGTGACCTAGCTTTGGTTTCTGTGACCTAGCTTTGGTTTCTGTGACCTAGCTTTGGTTTCTGTGACCTAGCTTTGGTTTCTGTGACCTAGCTTTGGTTTCTGTGACCTAGCTTTGGTTTCTGTGACCTAGCTTTGGTTTCTGTGACCTAGCTTTGGTTTCTGTGACCTAGCTTTGGTTTCTGTGACCTAGCTTTGGTTTCTGTGACCTAGCTTTGGTTTCTGTGACCTAGCTTTGGTTTCTGTGACCTAGCTTTGGTTTCTGTGACCTAGCTTTGGTTTCTGTGACCTAGCTTTGGTTTCTGTGACCTAGCTTTGGTTTCTGTGACCTAGCTTTGGTTTCTGTGACCTAGCTTTGGTTTCTGTGACCTAGCTTTGGTTTCTGTGACCTAGCTTTGGTTTCTGTGACCTAGCTTTGGTTTCTGTGACCTAGCTTTGGTTTCTGTGACCTAGCTTTGGTTTCTGTGACCTAGCTTTGGTTTCTGTGACCTAGCTTTGGTTTCTGTGACCTAGCTTTGGTTTCTGTGACCTAGCTTTGGTTTCTGTGACCTAGCTTTGGTTTCTGTGACCTAGCTTTGGTTTCTGTGACCTAGCTTTGGTTTCTGTGACCTAGCTTTGGTTTCTGTGACCTAGCTTTGGTTTCTGTGACCTAGCTTTGGTTTCTGTGACCTAGCTTTGGTTTCTGTGACCTAGCTTTGGTTTCTGTGACCTGGCTTTGGTTTACTATGACCCGGCTCTGGATTATCTGACTCGGCTTTGGTTTCTAAGACCCGGCTTTTAGGTTTTATGACGTGGCTTTGGTTTTTGTGACCCGGCTTTGGTTCTTGTGACCCGGCTTTGGTTCCTGTGACCCGGCTTTGGTTTCTGTGACCCAGCTTTGGTGTCTGTGACCCGGCTTTGGTTTATGTGACCCGGCTTTGGTAACAATGGCCCAGCTTTGGTTTATGTGACCCGACTTTGGATCTGTGACCCGGTTTTGGTGTCTGTGGACCGGCTTTGGTTTTTGTGACCCGCCTTGTTTTTGTGACTTGGCTTTGGTTTCTGTGACCCAGCTTTGGTTTCTAAGACCCGGCTTTTAGGTTTTATGACGTGGCTTTGGTTTTTGTGACTGTGCTTTGGTTTCAGTGACCCGGCTTTGGATTATGTGACCCGGCTTTGGTCTCTCTAAATTAGGTCTGGTTTTTGTGACCCGGCTTTGGTTTATGTGACCTGGTTTTGGTTTACTGTGACCCGGGTCTGGATTATGTGACTCGGCTTTGGTGCCAAAGTGTGACGCTCTAGTGCCAAAGTGTGATGCTCTAGTCCCAAAGTGTGACGCTATAGCGCCAAGTTCTGAAGCTCTAGTGCCAAAGTGTGACGCTCTAGTGCCAACGTGTGACGCTCTAGTGCCAAAGTGTGATGATCTAGTGCCAAAGTGTGATGCTCTAGTTCCAATGTGTATAGCTCTAGTGCTAAAGTGTGACGCTCTAGTGCCAAAAAGTGACGCTCTAGTTCCAATCTGTGACCCTCTAGTGCCAAGGTGGGACGCTCTAGTGCCAAAGTGTGACGCTCCAGTGCCAAAGTGTGATGCTGTAGTGCCAAAGTGTGACGCTCTAGTGCCAAAGTGTGACGCTCTAGTGCCAAAGTGGGANCTCTAGTGCTGAAGTGTGGAGCTCTAGTGCCAAAATGTGACGCTCTAGTGCCAACGTTTGACGCTCTAGTGCCAGAGTGTGAAGCCTTAGTGCCAAAGAGTAACGCTCTAGTGCCAACATGTGATACTCCAGTGCCAACGTATCACGCTATAGTGCCAACGTGTCACGCTATAGTGCCAAAGTGTGACACTCTACTGCCAAACTGTGACGCTATAGTGCCAAAGTCTGATACTCCTGTGCCAAGGTGTGAAGCTCTAGTGCCAAAGTGTGACGCTCTAGTGCCAACGTTTGATGCTCTAGTGTTAACGTGTGATGCTCCAGTGCCCAAGTGTGACGCTCTAGTGCCAAAGTGGGATGCTCTTGTACCAAAGTGTGGTTCTCTAGTGCCAAAGTGTGACGCTCTAGCACCAAGTTCTGTAGCTTTAGTGCCAAAGTGTGACGCTCTAGTGCCAACGTGTGAAGCTCTAGTGCGAGAGTGTGACGCTCTAGTGCCAAACTGTGACGCTATAATGCCAATGTGTGATGCTCTAGCACCAAAGTGTGATGCTCCATTGCCAAAGTATGTTTCTCTAGTGCCAAACTGTGACGCTCTAGTGCCAAAGTATGATGCTCTAGTTCCAAAGTGTGAAGCTCTATTGCCAGCGTGTGACACTCTAGTGCCAAATTGTGATGCTCTAGTGCCAAAGTGTGACGCTCCACTGCCAAAGTGTAAAGCTCTAGTGCCAAAGTATGAAACTCTAGAGCAAAAATGTGACGCTGTAGTGCCAAAGTGTGGAGCTCTAGTGCCAAAGAGTGCCGCTATAGTACCAAAGTGTGACGCTCTAGTGCAAAATTGTGATTCTCTAGTGCCAAAGTGTGAAGCTCTAGTGCAAAAGTGTGACGCTCTAGTGCCAACATTACGGTCTAGTGACAAAGTGGGAAGCTCCAGTGCCAACGTGTGACGCTCTAGTGCCCAAGTGTGACGCTGTAGTGCCAAAGTGTGACGCTCTAGTGCCAAATTGCGATGCTCTTGTGCCAAAGTGTGACGCTATAGCACCAATTTCAAAAGCTCTAGTGCCAAAGTGTGACGCTCTAGTGCCAACGTGTGAAGCTCTAGTGCCAAAGTGTTATTCTCTAGTGCCAAAGTGTGACACTCTAGTGCCAAAGTGTAAAGCTCTAGTGCTAAAGTGTGACGCTCTAGTGCCAAAATGTGACGCTCTAGTGCCAAAGTGTGACGCTCTAGTGCCAAAGTGTGATGCTATAGTGCCAAAGTGTGACGGTCTAGTGCCAGAGTGTGACGCTCAAGTGCCAAACTGTGATGCTCCAGTGCCAACTTATGACGCTCTAGTGCCAACGTGTGACGCTCTATTGCTAAAGTGTTGAGCTATAGTGCCAAAGTGTGACGCTCTAGTGCCAAAGTGTGAAGCTCTAGTGCCAAAGTGTGATGCTCCAGTGCCAACTTATGACGCTCTAGTGCCAACGTGTGACGCTCTATTGCTAAAGTGTTGAGCTATAGTGCCAAAGTGTGACGCTCTAGTGCCAAAGTGTGAAGCTCTAGTGCCAAAGTGTGATGCTCTAGTGCCAAAGTGGGATGCTCTCATGCCACAGTGTGAAGCTCTAGTGCCAAAGAGTAACGCTTAAGTGCCAAAGTGTGACGCTCTAGTGCCAAACTGTGATGCTCTAGTGTCAATGTGTGACACTCTAGTGCCAAAGTGTGACGCTCTTGTTCCAATGTGTGACCAAATAGTGCCAATGTGGGACGCTCCTGTGCCAAAGTGTGACGCTATAGTGCCAAAGTGTGATGCTATAGTGCCAAAGTGCGATGCTCCAGTGCCAAATTGTGACGCTCTAGTTCCAAAGTTTGATGCTCTAGTGCCAACGTGTGATACTCTAGTGCCAACGTGTCACACTCTAGTGTTAACGTGTGACGCTCCAGTGCCAAAGTGTGACACTCTACTGCCAAACTGTGATGCTATAGAGCCAAAGTCTGATACTCCAGTGCCAAGGTGTGAAGCTCTAGTGCCAAAGTGTGACACTCTAGTGCCAACGTTTGATGCTCTAGTGCCAAAGTGTGAAGCTCTAGTGCCAACATGTGATGATCTAGTTCCCAAGTGTGACGCTCGTGTGCCAAAGTGAAACGATCTAGTACCAAAGTGTAGTTCTCTAGTGCCAAAGTGTGACGCTCTAGCACCAAGTTCTGAAGCTTTAGTGCTAAAGTGTGATGCTCTAGTGCCAACGTGTGAAGCTCTAGTGCCAAAGTGTGATTCTCTAGTGCCAAGATGTGACGCTATAGTGCCAAAGTGTAAAGCTCTAGTGGCAAAGTGTAACTATCTAGTGCCAAAGTGTGACGCTCTAGTGCCAATGTGTGGCTCTCTAGTTCCAAAGTGGAACGCTCTAGTGCCAAAGTGTGACACTCCAGTGCCAAAGTGTGATGCTATAGTGCCAAAGTGTGACACTCTAGTGCTAAAGTGTGATGCCCTAGTGCCAAATTGTGAATATGTAGTGCCAAAGTGTCCACTCTAGTGCCAAAGTGTGACGCTCTAGTGCCAGAGTGTGACGCTCTATTGCCAAACTTTGACGCTCTAGTGCCAAAGTGTGATGCTCTAGCGCCAAATTCTGATGCTCCAGTGCCAAAGTATGTTTCTCTAGTGCCAAACTGTGATGCTCTAGTGCCTAAGTATGATGCTCTAGTTCCAAAGTGTGAAGCTCTAGTGCCAGCGTGTGATACACTAGTGCCAAACTGTGATGCTCTAGTGCCAAAGTGTGACGCTCTAGTGCCAAAGTGTAAAGCTCTAGTGCCAAAGCATGAAACTCTAGTGCCAAAGTGTGACACTGTAATGCCAAAGTGTGGAGCTCTAGCGTCAAAGAGTGACGCTATAGTACCAAAGTTTGACGCTCTAGTGCCAAAGTGTGATACTCTAGTGCCAAAGTGTGAAGCTCTAGTGCAAAAGTGTGACGCTCTAGTGCCAACATTACGGTTTAGTGCCAAACTGGGAAGCTCCAGTGCCAACGTGTGACGCTCCAGTGCCCAAGTGTGACGCTCTAGTGCCAAAGTGTGATGCTATAGTGCCAAAGTGTGATGCTCTTTTGCCAAAGTGTGACGCTATAGCACCAATTTCTGAAGCTCTAGTGCCAAAGTGTGACGCTCTAGTGCCAACGTGTGAAGCTCTACTGCCAAAGTGTGATGCTCTAGTGCCAAAGTGTGACGCTCTAGTGCCAAAGTATGACGCGCTAGTGCCAAAGTGTGATGCTAAACTGCCAAAGTGTGATGCTCTAGTGCCAAAGTGTGACGCTCTAGTGCCAACGTGTGAAGCTCTACTGCCAAAGTGTGATGCTCTAGTGCCAAAGTGTGACGCTCTAGTGCCAAAGTATGACGCGCTAGTGCCAAAGTGTGATGCTAAACTGCCAATGTGTGATGCTCTAGTGCCAAAGTGTGATGCTCAAGTGCCTAACTGGGATGCTCCAGTGCCAAATTATGACGCTCTAGCTCCAAAGTATGACCCTCTAGTCCCAAAGTGTGACGCTCTAGTGCCAACGTGTGACGCTCTATTGCTAAAGTGTTGAGCTCTAGTGCCAAAGTGTGACGCTATAGTGCCAAAGTGTGATGCTATAGTGCCAAAGTGTGACGCTCCAGTACCAATTTGTGACGCTCTAGTGCCAATGTGTGATGCTCTAGTGCCACATGTGATACTCTAGTGCCAACGTGTTACACTCTAGTGCCAACGTGTGACTCTCTAGTGCCAAAGTGTGATACTCTTCTGCCAAACTGTGACGCTATAGTGCCAAAGTCTGATACTCCAGTGCCAAGGTGTGAAGCTCTAGTGCCAAAGTGTGACGCTCTAGTGCCAATGTTTGATTCTCTAGTGCCAAATTGTGAAGCTCTAGTGCCAACGTGTGATTCTCTAGTGCCCAAGTGTGATGATTAAGTGCCAAAGTGTGACGCTCTAGTACCAAAGTGTGGATCTCTAGTGTTAAAGTGCAACGCTCTAGCACCAAGTTCTGAAGCGTTAGTGCCAAAGTGTGACGCTCTAGTGCCAACGTGTGAAGCTCTAGTGCCAAAGTGTGATGCTCTAGTGCCAAGGTGTGACGCTATAGTGGCAAAGTTTAAAGCTCTAGTGCCAATTTGTAACTCTCTAGTGCCAAAGTGGGATGCTCTAGTGCTAAAGTGTGGCACTGTAGTGCCAAAGTGTGACGCTCTAGCGCCAAAGTGTGATGCTCCAGTGCCAAAGTATGTTTCTCTAGTGCTAAAATTTGACGCTCTAGTGCCAAAGTATTATGCTCTAGTTCCAAATTGTGACGCTCTAGTGCCAAAGTGTGACGCTCTAGTGCCAAAGTGTAAAGCTCTAGTGCAAAACTGTGACACTCTTGTGCCAAAGTGTGACGCTGTTTTGCCAAAGTGTGGAGCTCTAGTGCCAAAGAGTGACGCTCTAGTACCAAAGTGTGACGCTCTAGTGCCAACGTGTGATACTCCAGTGCGAAAGTGTGAAGCTCTAGTGCAAAAGTGTGACGCTCTAGTGCCAACGTTTGACGCTCTAGTGCCAAAGTGTGAGGCTATAATTCCAACGTGTGATGCTCTAGTGCCAAAGTGTGACGCTCTAGTGCCAACGTTTGACGCTCTAGTGCCAAAGTGTGAGGCTATAATTCCAACGTGTGATGCTCTAGTGCCCAAGTGTGATGCTCTAGTGCCAAAGGGTGACGCTCTAGCGCCAAAGTGTGATGCTCTAGTGCCAAAGTGTGACGCTATAGCGCCAAGCTCTGAAGCTCTAGTGCCAAAGTGTGATGCTCTAGTGCCAACGTGTGAAGCTCTAGTGCCAAAGTGTGATGCTCTAGTGCCAAAGTGTGACGCTATATTTTCAAAGTGTAAAGCTCTAGCGTTAAAGTGTGACGCTCTAGTGTCAAAAAGTGATGCTCTAGTGCCAATCTGTGACCCTCTAGTGCCAAGGTGGAACGCTCTAGTGCCAATGTGTGACGCTCTAGTGCCAAAGTGTGATGCTATAGTGCCAAAGTGTGACGCTCTAGTGCCAAGTTGTGACGCTCTAGTGCCAAACTGTGATGTTTCAGTGCCAATTTATGACGCTCTAGTGCCAAAGTGTGACGCTCTAGTTCCAAAGTGTGACGCTATAGTGCCAAAGTGTGACGCTCAATTGCTAAAGTGTTGAGCTCTAGTGCCAAAGTGTGACGCTCTGGTGCCAAAGTGCGAAGCTCTAGTGCCAAAGTGAGACGCTCTAGTGCCAAAGTGGGATGCTCTAGTAGCAGAGTGTGAAGCTCGAGTGCCAAAGTGTGACGCTCTAGTGCCAAAGTGTGACGCTCTAGTGCCAAACTGTGAAGCCTTAGTTTCAAACTGTGACACTCTAGTGCCAAAGTGTGACGCTCTAGTGCCAAGGTATGATGCTCTAGTGCCAAAGTGTGGAGCTGTACTGCCAAAGAGTGACGGTCAAGTGCCAAAGTGTGACGCTCTAGTGCCAAAGTGTGACGCTCTAGTGCCAAATTGTCACGCTCTAGTGCCAAAGTGTGTAGCTCTTGTGCCAAAGTGTGACACTCTAGTGCCAAAGTGTGACGCTCTAGTGCCAAAGTGTGACGCCTTGGGCCAAAGTGTGACGCTCTAGTGCCAGAGAGTGACACTCTAGTGCCAAAGTGTGAAGCTCTAGTGCCAAAGAGTGACGCTCTAGTGCCAAAGTGTGACGCCTTGGGCCAAAGTGTGACGCTCTAGTGCCAGAGAGTGACACTCTAGTGCCAAAGTGTGAAGCTCTAGTGCCAAAGAGTGACGCTCTAGTGCCAAAGTGTGACGCCTTGGGCCAAAGTGTGACGCTCTAGTGCCAGAGAGTGACACTCTAGTGCCAAAGTGTGAAGCTCTAGTGCCAAAGAGTGACGCTCTAGTGCCAAAGTGTGACGCCTTGGGCCAAAGTGTGACGCTCTAGTGCCAGAGAGTGACACTCTAGTGCCAAAGTGTGAAGCTCTAGTGCCAAAGAGTGACGCTCTAGTGCCAAAGTGTGACGCCTTGGGCCAAAGTGTGACGCTCTAGTGCCAGAGAGTGACACTCTAGTGCCAAAGTGTGAAGCTCTAGTGCCAAAGAGTGACGCTCTAGTGCCAAAGTGTGACGCCTTGGGCCAAAGTGTGACGCTCTAGTGCCAGAGAGTGACACTCTAGTGCCAAAGTGTGAAGCTCTAGTGCCAAAGAGTGACGCTCTAGTGCCAAAGTGTGACGCCTTGGGCCAAAGTGTGACGCTCTAGTGCCAGAGAGTGACACTCTAGTGCCAAAGTGTGAAGCTCTAGTGCCAAAGAGTGACGCTCTAGTGCCAAAGTGTGACGCCTTGGGCCAAAGTGTGACGCTCTAGTGCCAGAGAGTGACACTCTAGTGCCAAAGTGTGAAGCTCTAGTGCCAAAGAGTGACGCTCTAGTGCCAAAGTGTGACGCCTTGGGCCAAAGTGTGACGCTCTAGTGCCAGAGAGTGACACTCTAGTGCCAAAGTGTGAAGCTCTAGTGCCAAAGAGTGACGCTCTAGTGCCAAAGTGTGACGCCTTGGGCCAAAGTGTGACGCTCTAGTGCCAGAGAGTGACACTCTAGTGCCAAAGTGTGAAGCTCTAGTGCCAAAGAGTGACGCTCTAGTGCCAAAGTGTGACGCCTTGGGCCAAAGTGTGACGCTCTAGTGCCAGAGAGTGACACTCTAGTGCCAAAGTGTGAAGCTCTAGTGCCAAAGAGTGACGCTCTAGTGCCAAAGTGTGACGCCTTGGGCCAAAGTGTGACGCTCTAGTGCCAGAGAGTGACACTCTAGTGCCAAAGTGTGAAGCTCTAGTGCCAAAGAGTGACGCTCTAGTGCCAAAGTGTGACGCCTTGGGCCAAAGTGTGACGCTCTAGTGCCAGAGAGTGACACTCTAGTGCCAAAGTGTGAAGCTCTAGTGCCAAAGAGTGACGCTCTAGTGCCAAAGTGTGACGCCTTGGGCCAAAGTGTGACGCTCTAGTGCCAGAGAGTGACACTCTAGTGCCAAAGTGTGAAGCTCTAGTGCCAAAGAGTGACGCTCTAGTGCCAAAGTGTGACGCCTTGGGCCAAAGTGTGACGCTCTAGTGCCAGAGAGTGACACTCTAGTGCCAAAGTGTGAAGCTCTAGTGCCAAAGAGTGACGCTCTAGTGCCAAAGTGTGACGCCTTGGGCCAAAGTGTGACGCTCTAGTGCCAGAGAGTGACACTCTAGTGCCAAAGTGTGAAGCTCTAGTGCCAAAGAGTGACGCTCTAGTGCCAAAGTGTGACGCCTTGGGCCAAAGTGTGACGCTCTAGTGCCAGAGAGTGACACTCTAGTGCCAAAGTGTGAAGCTCTAGTGCCAAAGAGTGACGCTCTAGTGCCAAAGTGTGACGCCTTGGGCCAAAGTGTGACGCTCTAGTGCCAGAGAGTGACACTCTAGTGCCAAAGTGTGAAGCTCTAGTGCCAAAGAGTGACGCTCTAGTGCCAAAGTGTGACGCCTTGGGCCAAAGTGTGACGCTCTAGTGCCAGAGAGTGACACTCTAGTGCCAAAGTGTGAAGCTCTAGTGCCAAAGAGTGACGCTCTAGTGCCAAAGTGTGACGCCTTGGGCCAAAGTGTGACGCTCTAGTGCCAGAGAGTGACACTCTAGTGCCAAAGTGTGAAGCTCTAGTGCCAAAGAGTGACGCTCTAGTGCCAAAGTGTGACGCCTTGGGCCAAAGTGTGACGCTCTAGTGCCAGAGAGTGACACTCTAGTGCCAAAGTGTGAAGCTCTAGTGCCAAAGAGTGACGCTCTAGTGCCAAAGTGTGACGCCTTGGGCCAAAGTGTGACGCTCTAGTGCCAGAGAGTGACACTCTAGTGCCAAAGTGTGAAGCTCTAGTGCCAAAGAGTGACGCTCTAGTGCCAAAGTGTGACGCCTTGGGCCAAAGTGTGACGCTCTAGTGCCAGAGAGTGACACTCTAGTGCCAAAGTGTGAAGCTCTAGTGCCAAAGAGTGACGCTCTAGTGCCAAAGTGTGACGCCTTGGGCCAAAGTGTGACGCTCTAGTGCCAGAGAGTGACACTCTAGTGCCAAAGTGTGAAGCTCTAGTGCCAAAGAGTGACGCTCTAGTGCCAAAGTGTGACGCCTTGGGCCAAAGTGTGACGCTCTAGTGCCAGAGAGTGACACTCTAGTGCCAAAGTGTGAAGCTCTAGTGCCAAAGAGTGACGCTCTAGTGCCAAAGTGTGACGCCTTGGGCCAAAGTGTGACGCTCTAGTGCCAGAGAGTGACACTCTAGTGCCAAAGTGTGAAGCTCTAGTGCCAAAGAGTGACGCTCTAGTGCCAAAGTGTGACGCCTTGGGCCAAAGTGTGACGCTCTAGTGCCAGAGAGTGACACTCTAGTGCCAAAGTGTGAAGCTCTAGTGCCAAAGAGTGACGCTCTAGTGCCAAAGTGTGACGCCTTGGGCCAAAGTGTGACGCTCTAGTGCCAGAGAGTGACACTCTAGTGCCAAAGTGTGAAGCTCTAGTGCCAAAGAGTGACGCTCTAGTGCCAAAGTGTGACGCCTTGGGCCAAAGTGTGACGCTCTAGTGCCAGAGAGTGACACTCTAGTGCCAAAGTGTGAAGCTCTAGTGCCAAAGAGTGACGCTCTAGTGCCAAAGTGTGACGCCTTGGGCCAAAGTGTGACGCTCTAGTGCCAGAGAGTGACACTCTAGTGCCAAAGTGTGAAGCTCTAGTGCCAAAGTGGGATGCTCTAGTGCCAAAGTGTGATGCTCTAGTGCCAAAGTGTGACGCTATAGTGCCAATGTGTTGCTCTAGTGCCAAAGTGTGTTTCTCCTGTTCCAAAGTGTGACGCTCTAGTGCCAGAGAGTGACACTCTAGTGCCAAAGTGTGATACTCCAGTGCCAAAGTGTGAAGCTCTAGTGCCAAAGTGGGATGCTCTAGTGCCAAAGTGTGATGCTCTAGTGCCAAAGTATGTCGCTCTAATTCCAAAGTGTGACATTCTCGTGCCAAAGGGTGATGCTCTAGTGCCAAAGTGTCAAGCTCTAGTGCCAGAGTGTGATGCTCCAGTGCAAAAGTGTGAACCTCTAGTGCCAAAGTGTGACGCTCTAGTACCAAATTGTGACGCTCTAGTACCAAAGCGTGATGATGTAGTTCCAATGTGTGATGATCTAGTGCCAAAGTGTGACACTCTACTGTCAAAGTGAGACGCTAAAGTGCCAAAGTATGACATTCTAGTACCAAGGTGTGACTCTCTAGTGCCACGGTGTGACGCTATAGTGCCAAAGTGTGACGCTCTAGTGCCAAATTCTGATGCTCTAGTGCCAAAGTGTGGAGCTTTAGTGCCAAAGCGTGATGCTATAGTGCCAAAGTGTGACGCTCTTGTGCCAAAGTGTGACGCCCTAGTGCCAAAGTTTGACTCTCTAGTGCCAAGTTGTGACGCTCTAGTGCCAAATTGTGACGCTCTAGTGCCAAAGTGTGAAGCTCTAGTGCCAAAGTGTGACGCTCCAGTGGCAAAGTGTGACGCTCTAGTGCCAAAGTGTGACTCTCTAGTGCCAAAGTGTGACGCTTTAGTGCCAAAGTGTGACGCTCTATTGCCAAAGTGTGACTCTCTAGTGCCAAAATGTGAAGCTCTTGTGTCAAAGTGTCATGCTCTAGTGCAAAAGTGTGATGCTCTTGTGCCAAAGTGTGATGCTCTAGTGCCAAAGTGTGACGCTCTAGTGCCAAAGTGTGACGCTCTAGTGCCAAAGTGTGACGCTCTTGTGTCAAAGTGTCATGCTCTAGTGCAAAAGTGTGATGCTCTTGTGCCAAAGTGTGATGCTCTAGTGCCAAAGTGTGACGCTCTAGTGCCAAAGTGTGACGCTCTAGTGCCAAAGTGTGAAGCTCTAGTGCCAAAGTGTGACGCTCCAGTGCCAAAGTATGACGTTATAGTGCCAAAGTGTGATGCTCTAGTGCCAGAGTGTGACGCTCTTGTGCCAAGGTGTGATGCTCTAGTGCCAAAGTGTGACGCTCTAGTGCCAAAGCGTGATTCTCTAGTGCCGAAATGTGAAGCTCTAGTACCAAAGTCTGACGCTTTAGTGCCAACATGTGAAGCTCTAGTGCCAAAGTGTGACGCTATAGTGCCAAAGTTTGACACTCAAGTGCCAAAGTGTGACGCTCTAGTGCCAAAGTGTGAAGCTCTATTGCCAAAGTGTGACGCTCTAGTGCTAAAGTGTGATGCTCTAGTGCCAAAGTGTGAAGCTTTAGTGCCACTAGTGACGCTCTATTGCCAAAGGGGGGTGCTCTAGTGCAAAAGTGTGATGCTCTAGTGCCAAAGTGTGATGCTCTAGTGCCAAAGTGTGAATCTCTAGTGCCAAAGTGTGACGCTCTAGTGCCAGAGTGTGACGCTCTGGTGCCAAACTGTGACGCTCTAGTGCCAACGTGTACAGCTCTCGTGCCAAAGTGTAACGCTGTAGTGCTAAAGTATGACGATGTAGTGCCAATGTGTGGAGCTCTAGTACCAAAGTGTGACGCTCTAGCACCAAAGTGTCACGCTCTAGTGCCAATGTGTGACCCTCTAGTGCCAAAGTGGGACGCTCCAGTGCCAAAGTGTTACGCTCCAATACCAAAGTGTGATGCTATAGTGCCAAAGTGTGACACTCTAGTGCTAGAGTGTGATGCTCCAGTGCTAAAGTGTGGCGCTCTTGTGCCAACGTGTGAAGCTCTAGTGCCAAAGTGTGACGCTCTAGTGCCAAAGTGTGACGCTCTAGTGCAAACGTGTGATGCTCTAGTGCCAAAGTGTGACGCTCCAGTGCCTATGTGTGAAGCTTTAGTGCCAAAGTGTGACGCTCTAGTGCCAAAGTGTGACGCTCTAGTGCCAAACTGTGACGGTCCTGCGCCAAAGTGTGATGCTCTAGCGCCGAAGTGTGATGCTCTAGTGCCATATTATGCTGCTCTAGTGCCAAAGTGTGACACTCTAGTGCCAAACTGTGATGTTCTTGTGCCAAAGTGCGATGCTCTAGTGCCAAAGTGTAAAGCTATAGTGCCAAAGTGTGACGCTCTAGTGCCAATGTGTGACGCTATAGTGCCAAAGTGTCGAGCTCTAGTGCCAAAGTGTGACGCTCTAGTACCAAATTGTGAGGCTCTAGTGCCAACGTATGATACTCCAGTTCCAACGTTTGACGCTCTAGTGCCAAATTGTGAAGCTTTGGTGCCAACGTGTGATGCTCTAGTGCCCAAGTGTGACGCTCTAGTGCCAAAGTGTGACGCTCTATTGCCAAAGTGTGACGCTCTAATGCCAAAGTATGACGCTCTAGTGCCAAAATGTGACGCTCGAGTGCCAAAGTGTGACGCTCTAGTGCCAACGTATGATACTCTAGTTCCAACGTTTGACGCTCTAGTGCCAAATTGTGAAGCTTTGGTGCCAACGTGTGATGCTCTAGTGCCCAAGTGTGACGCTCTAGTGCCAAAGTGTGACGCTCTATTGCCAAAGTGTGACGCTCTAATGCCAAAGTATGACGCTCTAGTGCCAAAATGTGACGCTCGAGTGCCAAAGTGTGACGCTCTAGTGCCAACGTATGATACTCTAGTTCCAACGTTTGACGCTCTAGTGCCAAATTGTGAAGCTTTGGTGCCAACGTGTGATGCTCTAGTGCCCAAGTGTGACGCTCTAGTGCCAAAGTGTGACGCTCTATTGCCAAAGTGTGACGCTCTAATGCCAAAGTATGACGCTCTAGTGCCAAAATGTGACGCTCGAGTGCCAAAGTGTGACGCTCTAGTGCCAACGTATGATACTCTAGTTCCAACGTTTGACGCTCTAGTGCCAAATTGTGAAGCTTTGGTGCCAACGTGTGATGCTCTAGTGCCCAAGTGTGACGCTCTAGTGCCAAAGTGTGACGCTCTATTGCCAAAGTGTGACGCTCTAATGCCAAAGTATGACGCTCTAGTGCCAAAATGTGACGCTCGAGTGCCAAAGTGTGACGCTCTAGTGCCACTGTGTGAAGCTCTACTGCCAATGTGTGATGCTCTAGTGCCCAATTGTGACGCTCTAGTGCCAAAGTGTGACGCTCTAGTACCAAAGAGTGGTTCTCTAGTGCCAAAGTGTGACGCTCTAGCCCCAAGTTCTGAAGCTTTAGTGCCAAAGTGTGACGCTATAGTGCCAACGTGTGAAGCTCAAGTACCAAAGTGTGATGCTCTAGTGCCAATGTGTGACGCTCTAGTGCCAACGTGTAAATCTCTAGTGCCAAAGTGTAACGCTTTAGTGCCAAAGTGTGACGCTCTAGTGCCAATGTGTCACTCTCTAGTGCCAAAGTGGGATGCTCTAGTGCCAAAGTGTGACGCTCTAGTGCCAACGTGTAAATCTCTAGTGCCAAAGTGTAACGCTTTAGTGCCAAAGTGTGACGCTCTAGTGCCAATGTGTCACTCTCTAGTGCCAAAGTGGGATGCTCTAGTGCCAAAGTGTGACATTCCAGTGCCAAAGTGTGATGCTATAGTGCCAAAGTGTGACACTCTAGTGCCAAAGTGTGACGCTCTAGTGCTAAAGTTGGATGCTCTAGTGCCAAAGTGTGAAGATGTAGTGCCAAAGTGTGCACTCTTGTGCCAAAGTGTGACCCTCTAGTGCAAAATTGTGATGCTCTAGTGCCAAAGTGTGACTCCCTAATGCCAAAGTGTGACGCTCTAGTGCCAAAGTGTGACGCTCTAGTGCCAGAGTGTGACGCTTTGGTGCCAAACTGTGACGCTCTAGTGCCAAAGTGAGATGCTCTAGCGCCAAAGTGTGATGCTCCAGTGCCAATGTATGTTTCTCTAGTGCCAAACTGTGACGCTCTAGTGCCAAAGTATCATGCTCTAGTTCCAAAGTGTGAAGCCCTAGTGCCAACGTGTGACACTCTAGTGCCAAATTATGACGCTCTTGTGCCAAAGAGTGACGCTCTAGTGCCAAAGTGTAAAGCTCTAGTGCCAAGTGTGACCCTCTGGTGCCAAAGTATGACGCTATAGTGCCAAAGTGTGGATCTCTAGTGCCAAAGAGTGATGCTCTAGTACCAAAGTGTGATGCTCTAGTGCCCAAGTGTGATGCTCTACTGCCAAAGTGTGATGCTCTAGTGCCAAAGTGTAATGCTCTAGTGCCAAAGTGTGATGCTATAGCGCCAAGTTCTGAAGCTCTAGTGCTAAAGTGTGACGCTATAGTTCCGACGTGTGAAGCTCTAGTGCCAAAGTGTGATACTCTGGTGCCAAAGTGTGACGCTCTAGTGCCAAAGTGTAAACCTCTAGTGCTAAAGTGGGACGCTATAGTGCCAACAGGTGATGCTCTAGTGCCAATCTGTGACCCTCTTTTGCCAAGGTGGGACGCGCTAGTGTCAAAGTGGGACCCTCTAGTGCCAACGTGTGATGCTATAGTGCCAAAGTGTGACGCTCTAGTGCCAAAGTGTGACGCTCTAGTGCCAAAGTGTGATGCTCCAGTGCCAAACTATGATGATCTAGTGCCAAAGTGTGACGCTCTAGTTCCATAGTGTGATGCTCTAGTGCCAAAGTGTGATGCTCTATTGCTAAAGTATTGAGCTCTAGTGCCAAAGTGTGACGTTCTAGTGCCAAAGTGTGAAGCTCTAATGCCAAAGTGTGACGCTCTAGTGCCAAAGTGGGATGCTCTAGTGCCAGATTGTCAAGCTCTAGTGCCAAAGTGTGACGCTCTTGTGCCAGAGTGTGATGCTCTAGTGCCAAACTGTGACTATATAGTGCCACATCCTGATACTCTAGTGCAAAAATGTGAAGCTCTAGTGCCAAAATGAGATGTTATAGTGCCAAAGTGTGACGCTCTAGAACCAAAATGTGAAGCTCTAGTGCCAAAGTGTGACGCTCTAATGCCAAAGTGTGACGCTCTAGTTCCAAAGTGTAACTCTCTAGTTCCAAATTATGACGCTCTAGAGCCAAAGTGTGTCGCTCTAGTTCCAAAGTGTGACGCTCTAGTGCCAAAGTGTGATGCTCTAGTACCAAAGTGTGAAGCTCTTGTGCCAAAGTGTGATGCTCTTGTGCAAAAGTGTGAAGCTCTTGTGCCAAAGTGTGACGCTCTAGTGCCAAGGTGTGACTCTCTAGTACCATAGTTTGATGCTCTAGTGCCAATGTGTGATGCTCTAGTGCCAGAGTGTGACGCTCTAGTGCCAAAGTGAGACGCTATTGTGCAAAGTATGACGTTCTAGTGCAAAAGTGTGACTCTCTAGTGCCAAAGTGTGATTCTGTAGTGTGAAAGTGTGTCGCTCTAGTTCCAACGTGTGACGCTCTACTGCCAAAGTGTGATGTTCCATTGCCAGAATGCGAAGCTCTAGTGTCAAAGTGTGACGCTATAGTGCAAAAGTTGAAGGTCTAGTGCCAAAGTGTGATGCTATAGTGCAAAAGTGTGACGCTCTAGTACCAAAGTGTGACGCTCTAGTGCCAATGTGTGATGATCCATTGCCAAAGTGTGAAGCTCTAGTGCCAAAGTGAGACTCTCTCGTGCCAAAGTGTGACGCTCTAGTGCCAAAGTTTGACGCTCTAGTGCCAAAGTGTGACGCTCTTGTGCCAAAGTGTGGAGCCCTTGTGCAACAGTGTGATACTATAGTGCCAAAGTGTGACGCTCGACTGCCAAAGTGTGACGCTCTTGTACCAAAGTGTGACGCTCTTGTGCCAAAGTGAGACGCTCTAGTGCCAATTTGTGACGCTCTAGTGCCAAAGTGTGACTCTCTAGTGCCAAAGTGTGACGCTCTAGTGCCAAAGCATGACGCTCTAGTGCCAAAGTGTGACGCCTTGGGCCAAAGTGTGACGCTCTGGTGCCAAAGTGTGGCTCTATAGTGCCAATGTGTGTCGCTCTAGTGCCAAAGTGTGACGCTCTAGTGCCAAAGTGTGACGCCTTGGGCCAAAGTGTGACGCTCTGGTGCCAAAGTGTGGCTCTATAGTGCCAATGTGTGTCGCTCTAGTTCCAAAATGTGACGCTCTAGTGCCAAAGTGTGATGATCTAGTGCCAAAGTGTGACGCTCTAGTGAAAAAGTGTGACGCTCTAGTGCCAAAGTGTGTCGCTATAGTTCTAAAGTGTAACGCTCCAGTGCGAAAGTGTGACGCTCTAGTGCCAAGGTGTGACGCTCTAGTGCCAACGTTTTTTGCTCTATTGTCAAAGTGTGTCCCTCTAGTTCCAAAGTGTGAAGCTCTAGTTCCAGAGCGTGACGCTCTAGTGCCAAAGTGTGATACTCTAGTGCCAAAGTGTGAAGCTCTAGTGCCAAAGCGTGATGCTCTAGTGCCAAAGTGTGACTCTCTAGTGCCAAAGTGTAAAGCTCTAGTGCCAAAGTGTGGCGCTCTAGTGCCAAAGTGTTACGCCCTAGTGCCAAAGTGTGATGGTCTAGTGCAAAAGTGTGACGCTCTAGTGCCAAAGTGTGTCCCTCTAGTTCCAAAGTGGTATGCTCTAGTGCCAAAGTGTGAAGCCCTAGTGCCAAAGTGTGACGGTCAAGTACAAAAGTGTGAAGCTCTAGTGCCAAAGTGTGACGCTCTAATACCAAAGTGTGATGATCTAGTGCCAATGTGTGACGCTCTAGTGCCAGAGTGTGACGCTCTTGTGCCAAAGTGAGATGCTCTAGTACCAAAGTAAGACGTTCTGGTGCCAAAGTGTGACTCTCTAGTGCCAACGTGTGACGCTCTAGTGCCAAAGTGTGATGCTCTAGTGCCGAAGTGTGACGCTCTAGTGCCAAACTGTGGAGCTCTAGTGCCATAGTGTGATGCTCTAGTACCAAAGTGTGACGCTCTCGTGCCAAAGTGTGACGCTCTAGTACCAAAGTGTGATGCTCTTGTGCCAAAGTGTGACGCCCTATTGCCAATTTGTGATGCTCTAGTGCCATAGTGTGACGCTCTAGTGGCAGAGTGTGATGCACTAGTGCAAGATTGTGACGCTATAGTGCCAAGGTGTGACGCTCTAGTGCCAAAGTGTGACGCTCTAGTACCAAAGAGTGACGCTATAGTGCCAAAGTGTTTTGCTCTAGTTCCAAAGTGTGACGCTCTAGTGCCAAAGTGTGATGCTATGGTGCCAAAGTGTGAAGCTCTAGTACCAAAGTGTGACGCTTTAGTGCCAAAGTCTGAAACTCTAGTGCCAAAGTCTGAAGCTCTAGTGCCAACGTTTGACGCTCTAGTGCCAAAGTGTGACGCTCTCTTGCCAACGTGTGAAGCTCTAGTGCCAACGTGTGACGCTCTAGTGCCAAAGTGTGGCGCTATAGTGCCAAGGTGTGACGCTCTAGTGCCAAGTTTGAAGCTCTAGTGCCAAAGTGTGGCGCTCTATTACTAAAGTGTGACGCTCTAGTGCCAAAGTGTGATGCTCTAGTGCCATAGTGTGATGCTCTAGTGCCAGAGTGTGACACTCTAGTCCCAACCCATTGTTCCCCCCTATGACCATTTGTGACTCGTGCTATGGGTTGTGAACATTGACCCCCCATATTGAAATTATCTGGTCATGGTCAGTGACATATGCCTACTTTGGTTTGTCACTGTACATGGTTACCACGACGTGTCACTACGTATTGAAGGTATTTGTGCTTTCCAGTTGATAGCTAGTCTTCCCAAACCATTGTTATCCCCCTTTGACTATCTGTGACTCGTGGTGTGAGTTGTCAACGTTGACCACATGAAGTGAAATTCTTTGGTCATTGTCCGTGACATATGCATACTTCGGTTTTTCACTGTGGATGGTAGCCACACTGTGCCACTACATATTGAAGGTATTTGTACTTGCTAGTACATAACTAGTATTCACAACCCATTATCTTCCACTATGACCATTTGTGACTCGTGTTATGAGTTGTCAAGGTTTACCACACACAGTGACATTATTTGGTCATGGTCAGTGACATATGCCTACTTTGGTTGGTCATCGTGCATGGTATCCACACCGTGCCACAACATATTGAAGGTCCTTGTGCTTGCTAGTTGATACTTGGTGTTCCCAAACTATTTTTCCCCCCTCTGACCATTTGTGACTTGTATGATGAGTTGTCAACGTTGACCAAACACTGTGGGAATTTTTGGTCAAGAAGTACATATGCCTACTTTGGTCGGTCATTGCACATGGTAGCCACACTGTGAAACTACTGATTGAAGGTCGTTGTACTTGCTAGTTGAAAACTGATATTCCCAGAATCCTGTTTCCCCCTCTAACCGTTTGTGACTTGTGTTATGAGTTGTCAATGTTGACCACACATAGTGGACTTCTTTGGTCATAGTCTGTGATTTATGCATCCTTTGGTTGGTCACTGTGCACGCTAGCCACACCGTGCCACAACTTGTTGAAGGTCTTTGTACTTGCTAGTTGATAACTAGTGTTCCCAACCCATTGTTCCCCCCACTAACAATTTGTGACTTGTGTTCTGAGTTTTCAACGTTGACCACACACTGTGAGAATTTTTTCGTCATGGTTAGTGACAAATGCCTACTTTGGTTTGTCACTGTACATGGTTACCATGCCGTGTCACTACGTATTGAATATCTTTGTGCTTTCTAGTTGATAGCTAGTTTTCTAGAACCATTGTTACCCACTCTGACTATCTGTGACTCGTATTGTGAGTTGTCAACATTGACCACATGAAGCGAATGTCTTTGGGCATGGTCAGTGACATATGCATTCTTTGGTTGGTCACTATGCATTGTAGCCACACCTTGCCACTACATATTGAAGATACTTGTACTTGCTAGTCGATAACTAGTATTCACAAACCATTCTCTTCCACTCTGACCATTTGTGACTCGTGTTATGAGTTGTCAGAGTTTACCACACATAGTGACATTCTTTGATCATGGTCAGTGACATATGCCTACTTTTGTTGGTCATGGTGTCAACACCGTGCCGCAACGTATTGAAGGTCCTTGTGCTTGCTAGTTGATACATGGTGTTCCCAAACCATTGTTTCCCCCTTTGACCATTTGTGACTCATATTATGTGTTGTCAGCGTTGACCACACACAGCGGATTTCTTTGGTCAAAGGCAGTACATATGCCTACGTTGATCCGTCATTGTGCATGTTAGCCACACCGTGCTACTGCTGATTGAAGGTCGTTGTACTTGCTACCGGAGAACTGATATTCCCAGACCATTGGTTTGCCCTCTGACCGTTTGTGACTCGTGGTATGTTTGGTGAACTTTGACCACCCATATTGAAATTCTTTCGCCATGGTCATTGGCATATGCCTAGTTTGGTTGAATGGTGTACATAGTAGCCACACCGTGCCACTACGTATTGAAGCTCTTTGTCCTTTCTAGTCGATACATAGGATTCCCAAACAACTGTCTCTCCCTCTGACCATTTGTGACTCGTGTTATGAGTTGTCAATGTTGACCACACATAGTGGACTTCTTCGGTCATAGTCAGTGACATATGCATCCTTTGGTTGGTCACTGTGCACGCTAGCCAAACCGTGCCACTATTTGTTGAATGTCTTTGTCCTTGCTAGTTGATAACTAGTGTTCCCAACCCATTGTTTCCCCCTCTGAACATTTGTGACTTGTGTTATGAGTTTTCAACGTTGACCACACACTGTGAAATATGTTTGGTCATGGTTAGTGATATATGCCTACGTTGGTCTGTCACTGTACATGGTTACCACGCCGTGTCATTGTATTTTGAATGTCTTTGTGCTTTATAGTTGATAGCTAGTCTTCCCAAACCATTTTCACCCCCTCTGACTATCCGAGACTCGTGTTGTGAGTTGTCAACATTTACCACATGAAGTTAAAATGTTTGGTCATGGTCAGTGACATATGCATACTTTGGTTGGTCAGTGTACATTGTAGCCACACTATGCCACTACATATTGAAGATATCTGTACTTGCTAGTCGATAACTAGTATTCACAAACCACTATCTTCCACACTAACCATTTGTGACTCGTGCTATGAGTTGTCAAAGTTTACCACACATAGTGACATTCTTTGGTCATGGTCAGTGAGACATGCCTACTTATGTTGGTCATCATGCATGGTATCCACACCGTGCCTCAACTTATTGAAGGTCCTTGTGCGTGCTAGTTGATACCTGGTGTTCCCAAACTATTGTTCCCCCCTCTGACAATTTGTGACTCGTATTATGAGTTGTCAACCTTGACCACACACAGCGGATGTCTTTGGTCAAAGGCAGTACATATGCCTATTTTGGTCGGTCATTGTGCATGGTAGCCAAACCGTGCTTCGATTGATTGAAGGTTGTTGTACTTGCTAGTTGAGAAGTCATATTCACAGACCATTGTTTCCCCCTCTGACCGTTTGTGACTCGTCGTATTGTTGGTGAACGTTGACCACCCATACTGAAATTCTTTGGTCATGGTCAGTGACATATGCCTAGTTTGGTTGTTTGGCGTGCATAGAAGCCACACCGTGCCACTACGTATTGAAGTTTTTTGTCCTTTCTAGTCGATACATAGGGTTCCCAAACCATTGTTCCTCCCTTTGACCATTTGAGACTCGTGTTATGAGTTGTCAATATTGACCACACATAGTGGACTTCTTTGGTCATAGTCAGTGACGTTTGCATCTTTTGGTTGGTCACTGTGCACGCTAGCCACACCGTGCCACTACTTGTTGAAGGTCTTTGTTAGTCTTTGCTAGTTGATAACTAGTGTTCTCAACCCATTGTTCCCCCCATGTGACCATTAGTGACTCGTGTTATGAGTTTTCAACGTTGACCACACACTGTGAAATTCTTTTGGTCATAGTTAGTGACATATGCCTACGTTCGTTTGTCACTATACGTGGTTACCATGCCATGTCACTACGTATTGAAGGTCTTTGTGCTTTCTAGTTGATAGCTAGTCTTCTCAAACCATTGTTACCCCTCTGAATATCCGTGACTCGTATTGTGAGTTGTCAACATTGACCACATGAAGTGAAATTCTTTGGTCATGGTCAGTGACATAAGATACTTTGGCTGGTCACTGTGCATTGTAGCCACACTGTGCCACAACATATTGAAGATATTTGTACTTGCTAGTCAATAACTAGTATTCACAAACCATTATCTTCCACTCTGATCATTTGTGACTCGTGTTATGAGTTGTCAGAGTTTACCACGCATAGTGACATTCTTTGGTCATGGTCAGTGACATATGCCTACTCTTGTTGGTCATGGTATCCACGCCGTGCCACAACTTGTTGACGGCCCTTGTGCTTGCTACTTGATACATGGTGTTCCCAAACCATTGTTTCCCCCTCTGACCATTTGTGACTCGTATTATGAGTTGTCAACGTTGACCACACACCGCGGATTTCTTTGGTCAAAGGCAGTACATATGCCTGCGTGGGTCGGTCATTATGCATGGTAGCCACACCGTGCTACTACTGATTGAAGGTCGTTGTACTTGCTAGTTGAGAACTGATATTCCCAGACCATTGTTTCCCCCTCTGACCATTTGTGACTCGTGTTATGGTTGGTGAACGTTGACCACCCATATTGAAATTCTTTGGTCATGGTCATTGACATATGCCTAGTTTGGTTATTTGGTGTGCATAGTGGCCACACCGTGCCACTACGCATTGAAGTTATTTGTCTTTTCTAGTCGATACATAGGGTTCCCAAACCACTGTCTCTCCCTCTGACCATTTGTGACTCATGTTATGAGTTGTCAATGTTGACCACACATAGTGGACTTATTCGGTCATAGTCAATGACGTATGCATCCTTTGGTTGGTCACTACGTATGCTAGCCACACCGTGCCACTACTTGTTGAAGGTCTTTGTACTTGCTAGTTAATAACTAGTGTTCCCAACCCATTGTTCCCCCCTCTAACCATCTGTGACTTGTATTATGAGTTTTCAATGTTGACCAGACACTGTGAGATTCTTTTGGTCATGGTTAGTGACATATGCCTACTTAGGTTTGTCACTGTACATGTGTACCACGCCGTGTCACTGCGTATTGAAAGTCTTTGTGCTTTCTAGTTGATGGCTAGTCTTCCCAGACCATTCTTACCCCCTCTGACTACCTGTGACTCGTATTGTGAGTTGTCAACATTGACCACATGAAGTGAAATTTTGTGGTCATGGTCACTGACACATGAATACCTTGGTTGGTAACTGTGCATTGTAGCCACAATGTGCCACTACATATTGAAGATATTTGTACTTGCTAGTCAATAAATAGTATTCACAAACCATTATCTTCCACTATGACCATTTGTGACTCGTGTTATGAGATGTCAGAGTTTACCACACATAGTGGCATTCTTTTATCATGGTCTTAGACATATGCCTACTTTTGTTGGTCATGGTATCCACACCGTGCCACAACTTATTGAAGGTCCTTGTGCTTGCTAGTTGAGACATGGTGTTCCCAAACCATTGATTCCCCCTCTGACTATTTGTGACTCGTATTATGAGGTGTGAACGTTGAACACACACAGCGGATTTCTTTGGTCAAAGGCAGTACATATGCCTACGTTTGTCGGTCATTGTGCATGGTAGCCACACCGTGCTTCTACTGATTGAAGCTTGTTGTACTTTCTAGTTGAGAAGTGATATTCACAGACTATTGTTCCCCCCTCTGACCATTCGTGACTCGTGTTATTGTTGGTGAACGTTGACCACCCATATTGAAATTCTTTGGTCATGGTCATTGACATATGCCTAGTTTGGTTGTGTGGTGTGCATAGTAGCCACACCGTGCCACTACGTATTGAAGTTCTTTGTCCTTTCTAGTCGGTACATAGGGTTCCCAAACCACTGTCTCTCCCTCTGACCATTTGTGACTCGTGTTATGAATTGTCAATGTTGACCACACATAGTGGAATTCTTCGGTCATAGTCAGTGACGTATGCATCCTTTGGTAGGTCACTGTGCAGGCTAGCCACAACGTGCCAGTACTTGTTGAAGGTCTTTGTACTTGCTAGTTGATAACTAGTATTCCCAACCCATTGTTTCCCCCTCTGACCATTTGTGACTCGTGTTATGAGTTTTCAACGTTGACCACACACTGTGAGATTCGTTTGGTCATGGCTAGTGACATATGCCTAAGTTGGTTTGTCACTGTACATGGTTACCACGTCGTGTCACTACATATTGAAAGACCTTGTGCTTTCTTGTTGATAGCTAGTCTTCCCAAACCATTGTTACCCCCTCTGACTAAATGTGACTCGTGTTGTGAGTTGTCAACATTGACCACATGAAGTGAAATTCTTTGGTCATGGTCAGTGTCATATGCATACTTTGGTTGGTCAGTGTGCATTGTAGCCACACTGTGCCACTACATATTGAAGATACTTGTACTTGCTAGTTCATAACTAGTATACAGAAACCATTATCTTCCACTCTGACCATTTGTGAATCGTGTTATGAGTTGTCAAACTTTACCACACATAGTGACATTCTTTGGTCATGGTCAGTGAAATATGCCTACTTTGGTTGGTCATCATGCATGGTATCCACACCGTGCCACAACTTATTGAAGGTCCTTGTGCTTGCTAGTTGATATCTGGTATTCCCAGACCATTGTTTCTCCCTCTGACCGTTTGTGACTCGTAGTATGTTTGGTGAACGCTGACCACCCATATTAAATTTCTTTGGTCATGGTCATTGACATATGCATAGTTTGGTTGCCTGGTGTGCATAGCAGCCACACCGTGCCACTAAGTATTGAAGTTCTTTGTCCTTTATAGTCAATACATAGGGTTCCCAAACAACTGTCTATCCCTCTGACCATTTGTGACTCGTCTTATGAGTTTTCTATGTTGACCACACATAGTGGACTTCTTCGGTCATTGTCAGTGACGTATGCATCCTTTGGTTGGTTACTGTGCACGCTAGCCACACCTTGCCACTACTTGTTGAAAGTCTTTGTACTTGCTAGTTGATAACTAGTGTTATCAACCCATTGTTTCCCCCTCTGATCATTTGTGACTCGTGTTATGAGTTTTCAACATTGACCACACATTGTTAAATTCGTTTCGTCATGGTTAGTGACATATGCCTACGTTGGTTTGTCACAGTTCATGGTGACCACTCAGTGTCATTATACATTGAATGTCTTTGTGCTTTCTAGTTGATAGCTAGTCTTCCCAAACCATTATCGGCCCCTCTGACTATCCGTGACTCGTGTTGTGAGTCGATAACTAGTATTCACAAACCATTTTCTTCCACTCTGACCATCTATGACTCGTGTTGCTAGTCGATAACTAGTATTCACAAACCATTCTCTTCCACTCTGACTATGTGTGACTCGTGTTATGCACTGCCAAAGTTTACCACACATAGTGACATTATTTGGTCATGGTCAGTGACACATGCCTACTTTGGTTTGTCACTTTACATGGTTACCACGCCGTGTCACTACGTATTGAACGTCTTTGTGCTTTCTAATTGATAGTTAGTCTTCTAAAACCTCTGTTACCCCGTCTGACTATCTGTAACTCGTGTTGTGAGTTGTCAACATTGACCACATGAAGTGAAATTTCTTGGTCATGGTCAGTGACATATGCATGCTTTGGTTAGTCACTGTGCATTGTAGTCACACTGTTCCACTGCATATTGAAAGTGTGACGGTCTAGTGCCAAAGTGTGACGCTCTAGTGCCAAAGTGTGACGCTCTAATGTTAAAGTGTGACGCTCTAGTGCCAAAATGGGACGATCTAGTACCAAAGTGTGAAGCTCTAGTGCCAAAGTGTGACGCTCTAGCGCCAAAGTGTGACGCCCTAGTGCCAAAGTGTGACGCTGTAGTGCCATAGTGTGACGCTCTAGTGCCAAGGTGTGGCGCTCTAGTGCCAAAGTGTGATGCTTTAGTGCCAGGGAGTGACGGTCTAGTGCCAAAGTGTTTTGCTACAGCTCCAAAGTATGACGCTCTAGTGCAAGAGTGTGATGCTCTAACGCCAAAGTGTGAAGCTCTAGTACCAAAGTGTGACGCTTTAGCGCCAAAGTGTGAAGCTCTACTGCCAAAGTGTGAAGCTCTAGTGCCAACGTGTGAAGCTCTAGTGCCAAAGTTTGACGCTCTAGTGCCAAAGTGTGACTCTTTAGTACCAATGTGTGAAGCTCGAGTGCTAAAGTGTGATGCTCTAGTGCCAAAGTGTGAAGTTCTATTGCCAAAGTGTGAAGCTGTAGTGCCAATAGTGTAATGCTCTAGTACTAAAGAGTGATGATATAGTGCCAAAGTGTGACGCTCTAGTGCCAACATGTGACGCTGTGGTGCCAAAGTGTGAAGCTCTAGTGCCAAAGTGTAACGCTCTAGGGCCAGAGTGTGATGCTCTAGTGCCAAACTGTGACGCTCTCGTGCCAAAGTGTGACGCTCTAGTGCCAAAGTGTGACGCTCTAGTGCCAAAGTATGACGCTCTAGTGCCAAAGTGTGACGCCCTAGTGCCAAAGTCTGACGCTCTAGTGCTAAATTGTGAAGCTCTATTGCCAACGTGTTACACTATAGTGCCTAAGTGTGACGCTCTAGTGCCAAAGTGTGATGCACTAGTGCCAAAGTGTAAAGCTCTAGTGCCAAAGTGTGACGCTTTAGTACCAAAGTGTGACGATGTAGTACCAAAGTGTGGAGCTCTAGTGCCAAACTGTGACACTATAGTACCAAAGTGTGATGCTCTAGTGCCAAAGTGTGATACTCCAGTGCCGAAGTGTGACGCTCTACTGCAATGTTTGATCCTCTGGTGCCAAAGTGTGAAGCTCTAGTGCCAAAGAGTGACGCTCTAGTGCCCAAGTGTAACATTATAGTGCCAAACTGTGACGCTCTAGTGCCAAAGTGTGACGCTCTAGTGCCAAAGTGTGACGCTCTAGCGCCAAGTTCTGGTGCTGTAGTGCCAAAGTGTGACGTTCTAGTGCCAAAGTCTGAAGCTATAGTGCCAAAGTGTGACTCTGTAGTGCCAACGTATGAAGCTCTAGTGCCAAATTCTGATGCTCTCATGCCAAATTCTGACGCTTTAGTGCCAAAGTGCAAAGGTCTAGTGTCAAAGTATGACACTCTAGTGCCAGAGCGTGATGCTCTAGTGCCAATGTGTGACCCTCTAGTGCCAAAGTGGAATGCTCTAGTGCCAAAGTGTGACGCTCTAGTGCCAAAGTGTGAAGTTATAGTGCCAAACTGTGACGATCTATGACCAAAGTGTGTTGCTCTAGTGCCAAAGTGTGATGCTCTAGAGCTAAAGTTTGGCGCTCTACTGCCAAAGTGTGACTCTCTAGTGCCAGAGTGTGACGATCTAGTGCCAAAGTGAGGCGCTCTAGTGCCAAAGTATAACGTTTTAGTGCCAAAGTGTGACTCTGTGGTGCCAAAGTGTGACGCTCTAGTGCCAAGGTGTGACGCTCTAGTGCAAAACTGTGATGCTCTAGTGCCAAAGGATGGAGCTCTAGTGCCAAAGTGTGATGCTCTAGTGCTAAAGGTTGACTCTCTAGTACCAAAGTGATGCTCTCGTGCCAAAGTGTGATGCTCTAGTGCCAAAGTGTGACTCTCTAGTGCTAAAGTGTGACGCTCTAGTGCCAAGGTGTGACGCTCTAGTGCCAAGTGTGGAGCTCTAGTGCCAAAGTGTGACGCTCTAGTGCCAAGGTGTGACGCTCTAGTGCCAAGTGTGGAGCTCTAGTTGCAAAGTGTGACACTCTATTGCCAAAGTGTGACGCTCTAGTGCCAAAGTGTAACGCTCTAGTGCCTAAATGTGAAGCTCATGTACCAACATGTGATACTCTAGTACCAACGTGTGATGCTCTAGTGCCAAAGTGTGACGCTCCAGTGCCAAAGTGTGACGCTATAGTGCCAAAGTGTGAAGCTATAGTGCCAAAGTGTGACGCTCTAGTACCAATGTGTGACACTCTGGTGCCAAAGTGTGACGCTCTAGTGCCAAAGTGTGTCGCTCGTTTCCCAACGTGTGACGCTCTAGTGCCAAAGTGTGATGCTCTGGTGCCAAAGTGGACGCTCTAGTGCAAAAGTGTGAAGCTCTAGTGCCAAAATGTGTCGCTCTAGTTCCAAAGTGTGACGCTCTATTGCCAAAGTTCGACACTCTAGTGCCAAAGTGTGACGCTCTAGTGCCAACATGTGTCGCTCTAATGCCAAAGTGTGTCTCTCTAGCTCCAAAGTGTGATGCTCTAGTGCCAACGTGTGATGCTCTAGTGCCAAAGTGTGATACTCTAGTGCCAAGGTGCCAAGCTCTAGTACCAAAGTGTGACGCTCTAGTGCCAAAGTGTGACGCTCTAGTGCCAAAGTGTGAAGCTCTAGTGCCAAAGTGTGACGCTCTAGAGCCATAGTGTGACACTCTAGTGCCAATGTGTGACGCTCTAGTGCCAACGTATGACGCTCTAGTGATGAAGTGTGTCGCTCAAGTTCCAAAGTGTGATGCTCGAGTGCCAAAGTGCGATGCTCTAGTGCCAAAGTGTGAAGCTCTAGTGCCAATGTGTGACGCTCTAGTGTAAAAGTTTCAAGCTCCAGTGCCAAAGTGTGGCGTACTAGTGCCAACGTTTGACGCTCTAGTGCCAAAATGTGATACTCCAGTGCCAATGTGTGACGCTCTAGTGCCAAAGTATGATGTTCTAGTGCCAAAGTGTGACTCTCTAGTGCCAAAGTGTGACGCTCTAGGGCCAAAGTGTGACGCTCTAGTGCCAAAGTGTGATGCTCTTGTGCCAAAGTGTCAAGCTCTAGTGCCAACGTGTGATGCTCTAGTGCCAAAGTGTGACGATATAGTTCCAAAGTGTGACTCTATAGTACCAAAGTGTGAGCCTCTTGTGCCAAAGTGAGACGCTCTAGTGCCAAAGGGTGACACTCTAGTGCCAACGTGTGACGCTCTAGTGCCAACGTGTGCCACTGTAGTGCCAAAATGTGACCCTCTAGTGCCAACGTGTGTCGCTCTAGTATCAACGTGTGACTCTTTAGTGCAACAGTGTGACAATCTAGTGCCAAAGTGTGAAGCTCTATTACCAAAGTGTGACGCTTTACTGCCAAAGTGTGAGACTCTATTGCCAAAGTGTGATGCTCTAATGCCAGAGTGTGAAGCTCTGGTTCCAAAGTGTGACGCTCTAGTCCCAGAAAGTGACGCTCTAGTGCAAAGGAGTGAAGCTCTAGTGCCAAAGTGTGAACCTTTAGTGCCAAAATGTGACGCTCTAGTGCCAAAGTGTGACGCTCTAGTGCCAAAGTGTGAAGCTCTATTGGCAGAGTGTGACGCTGTTGTACCAATTTGTGATGCTCTAGTGCCAAAGTGTGATGCTCTAGTGCTAACGTGTGATTCTCTAGTGCAAAAGTGTGAAGCTATAGTGCCAAAGTGTGACGCTCTAGTGCCAGAGTGTGATACTCTAGTGCCAAAGTGTGATGCTCCTATGCCAAAGGGTGACGCTCTAGTGCCAAAGTGTGACGCTCTAGTGCCAAAGTGTGACGCTCTAGTGCCAAAGTATGACGCTCTAGTGCCAAAGTGTGACGCTCTAGTGTTAAAGTGTGACGCTCTACTGCCAAAGTGTGACGCTCTAGTGCAAAATAGTGACGCTCTATTAGCAACATGTGATGATCTAGTGCCAAAATGTGAAGCTGTTGTGCCAAAGTGTGATGCTATAGTGCCAACGTATGACGCTCTAGTGCCAATGTGTGAAGCTATAGTACCAAAGTGTGACGCTCTAGTGCCATAGCGTGACACTCTAGTGCCAAAGTATGACGCTCTAGTGCCAAAGTGTGACGGTCTAGTACCAAAGTGTGACGATCTAGTGCCAAAGTGTGAATCTCTATTGCCAAAGTGTGACGCTCCAGTGCCAAAGCGTGACGCTATAGTGTTAAAGTGTGACGCTCTTGTGCCAGAGTGTGACGCTCTAGTGCCAAAGTCTGACGCTCCAGTGCCAAAGTGTGACGCTCTAATGCCATAGTGTGACGCTCTAGTGCCAAAATGTGTTGATCTAGTTCCAAAGTGTGACGCTCTAGTGCAAATGTGTGATGCTCTAGTGCCAAAGTGTGACGCTCGAGTGCAAAAGTGTGAAGCTCTAGTGCCAAAGTGTGTCGCTCTACTTCCAAAGTATGACATTCTAGTGCAAAAGTGTGATGCTCTAGTGCCAAAGTGTGATGCTCCATTGCAAAAAAATGAAGCTCTAGTGCCAAAGTGTGACGCTCTAGTGCCAAAGTGTGACGCTCTAGTACCAGAGTGTGATGCTCTAGTGCCAATGTGTGACGCTCCAGTGCCAAAGTGTGAAGCTATAGTGCCAAAGTGAGATGCTCTATTCCCAAAGTATGACGTTCTAGTTTTGAATTATGACTCTATCGTGCCAAAGTGTGCCGCTCTAGTGCTGAATAGTGACGCTCTAGTGCCAACGTGTTTTGCTCTAGTTCCAAAGTGTGACGCTCTAGTGCCAAAGGGTGATGCTATAGTGCCAAAGTGCGAAGCTCTAGTACCAAAGTGTGACGCTTTAGTGCCAAAGTGTGAAGCTCTAGTGGCAAAGTGTGACGCTCTAGTGCCAACGGTTGACTCTCTAGTGCCAAAGTGTGACAGTATAGTGCCAACGTGTGAAGCTCTAGTGCGAAAGTGTGACGCTCTAGTGCCGAAGTGTGACGCTCTTTTGCCAAAGTGTGAAGCTCTAGTGCCAAAGTGTGGCGCTCTAGTACTAAAGTGTGACGCTCTTGTGCCAAAGTGTGACGCTCCAGTGCCAAAGTGTGACACTCTAGTGCCAAAGTGTGAAGCTCTAGTGCCAAAGTGTGACGCTCTAGTGCCAGAGTGTGAGCTCTAATGCCAAACTGTGATGCTCTAGTGCCAAAGTATGACGCTCTAGTGCCAAAGTGTGATACTCCAATGCCAAAGTGTGAAGCTCTAGTGCCAATGTGTGATGCTCTAGTACCAAAGTTTGATGCTCTAGTGCCAAAGTGTGAAGCTCTAGTGCCAAAGTGTGACGCTCTAGTGCCCATCTGTGACGCTCTAGTGCAAACGTGTGACGCTTTAGTGCCAAAGTGTGATGCTTAGGTGCCTATGTGTGATGCTCTAGCGCCAAGTTCTGGCGTTGTAGTGCCAAAGTGTGACGTTCTAGTGCCAACGTCTGAAGCTCTAGTGCCAAAGTGTGACGCTCTAGTGCCAGCCTATGAAGCTCTAGTGCCAGAGTGTGATGCTCTAGTGCCAAAGTGTAACGCTCTAGTGCCAAAGTATAAAGGTCTAGTGCCAAAGTGTGACGCTCTAGTGCCAAAGTATGACCCTCTAGTGCCAATGTGTGACCCTCTAGTGCCAAGGTGGGACACTCTAGTGCCAAGGTGTGATGCTCTAGAGCCAAAGTGTGACACTCTAGTGCCAAAGTGCGACGCTCCATTACCAAAGTGTGACGCTCTTGTGCCAAAGCTTGATGCCCTAGTGCCAAAGTGTGACGCTCTAGTGCCAAAGTGTGTTGCTCTAGTGCCAAAGTGTGACGCTCTCGTGCCAAAGTGTGAAGCTCTAGTGCGGAGGTGTGACGCTCTAGTGCCAAAGTGTGACACTTTAGTGCCAAAGTGTGACGCTCTAGCGCCAAAGTGTGACGCTCTAGTGGCAAAGTGTGACGCTCTGGTGCCAAAGTGTGACGCTCTAGTGCCAAAATGTGAAGCTCTTGTGCTAATGTGTGATGCTCTAGTGCCAAAGTGTGACGCCATAATGCCAAAGTGTGAAGCTATAGTGCCAAAGTGTGACGTTCTAGTGCCAAAGTGTGACGCTCTACTGCCAAAGTGTGACGTTCTAGTGCCAAAGTGTGATGGTCTAGTGCCAAGGTATGATGGTGTAGTACCAAAGAGTGACGATCTAGTGCCAAAGTGTGAAGCTCTATTGCCAAAGTGTGACACTCCAGTGCCAAAGCGTGACGCTACAGTGTTCAAGTGTGACGCTCTTGTGCCAAAGTGTGACGCTCTAGTGCTAAAGTGTGACGCTCCAGTGCCAAAGTGTGACGCTCTAATGCCAAAGTGTGACGCTCTAGTGACAAAGTGTGTCGATCTAGTTCCAATGTGTGACACTCTAGTGCAAATGTGTGATGCTCTAGTGCCAAAGTGTGACCCTCGAGTGCAAAAGTGTGAAGCTCTAGTGCCAAAGTGTGTCGCTCTAGTTCCAAAGTATGACACTCTAGTGCCAAAGTGTGACGCTCTAGTGCCAAAGTGTGATGCTCCATTGCAAAAATGTGAAGCTCTAGTGCCAAAGTGTGACGCTCTAGTGCCAAAGTGTGACGCTCTAGTACCAAAGTGTGATGCTCTAGTGCTAATGTGTGACGCTCCAGTGCCAAAGTGTGAAGCTCTAGTGCCAAAGTGAGACACTCTAGTCCCAAAGTATGACGTTCTAGTTTCAAATTGTGACTCTATCGTGCCAAAGTGTCCCGCTCTAGTGCCGAATAGTGATGCTCTAGTGCCAACGTGTTTTGCTCTAGTTCCAAAGTGTGACGCTCTAGTGCCAAAGGGTGATGCTCTAGTGCCAAAGTGTGAAGCTCTAGTACCAAATTGTGACGCTTTAGTGCCAAAGTGTGAAGCTCTAGTGGCAAAGTGCGATGCTCTAGTGCCAACGGTTGACTCTCTAGTGCCAAAGTGTGACACTATAGTGCCAACATGTGAAGCTCTAGTGCCAAAGTGTGACTCTCTAGTGCCAAAGTGTGACGCTCTAGTGCCAAAGTGTGAAGCTCTAGTGCCAAAGTGGTGCGCTCTAGTACTAAAGTGTTACATATTGCCCCGTGCCATGCACTGGAGTTGCCATTTTCAGGGCGATAGCTCCAGAGCATTGTACAGTGCATGTTTGCATGCATGGATGGATGTTTCAGAAACTAGAGGACAAGCTGGACCAGCTGCAATTCGAATCGCAGCAATCGGCTAAGAATCGAGGGAGTTATAGTCCATCAAAGTTGGGAGGTGGTGCTGGCCGTCCGGGTTTGGACGGCAGACTTGGTACCGGCCGAAAATTGATCCGGCGGTGACCAGTTCGACTCCCACCACTCACACCATGGCCGAGGCGCCCCTTGGGGGATGCTAGCAGCAATATCCCATGGTTCATTGGAGCCATGTGCGCTTCGGAATGGCGGTCTGATGCTTCATTGGGGTCCAGGGCGCTTCGGGCACCCGTCACTCACGCTAGTGCTCTGTCAGGGATAGAGACTCAATGATGCACTCTGAATCGCGTATCGGGCGCTACGGTGGTCCAAATCACACGCAGTTTGGTGCGTTGGAAATCTTGTTACTAGCACTACAACTTTGTTGATGTGGTCCGTGTCCAGAAATCCACTCCAAATTGATCCCCAGCCGTTCGAACTTTGGGTGTTACTGAATTCCGTCGGATTTCTGCTCACATAGTGTGTGGCGACCAGAAAGCACACACTTCGTCTAAGACTGCTGCCCAAAAGAGCTGTGAACCTCAGGACATGGTCAGGCCACGTTGGAACCACATTTCCAACTAAAGGGTTATGGGCCCACAGCCCTGACCGGTCCCACACGTTCACGGCTTCCGCGACGGACAGGAGGAGCGTCTCGGACAACCTCGCTGTCAACGTCTGACGACCCGGGTAGCAGAAGCGCAACATGGCACTGAGAACGGAGTCGCATCTGATCCAGAAGTATGTGGGTGGCCCTGGCTTTGAGCTGTGGAGGTGGCACTTTGAGATCTACCTCGCACACAAGGGGCTACTCGACGTGATGAAGGGCACGGAGGCTCTCGACGAGAAGACTGCGACGGACGAAGAGAAGCAAGCCTTCGCAAAGAAAAATACCGAGGCGCTCATGCTCTTGCTGTCATCTACTGCCGAGAACCAGTGGGGCTACTTCCAAGGCAGCGCGCTGGCTGCCGAGGCATGGCAAAAGCTTTGCACCATCCACCAATTGACGTCGCTTGCAAACCGGATCTTCGCGATGAAGCGGCTTCTAACGGTGAGGATCGAGGAGGGCGAGGACATCCTCGCCGCCATGCAGCAGATTGAGTCGCTCGCCTCGCAATGCAACGATGTGGGGTGGAAGGTCGACTCTCAGCTGCAGGAGATGGCTCTCCTCATGGCTCTACCTGACAGTTAGAGCCCCCTCATTACCGTCCTTGGTGGATGGGCGGAGGACAAGCTCACCTATGGCGCAGTCGCCGAGTATATCCGCAACGAGGCGCAACGTCGCAGTGGCAGCGAGGCCTTGTCGTCCTCATCGGCCCTGGTGACCAAACGCGTGGTGGCGGTAGTGGCGGCAAGGGAGGCGGCAGAAAGGGTGGCGGCAAGAAGGGCGTCAAGAAAGGTGCGTGCCACAATTGTGGCAAGGAGGGCCATTGGGCCCGCGAGTGCCCGCAGGAGGCGAAGGCCGGCGGCAAGGACGCCAAAGGCAAGAAGGCGCTCCTCAACGGCACCACAAACCACAACCTCAAAGGGGCCAACAGGCGGTGCCTGGATTCCGGCGCCGAGGAGCACACCCAAGTCGAGAANGGTGGCGGCAGTGGCGGCAAGGGAGGCGGCGGAAAGGGTGGCGGCAAGAAGGGCGTCAAGAAAGGTGCGTGCCACAATTGTGGCAAGGAGGGCCATTGGGCCCGCGAGTGCCCGCAGGAGGCGAAGGCCGGCGGCAAGGACGCCAAAGGCAAGAAGGCGCTCCTCAACGGCACCACAAACCACAACCTCAAAGGGGCCAACAGGCGGTGCCTCGATTCCGGCGCCGAGGAGCACACCCAAGTCGAGAAGGTGGGATTCGTCCACTACTCCAAATCTGCCAAGTCTATGGTGGTCGCAAACGACAAAGTCGAGCCGGTGGCCGGCCAAGGAGAAGTTGAGGTGGAGGTGGAAGTGAACAGTAAGAAGATGTTGCATGTCATCCGTGATGTGCAACATGTACCCGGCCTGGCTGACATTCTATTGTTAGTCGCTTGACGGATAAGGGGTATGAGGTGCTCTTCCGCAGGAAAGACGCAGTGGTGCGCCTGGATGGCGACGGTGAAGTCGTGCTGGAGGCAAAGCGCGAGGGCGGTCTCTACATCGTGGAGACAAAGGTGATCCCCGTAGCAGCAGACGCAGCAGATTTGCAAGAACGTGTCGTCAATTTGGCCAAAGGAGGGCGAGCTGATCTGGAGCTCTGGAACCGGCGGCTGGGGCATTCGTCGCCCGCAGTTGCGAAGGAGATGGCGAAGCGCGACATGGTCCGCGGCCTCGACATCACCAGTGCAGCAGACGCGGTAGCAGATGCAGCAGCACACAAAAAGTGCGAGCCTTGCATTTTGGGCAAGGCGAGGCGCAAGCCGTTCAACGAGAACGTGGGGCGCACCCAAGACCTGCTGGAGATCGTGCATAGTGATGTGTGCAGACCGCTCAAAATGCCGTCAATAGGCGGTGCACGGTACTTTGTCACCTTCATCGATGACTGCAGCAGAAAACTCTACGTGTACTTCATGAAGCAGAAGGGCATGGTGCTGGATCGGCTGAAGGAGTACGTCGCTGCGGTGGAGAGGCAGACTGGCCGCAAGGTCAGAGCGCTACGCAGCGAAAACGGCGGAGAGTATGTGGACTGCAGTGGGTGGCTCAAGGAGCAGGGCATCAAGTGGGAGCACATAACTCCCTACTCGCCACAATCTAATGGCGTGGCGAAGTGAGCAAACCAGACGATACTGAATATGGTGCGTACGATGCTCGTGGACACGGGATTGCCGCGGAGCTTCTGGGCGGAAGCAGTGCGTACGGCAAGCTACACCATCAACTTGACCCCGACAGCGGTGCTGAAGGGGAAGAGCGGATTGAAGACGCCGCAGGAGGTATGGAGCGGGCGCAAGCCAAGTGTGGCGCACCTGAATGTCTTCGGGTGCAAGGCGCACGCGATGGTGCAGGCGGCACAACAGCGCGATGGAAAACTGGACCCACACGCCAAGCCGTGTCTCTTCCTTGGCTACGAGAGCGCGCTTAAGGCATACCGGCTCTACGACGTGAGCAAGGAGGAGATCTTCAGCAGCCGTGACTTTGAGTTCAACGAGCATCAGACCTACAGTAGCAGCAGTGACATCGGCGTGGTGGACTCTCCAAAGCAGGGGGAGTGGTTCTAGCTCCTAACCAATGAGGAGGAGCTTGCGGACGCCGATACTGACGAAGAGTCTTTGGAGAGCGACGGTGCTAGTGTGCAGCAAGGCGGCGGTGCAAACGCAGGTGTTGCAGTTGCACAGGACGCAGCAGCCAAAGCAGAGGAGGCCAGGGACGCGAACAGGGCTGCCAAGGAGCAGCAACAGGACCAGCCGCCGGCGTCACCAAAATCACCGCGACGCAGCCGAAGGCAGCGGAATGCGGCAAAACGGTATGACGCAGCAACGGGTAGCTGGATTGGCATGGCGCAGTGCATGATGGCAGCCGCAGCGGAGCCAAAAACCGTGCAAGAGGCGCTTGCACGACCTGAAGCGGAGCAGTGGGACGCAGCTATCAAGTCAGATCTTGCGTCCATTGCCGAGAACAACACTTGGGAGCTCGTGGATCGGCCGAAAGACGCCAAGGTCATCGGCTCCAAGTGGGTCTTCAAAACAAAGTACAACAAGGAGGGTACAGTGGAGAAGTACAAGGCGTGACTGGTGGCGAAGGGGTTTGCACAACGCAAGGGCGAGCATTACGACGAGACGTTCGCCCCCGTTGCCAAGTTCACGAGCATCCGGGCGATCCTCGTGGTGGCATCTGCCAAGGACATGGAGCTACACCAAATGGACGTGAAAACTGCATTCCTGAACGGCATTCTCGACAAGGAGATCTTCATGGAGGTGCCGGAGGGGGTGGACGCGCCGGAGGGTAAAGTGTGCAAACTGCGCAAGTCCTTGTATGGGCTAAAACAGTCGCCAAGGTGCCGGTACCAGCAGATGGATGGCTACATGGCGCAGCTCGGCTTCAAGCGCTGTGAATCTGATCATAGTGTGTATGTGCGGCGCAACAACGAGCTCCATCAGATCGTCGCACTCTATGTGGACGACCTGATTTTGTGTTCATCTGACCTACAGGCTCTACAGCAACTGAAGGAGCAGCTGAGCAGCAGATTTCAGATGTCCGACATGGGAGAGTTGGAGTACTACCTCGGGGTGGGCATAACGCGGAACCAGAGGGCGCGCACTCTTGAGCTGGGGCAGGCCAAGTACGTGGCCAAAGTGCTGAAGCGGTACGGCATGGAGGACTGTAAACCGGTTGGCAGTCCGATCTCCACAACGTGTGACCTGAGCGCGGCAATGTCGCCGCAAACAAAAGAAGAGCGGGAGGACATGGTGGGGGTGCCATACCAGTTTGCGGTGGGCAGCCTCATGTACGCCATGGTGGCGACTCGACCGGACCTGGCCTACGCGGTGGGTCAAGTGAGCAGGTACGTGGCCGATCCAGGGCCACTACACTGGCAGGCGGTCAAGCGCATTCTCCGCTACCTGCAGGCGACGCGGCACGCGTGCCTGAGGTTCGACGGCAAGGGGAGGATCGACCCCTTGCGTCTGGTCTGCTACACGAATGCAGACTACGCCGGCGACGTGGACAAGCGGAAGTCCACCTCTGGCTATGTGTTCTTCCTCGCAGGTACAGCGGTCTTGTGGTGCAGCAGAAAACAGGACTGCGTCGCCACCTCCACAGTAAAAGCAGAGTACATCGCGTTGGCCGAAGCGGTCAAGGAGGCTCTGTGGCTCCACAGGCTATTGGGGGAGCTCGGCGTGCTGCAACAGGAGCCCACGGTGGTACAAGAGGACAACACCGGCTCCATCTCGCTGACCAACAACCCGACGCTGCACAGGACGACAAAGCACATTGACGTGCCCTACCACTATGCGCGCGACATGGTCCAAAAGGGACAGGTTGTGCTACAACATTGTAGTACGAAGCACATGCTCGCGGATTGCTTGACCAAGGCGCAGCCCAGAGATCGGCATGTCCTCAGTGTGGCAGGCCTTGGGCTAACGGGCTATGATGGGCTCAAGAGCGCTATGGAAGATGAGCAGGCGTGAGCAGGGAAGCATCCGGCATGGCAGGAGCAAGGGGGAGATTAATACATATTGCCCCGTGCCATGCCCTGGAGTTGCCGTTTTCAGGGCGATAGCTCCAGATCCTTGTACTGTGCATGTTTGCATGCATGGATGGATGTTTCAGAAACTAGAGGACAAGCTGGACCAGCTGCAATTCGAATCGCATCAATCGGCTAAGAATTGAGGGAGTTATGGTCCGTCAAAGTTGGGAGGTGGTGCTGGCCGTCCGGGTTTGGATGGCAGACTTGGTACCGGCCGAAAATTGATCCGGCGGTGACCAGTTCGACTCCCACCACGCGCACCATGGCCGAGGCGCCCCTTGGAGGATGCTAGCAGCAATTTCCCATGGTTCATTGGAGCCATGTGCACTTCGGAATGGCGGTCTGATGCTTCATTGGGGTCCAGGGCGCTTCGGGCACCCGTCACTCACGCCAGTGCTCTGTCAGGGACAGAGACTCAATGATGCACTATGAATCGCGTATCGGGCGCTACGGTGGTCCAAATCACACGCGGTTTGGTGCGTTGGAAAGCTAGTGACTAGCACTATAACTTTGTTGACGTGATCTGTGTCCAGAAATCCACTCACAATTAATCCCCAGCCCTTCGAACTTTGGGTGTTGCTGAATTCTGTCAGATTTCTGCTCAGATAGTGTGTGGCGACCAGAAAGCACACATTTCTTCTAAGACTGCTGCCCAAAAGAGCTTTGAACCTCAGGACGTGGTCAGGCCACGTTGGAACCACATTTCCAACATAAAGTGTGACGCTCTTGGGCCAAAGTGTGAGGCTCTAGTGCCAAAGTGTGACACTCTAGTGCCAAAGTGTGAAGCTCTAGTGCCAAAGTGTGACGCTCTAGTGCCAAAGTGTGACGCTCTAGTGT
>SZWC01000141.1:335059-368508 GCA_023375785.1 Penium margaritaceum | reverse complement strand
GCCAAATTGTGATGCTCTAGTGCTAACGTGTGACGCTCTAGTGTTAAAGTGTGACGCTCTAGTGCCAAGGTGTGAAACTCTAGTGCCAAAGTGTGATGCTCTAGTGCCAGAGTGTGAAGCCCTAGTGCCAAAGCATGACGCTCTAATGCAAGAGTGTGGAGCTCTAGTGCCAAAGTGTGACGCTCTAGTAGCAAAGTGTGACGCTATAGTAGCAAAATATGATGCTCTTGTGCCAATGGGTGATGCTCTAGTGCCAAATTGTGAAGTTCCAGTGCCAAAGGGAGACGCTCTAGTGCCAAAGTATGACATTGTAGTGCCAAATTGTGTCTTTCTAGTGCCAAAGTGTGATCCTCTAGTGCCATAGTTTGACGCTCTAGTACCAAAGTATGATGCTCTAGTGCCAAAGTGTGGAGCTCTAGTACCAAAGTGTGATGCCACAGTGCCAAAGTGTGGCGCTCTAGTGCCAAAGTGTGATGCTCTTGTGCCAAAGTGTGTCGCTCTAGTTCCAAAGTGTGACGCTCTAGTGCCAAAGTCTGATGCTCTAGTGCCAACGTGTGAAGCTATAGTGCCAAAGTGTGACGCTCTAGTGCCAAAGTTTGAAGCTCTAGTGCCAAAGTGTGATGCTCAAGTGCCAAAGTGTGACGCTCTAGTGCCAAAGTGTGACGCTCTAGTGCCAATGTGTGAAGCTCTAGGACCAAAGTGTGACGCTCTAGTGCCAATGTGTGACGCTCTAGTGCCAAACTGTGACGCTCTAGTGCCAAAGTGTGACGCTCTAGTGCCAATGTGTGAAGCTCTAGGACCAAAGTGTGACGCTCTAGTGCCAATGTGTGACGCTCTAGTGCCAAACTGTGGAGCTATATTACTGAAATGTGAAGCTCTAGTGCCAATGTGTGACGCTCTATTGCCAAAGTGTGACGCTCTAGTGCCAAAGTGTGATGCTCTTATACCACAGTGTAGTGCTCTATTGCCAAAGTGTGACGTTCTAGTGCCAAAGTGTGATGCTCAAGTGCCAATTTGTGGAGCTTTAGTGCCAAAGTGTGATGCTCTAGTGCCAAAATGTGATGCTCTAGTGACAAAGTGTGATGCTCGAGTACCAAAGTGTGTCGCTATAGTGCCAAAGTGTGAAGATCTAGTGCCAAAGTGTGATGCTCCAGTGCCAAAGTGTGATGTGCTAGTGCCAATGTGTGACGCTCTAGTGCCAATGTGTGACACTCTACTGCCAGAGTTTAAGGCTCTATTGCCAAAGTGTGGAGCTCTAGTGCCAAAGTGTGACGATATAGTGCCAAAGTGTGATGCTCTAGTGCCAAAGTGTGATGCTCTAATGCCAAAGCGTGACCCTCTAGTGCCAAAAAGTGAGGCTCTAGTGCCAACATATGTCGATCTAGTGCCAAAGTGTGAAACACTAGTGCCAAGGTGTGACGCTCTAGTTTCAAAGTGTGACGCTCTAGTGCCAAATATGACGCTCTAGTGCCAACGTGTGACGCTCTAGTGCCAAAGTGTGACGCTCTATTGCCATAGTGTGAATCTCTAGTGCCAAAGTGTGACGCCCTAATGCCAAAGTGTGATGCTCTATGCCAAAGGGTCCAGCGCTAGTCCCAAAGTGTGATGCTATAGTGCCAAAGTGTGTCACTCTAGTGGCAAAGTGTGACGCTCTAGTGCCAAAGTGTGATGCTCTTGTGCCAAAGTGTGAAGATCTAGTTCCAATATGAGAAGCTATAGTGCCAAAGTGTGAGGTTATAGTGCGAAACTTTGACGCTCCGGTGCCAAAGTATGACGCTCTAGTGCCAAAGTGGGATGCTCTAGTGCCAAAATGTGACGCACTATTGCCGAAGTGTGAAGATGTAGTGCCAAATTATGACAATATAGTGCTAAGGTGTGAAGCTATAGTGCCAAAGTGTGATGCTCTAGTGCCAAAGTGTGACGCTATAGTGCCAAAGTGTGACACTCTAGTGCCATAGTTTTATGCTACAGTGCCGAAGTGTGATGATCTAGTGCCAAAGTGTGACGCTATAGTGCCAAAGTGTGAAGCTCTAGTGCAAAAGTGTGACCCTCTAGTGCCAAAATGTAACGCTCTAGTGCCGAAGTGTGATGCTCTAGAGTCAAAGTGTGAAACTCTAGTGCCAAAGTGTGACGCTCTACTGCCAAATTGTGAAGCTCTAGTGCCAAAGTGTGAAGCTCTAGTGCCAAAGTGTGACGCTCCAGTGCCAAAGGTTGACGCTCTAGTGCCAAAGTGTGACACTCTAGTGCCAAAGTGTTATGCTATAGTGCAAAAGTGTGAAGCTCTAGTGCCAAATTGTGAAGCTCTAGTGCCAAAATGATAAGCTATAGTGCCAAAGTATGACGCTCTAGTGCCAAAGTGTGACAGTCGAGTGCCAACATGTGACGCTCTTGTGCCAAAGTGTGGCGCTATGATGCCAAATTGTGACACTATTGTACCAAAGTGTGACGCTCTAGTGCCAAAGTATGACGCCCTAGTGCCAAAGTGTGAAGCTCTAGTGCCAGAGTATGACACTCTAGTACCAAGGTGTGAAGCACTAGTGCCAAAGTGTGATGCTCTAGTTCCAAAGTGTGACGCTATAGTGCCAATGTGTGACGCTCTAGTGCCAAAGTGTCACGCTCTAGTGCCACATTGTGAAGCTCTAGTGCAAAAATGTGACGCTCTAGTGCCAAAGTGTGATGCTCTTGTGCCAAAGTGTTAGGCTCTAGTGCAAACGTGGGACGCTCTGGTGCCAAAGTGTGACGCTATAGTGCCAAAGTGTGAAGCTCTAGTGCCAAAGTGTGATGCTATAGTGCCAAAGCATGACGCTCTAGTGCCAAAGTGTGACGCCCTAGTGCCAAAGTGTGAATCTCTAGTGCCAAAATGTGACGCTCTAGTGCAAATGTGTGAAACTATAGTGCCAAAATGTGACGCTCTTGTGGCAAAGTGTGACGCTCTAGTGCCAACATGTGAAGATCTAGTCCCAAAGTGTGAAGTTATAGTACCCAAGTGTGATGCTATAATGCCAAAGTATGACGCTCTAGTGCCAAAGTGTGACGCTCTAGTGCCAAAGTGTGATGCTCTGGTGCCAACTTGTGACAGACTAGTGTCAAAGTGTAAAGCTCTAGTGCCGAAGTGTGACGCTCTAGTGTCAAAGTTTGACACTCCAATGCCAACGTGTGAAGCTCTACTGCCAATTTGTGACGCTTTAGTGCCAAAGTGTGACACTCTTGAGCCACAGTTTGACGCTCTAATGCCAAAGTGTACAGATATAATGCCAAAGTGTGACACTCTAGTGCCAACGTGTGACGCTTTAGTACCCAAATTTGACGCTCTAGTGCCAAAGTGTGACACTCTAGTGCCAAAGTGTGGAGCTCTAGTGTGAAATTGTGACGCTCTAGTGCCAAAGTGAGAAGCTCGAGTGCCAAAGTGTGAAGCTCTAGTGCCAATTTGTGACGCTCTAGTGCCAAAGGGTGACGCTATAGTGCCAATGTATGAAACTCTAGTGCCGAAGTGCGACACACTAGTTCCAAAGTGTGAAGCTGTAGTGCGAGAGAGTGACGCTTTAGTGCCCAAGTGTGAAGCTCTAGTGCCAAAGTGTGACGCTCTAGTTCCACAGTGTGACGCTCTAGTGCCAAAGTGTAACACTCTAGTGCCAAAGTGTTATGCTCTAGTGCCGAAGTGTGAAGCTCTAGTGCCAAAGTGTGATGCTCTCGTGCCAAAAAGTGAAGCTCTAGTGGCAAAGTGTGACGCTCTAGTGCCAAAGTGTGACGCTCTAGTGCCAAAGTGGGACGCTCTAGTGCCAAGGTGTGAAGATCTAATACCAGAGTGTGACGCTCTAGTGCCAAAGTGTGAAGCTCTAGTGCCAAGGTGTGAAGCTCTATTGCCAAAGCGTGACACTCCAGTGTCAAAGTGTGACGCTTGAGTGCCAAAGTGTGACGCTTTAGTGCCAATGTGTGACGCGCTAGTGCCAAAGTGTGACGATCTCGTACCAAAGTGTAAAGCTCTAGTGCCAAAGTGTAAAGCTCTAGTGCCAAAATGTGACACTCTAGTGCCAAAGTGTGACGCTCTAGTGCCAAAGTGTGACGCTCGAGTGCCAAAGTGTGATGCTCCAGTGCCAAAGTGTGATGCTCTAGTGCCAGAGTGTGACGCTCTAGTGCCAAAGTGTGACGCTCTAGTGCCAAAGTGTAACGCTCGAGTGCCAAAGTGTGAAACTATAGTGCCAAAGTGTGACACTCTAGTACCAAAGTGTAAAGCTCTAGTGCCAACGTGTGACGCTCTAGTGCCAAAGTGTGACGCTCTAGTGCCAGAGTGTGACGCTCTAGTGCCAAAGTGTGACGCTCTAGTGCCAAAGTGTAACGCTCGAGTGCCAAAGTGTGAAACTATAGTGCCAAAGTGTGACACTCTAGTACCAAAGTGTAAAGCTCTAGTGCCAACGTGTGATGCTCTAGTGCCAAAGTGTGACGCTCTAGTGCCAAAGTGTGACGCTCTTGTTGGAATATTAGTCAAGACTCACACGGCTCAACCGGGTTCCCCTCTACGCCTCTGGGATCGTCCAACTCTCCCATGGAGATCCGATCGACGCGAAATGGAAACGCCAGTCCGGTCCCGGTACACCTCCCGGATCCCGCCTTCCAAATGGCTCAGATGGGAAAACAAATCAGATTTCTCTAGTCTGACCATCTGACCGTCCGAGCCCTGTACAATCAGTTTCAACCGACCATCAACGCCATGCAGCAACTAGTGAGACGTACCGAAAGAACTTCGGCTGCCTGGTCCGTTCACCGCGGCTACAATCAAGGTTCGGCAGAAGAAGCACGTCCACCACTCAACAAGGGAGGACTTCCAAGAGCACAAGATTGTGTGGAGCCGTACCGCGCCTCCCCACCGCCCAGACACAGAAGCGGCAGCAGCAGCACAATGGCGGCTGTGGCTTCACATATCGCACCGTTCATTCTAATGGGTATAGGCGTTTGTACTCTAGCTCCAGGTCTAGCTATAATAATCTAGTACAAATAGCAGTAGGACTCTTGTACTCCATTGCCTCAGTTTGCTTCCTCATTGCCTCAGTTTATTCCTCAGTTATCGTTCATCCATCCAAAGCTTTTGCTTCCTCCGCATTCTTCTTTTGCCATTGCCCGCCGCAAGGCTATGACACTCTGACTCATATCTTGCATCTGCCTGCCTATTGGCTGTGGGATCATTCTCATGCATTGTCCTCGCTGTTGGCCACCGTACGGCTGAGACACTCACATCCTCCGTTGCCTGCCATCAACTTGCTTCTCCTCCGCTTCGCTCCGTCATGCCCGCACCGCTTCGCTGAGGCGCCTCCAGCTTCTCAGCGCCCGTGCCTGGTGGCACTGCACCCACGCATCGTCACGACCTGCACCTTGACATTGTGGTTACTAGCCCGTGCCGTGGTAGCCGTGTTCTTCATCTATAGTGCATGCACATCATCAATCTTCTTGCCTATATGACACCAGCAAGCGTCAGCAATCTGTATTCAGTCTCACCCATTCTCATGCCTCTGATACTCACTCCAAAATCATGACATGGTAGCAGAGCACATAGAAAGACTATGGCGCCATCATCACCTCCGCCTTCTTCGCTGACGCCTGACCACCCCGCTGAGCCACGTAGTTGATCAGCACATCTCCTCCGCCATTCACATATGTGGTTGTGCCCATGCACCCAATTCTACAGCTGTCCTACCAACAGAGTCATGTATGGGCGCGTCACTGTAACAGGGACTACTGCTTCACTACCAGCACTCTGCAACCGGCCGCCATCCTGATCTGTTCTTTCTGCCTGCACCATGCAGACCTTCCAAATCACCCCTGCTCCTTCATAAGTTCTTCCTGTTGTCCTTCTATGCCCCATGGCCACTGCTATGGCTTGACGGACAGGTTGGGCATGCACTGCTCCCTTGGAGTACGTCCCCCAAACCTTGTTCGTGGTGCAAGTCCAAGTGAGACACCAGAAGTGTAGCACAACGGATAGCATCTACGACTTAGGAACAACAGGTCCTACGATCGAGTCTTGATGTGCGCAGAAGGTTTTTTACCTTTCTACCACAGGGGAAGTTTCTTAGACGTTTCTCCATGCATGAGGAGAGTGCGCCACTTGGCGATCAGTGGATGCGCCATTTGGCGGACTGGTGAGGTGGTGTGGAGTGACCACCCAAAAAGTGCCACTACCCACAGACCTTTGAAGCCAGGCCTAGGACTATATATACCATGCTCATTCCTCATTCTAATTACACAATCTGGCCTTAGATGCTCCTCACAGAAATTTCCAACTAAGGAACAGTATAAAGAAGACACTGGTTGGTCTAAGCCCCAGGAGTTAGTCTTTGACTAGCACCTCACGCGAATGTGACCAAGTGTTAAGTGGACACAGTTGCTAGCAAGTGATTGTCTAGGAACTGCTCAGTGTGGAGCCGTGATCGTGAGGGTGATATCTTCTCCTAGATGAAATGCTAGGAGCGGACGGCAGGTGCTATTGTGTCAGCCCTGTTTTCTAGTCCGCTCGCCTCAGGCCGGTTGACAAAGAGTTATGGGCCCACACTGACCAGTTGTAAGGCACGCTTCGCTCAACTCTGGTACGCTCTCTCCAGGTGCGCACGCCAGCTCCATCAGCTCCATCAGCTCCATCAGCTTCATCAACTTCAACTGCTTGTTCTGCACTCAGCACACAGTGACCAAGGAAAAGCTCTGCCCTTGGAGGCACGACCATTGAGTCTCAACGAGGACAAGCTCTGCCCTTGGTGACAAGACCCTGGGTGTGTTGGTGTAGATATCTTCTCTGGCTGCAGGAGAACATTGGCTAAAGGGGTAAGCAATGGATCTGCATCCTAAAACCAGTAGCAGACATCAGCTAACATCAGCCTACATCGGCCTCAACGCAGCAGAGATGTGGGAAGCAGATAAGGGCAACAAAAATCGTTGACCCATCAGGAGGAGTGGGGACTGCCGCAGGGCAGTCCTCAAAATCAACAGTGGCTACCACAGGGCAGACCACTGGAGCAAATATGAGTGCTATGTCACTACCGCAAGGTCTTGGACCCTTGGGAGGCATCCCCATCTTTGAGGGGATTGAATTCCCCCTTTGGAGATGGCAGTTTGAGCTGGCGATGAAAGTGCGCGGCTTCGTCAAACTACTGAAGGGAGAGGAGCAGGTTCCCGCGGAAGGCACATCCAAGCATGAGGCATGGATGGATCGAAATGATATTGCCATGTCATTCCTTAGCAACGCGGTTGCTAAGAAGTATGTTCCCATCATTGCTGGGTACACGCTAGCTTCCGAAGCTTACGACAAGCTCAAGCGCGTGCACCAATCCACCTCCCTTGCGAACAGATTATTCATCTTACAATGGCTGATCAGCATGCGGGTGAATGAGGGCGAATCAATCCCTGATTTCTTACAGGAGTTTGAAGGACTCCTTGGCGAGGCTCGCCAGATGAACTGGGACCTTGACGAGAACATGCAAGCCATGATTCTCCTCATGGCGCTACCGGAGAGCTGGAGCTCGATGATCACCGTCATGGGCGGCTGGAAGGAGGACGACCTGACGTACACGGCAGTGTCCGAGTACGTGCGAAACGAGGCCATGCGCCGCAGCGGAAGTGAGGCTAATTTCTCAGCCTATGCCGCACGCTACGGTGGCCGTGGGAGCAAAGAGTCAGCCTCTGGTCAGAAAGGCAGCAGCGGAAGCGGTGGTGGCGGAGGTAACAATGGCGGCAAGGCTCCCAAGCGACAGGGTAACTGCCACAACTGCGGCAAACCTGGGCACTGGGCAAGAGAGTGCAGGTCGCCAAAGAAGGAAGACAGCGNTTGCTAAGAAGTATGTTCCCATCATTGCCGGGTACACGCTAGCTTCCGAAGCTTACGACAAGCTCAAGCGCGTGCACCAATCCACCTCCCTTGCGAACAGATTATTCATCTTACAATGGCTGATCAGCATGCGGGTGAATGAGGGCGAATCAATCCCTGATTTCCTACAGGAGTGTGAAGGACTCCTTGGCGAGGCTCGCCAGATGAACTGGGACCTTGACGAGAACATGCAAGCCATGATTCTCCTCATGGCGCTACCGGAGAGCTGGAGCTCGATGATCACCGTCATGGGCGGCTGGAAGGAGGACGACCTGACGTACACGGCAGTGTCCGAGTACGTGCGAAACGAGGCCATGCGCCGCAGCGGAAGTGAGGCTAATTTCTCAGCCTATGCCGCACGCTACGGTGGCCGTGGGAGCAAAGAGTCAGCCTCTGGTCAGAAAGGCAGCAGCGGAAGCGGTGGTGGCGGAGGTAACAATGGCGGCAAGGCTCCCAAGCGACAGGGTAACTGCCACAACTGCGGCAAACCTGGGCACTGGGCAAGAGAGTGCAGGTCGCCAAAGAAGGAAGACAGCGGAAGCGGTGGGAACAAAGGCAACAAAAAGGGTGGTAAAGAAGCTACCAAAATGATGGCACAGAGCACGCCTCCAGAAAAAGGAGCGGCGCTGCTCAGGCCATGAGATTTTGGACTTGACTCCGGCACCGATCATCACTCTAGCAACGACCAGGCTGGATTTGTCTCCATCGGCCCCACCGATCGGCGGTTCAGATGCGCAAACGGTAGCGTTGTGAACACAAAGGACGTGGGCGACAAGCTGGTGAGTATCAGCCTCAATGGTGCGGAGAAGGATCTACGGCTACGTGACGTAGTCTACATGCCCTCCTTTGCGGCAAACCTTCTGTCCGTGTCAAAAATAGCGGACAACGACATGACGGTGGTCTTCACGCAGAAGAAGGCGGTCGTCGCCAGGAACGAAGACATCAAGATCCTATACGCCAACAAAGATCTCGTGGCACAGGTTCCACGGGTTGACGGGCTCTACGTACTGCAGACAACGGCAGGAAAGAGCTTGGAAAAGGAGGGCCATGCGGGTGCAGCGGAGGCAATGGTCTCGACATCCACGCAGGAGAGCACACCAACACAAACTGAAAAAGCATCCTCTGCCGCAAAAGACGAAGACGCTGATCTGTGGCATAGACGCTTTGGGTATGTGGCAAACAGCACGCTCCAAGACATCCAGCAACAATTTCTGGTCCGTGGCATGGATGGTTGCAAGAAGGATGCCGGTTGCTGTGGCAGCCTGTGTGAACCTTGCCTCCAATGCAAGACCAAGCGAACGCGCTTTGAGTGCAATGGTCGCCGCGCAGAATCAGCCCTTGACCTCATTCACACGGATGTGTGCGGACCCTTTCGCACGGCGTCAAATGGTGGTAGTAAGTATTTTTTGACCTTCATAGATGACCACAGCCGCAAGGTGTGGATCTTCTTCCTCAAAGCAAAGGGAGAGGTCAGAGAAAAGTTGCAGGAGTTTGTCGCCATGGTGGAGCGGCAGACCGGAAAGAAAGTCAAAGCGATGCGAAGCGACAACGGTGGAGAGTACGAGGCATGCAAGGGCTGGTTGAGGCAACATGGGATCAGCCACCAACCCACAACGCCTTACACGCCGCAGAGCAATGGTGCTGCCGAACGGATGAATCAGACCATCCTCGGCATGGTGCGTAGCATCCTCTTTGATGTAAAGCTTCCACCGCGGTTCTGGGCGGAAGCGGCAATAACGGCATGCTATCTCGTTAACCTGACTCCTGCGGCTGCTCTGGGCAGACGCCGAAAGAAGAAGGGAAAGCAACAGATGACGCCACAAGAAGTTTGGTCAGGGAAGAAGCCCGACGCATCACACCTGAAAGTATTCGGCTGCACCGCATGGGCAAAGGTCCAGGCGGGCGAGGGTGCCGGCAAGCTGGATGCAATAGCGCGAACGTGCGTTATGGTGAGCTATGAGACCGCCCACAAGACCTACCGACTGTGGGACCTGGCAGGAAGAAGATTCATCACCAGCCGAGATGTATCCTTTGACGAAAGGAAACCAGGCAAGGAAGAGATGCTTGATCCCACGCAAGCTCCAAAACACAGAGAGTGGTCGGTGCTGCTGGAGTCAGGAGATCAAGCTCCCGAAAACTGGCAAGTGGTGCCAGTACAGCAGCCCGTGAAGAATAGTGGTGTGGCAGGAAGAGGGGCTGCGCAGGCTGACGCAGCGGCGAGCTCCGATACAGAGTCGGAGACGTCTGAGGCCTCTAAAAACAGCTCGGAGGCCAGTGGCTCTTCAAAAGAAGAAAACTGAACTACAGGGCAGCCTGCAGCACAGGAGCAACAGCATTGCACAGATCCACCAGCAATGCAACGTCGCGGCACACGAAAAAGAAAAGAAACTCCAAAGTACGACGCTGATATCGGAAGCTCGACTCGACTGAGCTGGTCCTGTTTGGCTCAGGGAGAGCCGCTCACTGTGGCTGAGGCGCTAACAAGGCCCGATGCGGCCAAGTGGAAGGAGGCGGTGGACAGCAAGCTCGCGTCCATCAAAGAAAATGGCACATGGGTGCTGGTGGACAGACCCGCTATCGCTCACGTGGTGGGCTCAAAGTGGGTGCTCAGGTTGAAGCGGAAGCAAGATGATAGCATCGACAAGTACAAGGCAAGGGTCGTGGCGAAAGGATTCTCACAGCGCCCAGGGTCTGAGTACGATGAGACCTTCGCACCGGTTGTCATGTTTGCCTCAATCAGGTCCCTGCTTGCCATCGCTGCCGCCAAAGACCTTGAGATCCACTAAATGGATGTGAAGACAGCTTTCCTTGATGGGACGCTCGACAAGGAGGTGCTAATGGAGGTGCCGGAAGGTGTCAAAGCACCCGAGGGTAAGGTGTGCAAGCTGGTGAAGGCGTTGTACGGGCTGAAACAGGCCCCACGGATCTGGTACAAGGAGATGGACAGCTTCATGGCTGAGATCGCCTTTTCACACTGCAGGAATGACCCCAGCGTCTATGTGCAGGATGACAAACGTGGCTTGCTGCTCGTGGCATTGTACGTGGACGATCTCATCATGTGTTCTTCCTCGCAGGAGGCCCTTACGGACCTGGAGAAGAATCTGACCAGCAGGTTTAAGATGAAGGACATGGGACCTCTCGAGTACTACCTCGTGATTGCTGTTCACCGCAACCGCAAAGCAGGCACCATCGAGCTCAACCAGACCAAGTACATCATGGACGTATTGAAGCATTACAACATGGAGGACTGCAAACCCGTCAGCACCCCGATGCCATGCGACTGCAAGCTCTCCTCCTCCATGTCACCAAGCAACGAGGCAGACCGGCGGGAGATGCAAACCATTCCGTACCAGTCTGCCGTTGGGAGCCTCATGTACGCGATGGTGGGAACGCGACCTGACATTGCTTATGCGATGGGTCAGGTGAGCAGGTTTGTGGCCAACCCTGGGCCAGAACATTGGCAAGTTGTGAAGCGAATTTTTTGCTACCTCAAAAATACTCGGCACGTCGGACTTCAGTTTGGAGTTTTTGAAGGATCAGACTTGCTGCGAATGACATGCTACAGTGACGCGGACTAGGGAGGACGGATTGATGACAGGAAGTCCACCTCAGGGTTTGTCTGTCTTCTCAACGGTGGTGTGGTCTCGTGGGCAAGCAGGAAGCAAGAATGCGTCTCGCTTTCTACTGCTGAGGCGGAGTACATTGCACTCTCCGAAATGTGCAAGGAAACGCAGTGGCCTCGCAGTTTTCTTGGTGAGATCAAGGCACCACAAGAGGAAGCAACGGACATCCGCATCGACAACCAAAGTGCCATCGCTATGGCAGAGGACGACATGATCTACCGGCGTACAAAGCACATTGATATTCGGTACCACTACTCACGGGACCTTGTCGCCAAGAGTGTCGTGGAACTGGAGCATGTCGCAACCAAGAAAATGCTTGCATACTTCCTGATAAAGCCGCTAGACAGCGACTTGCATGTTGCAGGTGCTCGAGGAGTGGGCATGGTGGATGCAAGAGATGAGAACTAAAGACCAAGAAAGTTGACGTGCACAAACACAACCCAGAGCTACAGGCTTGTGCCGAAGAAAACTACCACAGCAGGTGGCCTAAGGTGCAAGGGAGAGATTGTTGTTCTTCTATGGCCCATGGCCACTGCTATGGCTTAACGGACAGGTTGGGCATGCACTTCTCCCTTGGAGTAAGTCCCCCAAACCTTGTTCGTGGTGCAAGTCCAAGTGAGACACCAGAAGTGTAGCAGAACGGATAGCATCTTGGACTTAGGAACAACAGGTCCTACGATCAAGTCTTGATGTGTGCAGAAGGTGTTTTTACCTTTCAAGCACAGGGGAAGTTTCTTAGACATTTCTCCATGCATGAGGAGAATGCGCCACTTGGTGGTCAGTGGATGCGCCATTTGGCGGACTGGTGAGGTGGTGTGGAGTGACCACCCAAAAAGTGCCACTACCCACACACCTTAGAAGCCAGGCCTAGGAATATATGTACCGGGCTCATTCCTCATTCTAATTACACAATCTGGCCTTGGATGCTCCTCACAAAGTTGTCCAACTAAGGAACAGTATAAAGAAGACACTGGTTGGTCTAAGCCCCAGGAGTTAGTCTTTGACTAGCACCTCGCGCGAAAGTGACCAAGTGTTAAGTGGACACTGTTGCTAGCAAGTGATTGTCTAGGAACTGCTCAGTGTGGAACCGTGATCCTGAGGGTGATACCTTCTCCTAGCTGAAATGCTAGGAGCGGACGGAAGGTGCTATTGTGTCGGCCCTGTTTTCTANAAGTGCCACTACCCACACACCTTAGAAGCCAGGCCTAGGACTATATGTACCGGGCTCATTCCTCATTCTAATTACACAATCTGGCCTTGGATGCTCCTCACAGAGTTGTCCAACTAAGGAACAGTATAAAGAAGACACTGGTTGGTCTAAGCCCCAGGAGTTAGTCTTTGACTAGCACCTCGCGCGAAAGTGACCAAGTGTTAAGTGGACACTGTTGCTAGCAAGTGATTGTCTAGGAACTGCTCAGTGTGGAACCGTGATCCTGAGGGTGATACCTTCTCCTAGCTGAAATGCTAGGAGCGGACGGAAGGTGCTATTGTGTCGGCCCTGTTTTCTAGTCTGTTCGCCTCAGGCCGGTTGACACTTCCTCCCTCTCAGGATGACAACTTGGACTACTACTACGATGAGTACTTCTATCCATATGATCCACCCGCCTCGCCCCAAGCCGCTTCCACAGTCGAAGCCTTAGTGGACCCTAACGTTGCTATGGGTCTTCTCCTCTACTCTTACACTCCAATATTCTCCCGTGGAGAACTCAACAAGTTCATGCTCCAAAACTATGGTAAAGCCATCGAAGGCTCCCTCCTGAGCAGACGAGCATTTCCTTCGCATTCACCCTGCCTTCACCATAGAACAGACCTCTCACTCTCTCTTTCTGACGAATCTGCATCACTCCCGCTCTCACCACCTCCTGCCGTCGCTGCTACAGCTCGCTACATCCCGCCTCCTAAACGTGTGCAACTACTCAGCAATGAGCCATATTCGTCTCCAGCTGTCTCCTGCGCTGCTCCATATCTGAAGGTTTCCTGCGAGGAAACAACGCATTTAGAAGATCCTGCACTCCACTCACTGTCTGCTAACGAGCTTCTCCCTGAAACTCTCTCTGTCCTTCCAATTTCTCCCTCTGCCATTGACACATTCTCAGCCAAAGTACGAGCTGAAGCTCCTGCTCTAGCAATCCCACCTGGCTTCTCCGAGCGTACCCACTCCCTCAGCATCACAAGTTAATACAACTCATTCAACTCCTCTCTCCATTGCTCCCACCTCATCAAGCTTATCATCCTACAGCAAGCTAACAACCCATCCGCCTCCGCAACCACCTGTGCTAGCATGACTGCTGTCAGCATCATCTCCTTTGCTGACTTCACTTTAGTATTTCCTCCTTCAGCTCAGCGAACAACCTCTCCGCTGCCTCCCCTCTGCACCTCAGCTGCAACTATACAGCTGCTTTCACTAGCCTTTTGCCCTCCCTCTGAACTCAGCTCTGACTTAACTCTCCCCTCCCACTTGCACACACAGCACCTGTGAACATAAACGCATGGATTCATCCCTCCAGATGCTTCTCTCTTCCTCCTACAGTTTCCCTGGACCATGCAGGAGGATGCCAACATCTCCTCTTATCTTTCTAGCAGCGGTCCTTCCCACCTTCTTCCCATCACACAACTGCCCGCTGCTGCCCATCAATCTCCTCATAAAGAGCAACTGGCATCTCTCCTGGGCTTCTTTCTCGTGAGCCGTGTGATCTTGAGGGAGGCTGTTGGAATATTAGTCAAGACTCACATGGCTCAACCGGGTTCCCCTCTATGCCTCTGGTATCGTCAAACTCTCCCCTGGACATCCGATTGGCAGGAAATGGAAAAGCCAGTCCGGTCCCGGTACACCTCCCGGATCCCGTCTTCTAAAAGGCTCAGATGGGAGGACTTCTTGATTTCTCTGGTCCGACCATCCGACCGTCCGAGCCCTCCACGACCAGCTCCAACGGACCATCGATGCCACGCAGCAACTGGCGAGACCTGCCGACAGCAGTTCTGCTGCCTGGTCCATTCACCGTGGCTACAATCAAGGCTCGACAGAAGAAGCACGTCCCCCACCCAACATGGCAGGACGTCCAATAGCACAAGATCGTGTGGAGCCGCACCGCGCCTCCACACCACCCAGACACAGAAGCAGCAGCAGTAGCACAATGGCGGCTGCGGCTTCACATCTCGCACCGCCCACCCCAATGGGTATAGGCGTTTGTACTCTAGCTCCAGGTCTAGCTATAATCATCTAGTACTAATAGCAGTAGGATTATTGTACTATATGGCATCAGTTTGCTTCCTCATTTCCTCTGTTTATTCCTCATCTATTGTTCACTCATCCAAAGCTTTCGCTTCCTCTGCATTCTCCTTTTGCCATTGCCCGCCGTAAGGCTGTGGCACTCTGACTCACATCTTGCATCTGCCCGCCTCCTGGCTATAGGATCATTCTTGTGCATTGTCATCGCTGTTGCCTGCCGTACGTCTGAGACACTCACATCCTCTGTTACCTGCCGTCAACTTGCCGCTCCTCTGCTTCGCTCCATCACACCCGCACCGCTTCGCCGAGGCACCTCCAGCTTCTCAGTGCCCGTGCCTGGTGGCACTGCGCCCACGCATCGTCCCACACCTTGACATTGTGGTTACTAGCCCGTGCCCTGGTAGCTATGGTCTTCATCTACAGTGCCTGCACATCATCAATCTTCTTGCCTGCATGACATCGGCAAGCGTCAGCAATCTGTACCTTACTCTACTCTGTCTCAGCCATCCTCATGCATCTGCTGCCCACTCCAAAATCCTAACAGCTCTAGTGCCAATGTGTTACACTCTAGTGCCAAATTGTAAAGCTCTAGTGCCAAAGTGTGACGCTCTAGTGCCAACGTGTGACGCTCTAGTACAAAAGTGTGATGCTCTAGTGCCAAAGTGGGACGCTCTAGTGCCAAGGTGTGACGCTCTAGTGCCAAATTGTGAAGCTCTAGTGCCAACGTGTGAAGCTCTAGTACCAATGTGTGATGCTCTTGTGCCAATGTGTGACGCTCTAGTGCCAAAGTGTGACGTTCTTGTGCAAATGGGTGAAGCTTTAGTGCCAATGTGTGACGTTCTAGTGCCAGAGTGTGATGCTCTAATGCCAAAGTGTGAAGCTCTAGTGGCAAATTGTGAAGCTCTAGTGCCAAAGTGTGACACTCTAGTGCCACAGTGTGGTGCTCCGGTGCCAAAGTGTGACACTCTAGTGCTAGAGCGTGACACTCTAGTGCCAAAGTGTGGAGCGCTAGTATCAAAGTGTGACGCTCTAGTGCAAAAGTGTGACGCTCTAGTGACAAAGTGTGAAGCTATATTACCAAAGGGTGACGCTCTAGTGCCAATGTGTGACGCTCTAGTGCCAAAGTGTGACGCCCTAGTGCCAAAGTGTGACGCTCTAGTACCATAGTGTGGCGCTCTAGTGCCAAAGTGTGGAGATCTGGTGCCAAAGTGTGACGCTCTATTGCCAAAGTGTGAGGATATAGTGCCACAGTGTGACACACTAGTGCCAAAGTGTGATGCTTTAGTTCCAAAGTATGGTACTCTAGTGCCAATATGTGAAGCTATTGTGCCAAAGTGTGATGCTATATTGTCAAAGTGTGACGCTCTAGTGCCAAAGTGTGGAGCTCTAGTGCCAAAGTGTGAAGATCTAGTGCCAAAATGTAAGCTATAGTGCCAAGGTGTGAATCAATAAGGCCAAAGTGTGACGCTCTAGTGCCAAAGTGTGACGCTCTTGTGCCAAAGTGTGATGCTCTAGTGCCAAAGTGTGACACTCTAGTGCCAAAGTGTGACTCTCTAGTACCAACGTGTGAAGCTGTAGTGCCAAAGTGTGACGCTCTAGTGCCAAATTGTGACGATCTAGAGCCAATATTTGATGCTCTAGTGCCAACGTGTGACGCACTAGTGCCAAAGTGTGAAGCTCTAGTGTCAAGGTATGACACTCTGGTGCCAAAGTGTGACGCTTTAGTCCCAAAGTGTGACGCTCTAGTGCCAAAGTGTGACGCTATAGTGCCAAAGTATAGAGATCTAGTGCAAAAGTGTGACGCTCTAGTGCCAAAGTGTGAAGCTCTAGTGCCAACGTGTGATGCGCTAGTGCCAAAGGGTGATGCTCTGGAACCAAACTGTGAAACTCTAGTGCCAAATTGTGACGCTCTAGTGCCAAAGTGTTACGCTATAGTGCCAATGTATAATGCTCTAGTGCCAATGTGTGATGCACTAGTGCCGAAGTGTGAAGTTGTAGTGCGAAAGTGTAACGCTCTAGTGCGAAAGTGCGAAGCCCTATTGCCCAAGTGTGATGCTATAGTGCCAAAGTGTGATGCTCTAGTGCCAACGTGTGACATTATAGTGCCAAAGTGCTATGCTCTAGTGCCGAAGTGTGAAGCGCTAGTGCCAAAGTGTGACGCTATAGTGCCAAAGTGTGAAGCTCTAGTGCCAAAGTGTGAAGCTCTAGTGCCGAAGTGTGACGGTCTAGTACCAAGGTGTGACTCTCTAGTGCCAACGTTTGAAGCTCCAGTGCCAACGTGTGACGCTCTAGTGCCAATGTATGACGCTCTAGTGCCAAAGTGTGAAGCTCTAGTGCCAAAGTGTGACGCTCTAGTGCCAAAATGTGACGCTCTAGTGCCAAAGTGTGACGCTCTTGTGCCAAAGTGTGACGCTGTAGTGCCAATGTGTGACGCTCTAGTTCCAAAGTGTGAAGCTATAGTGCCAAAGTGTGAAGTTCTAGTGCCCACATGTGACGCTCTAGTGCCAAAGCATGAAGCTATAGTGCCAAAGTGTGATGCTCTAGTGCCAAAGTGTCACGCTCTGGTGTCAAAGTGTGACCCTCTAGTGCCAAAGGGTGATGCTCTAGTGCCAATTTGGGAAGCTGTAGTGCCAGAGTGTGAAACTCTAGTGCCAAAGCATGATGCTCTAATGCAAAAGTGTGAAGCTCTAGTGCCAAAGTGTGACGCTCTAGTGCCAAAGTGTGACGCTCAAGTGCCAAAGTATAACGCTCTAGTGCCAAAGTGCGATGCTCTAGTGCCAAAGTGTGATGCTCTAGTACCAAAGTGTGACGCTCTACTGCCAAAGTGTGATGTTCGAGTGCCGAAGTGTGATGCTCTAGTGCCAAAGTGTGACGTTCTAGTGCCAAAGTGTGAAGCTCTAGTGCTAAAGTATGGAGCTCTAGTGCCAAAGTGTGATACTCTAGTGCACAAGTGTGAAGCTCCAGTGCCAAGGTGTGACGCTCTAGTGCCAAAGTGTGACGCTCTAGTGCCAAAGTGTAATGCTCCAGTGCCAAAGTGTGACGCTTTAGTGCCAAAATGTGACACTCTACTGCCAAAGTGTGACTCTCTAGTGCCAAAGCGTGACACTCTATTGCCAAAGTGTGTCGCTCTAGTTCCATAGTGTGAGGCTCTAGTGCCAACGTGTGATGCTCTAGTGCCAAAGTGTGAAGCTCTAGTACGAAAGTGTCACGCTTTAGTGCCAAAGTGTGAAGCTCTAGTACCAACGTGTCATGCTCTAGTGCCAAAGTGTGACGCTCCAGTGCCAAAGTGTGACGCTCTTATGGCAAAGTGTGAAGCTCTAGTGCCAAAGTGTGACGCTCTAGTACCAATGGGTGACGCTCTAGTGCCAAAATGTGACGCTCTACTGCCAAAGTGTGACGCTCTAGTACTCAAGTGTGACGCTCTAGTGCCAACGTGTGGAGCGCTAGTACCAAAGTGTGACGCTCTACTGCTTAAGTGTGACGCTCTAGTGCCAATGTGTGACGCTCTAGTACCAATGGGTGACGCTCTAGTGCCAATGTGTGACGCTCTAGTGCCAACGTGTGACGCCCTAGTGCCAAAGTGTGACGCTCTAGTACAAACGTGTGGCGCTCTAGTGCCAAACTGTGAAGCTATAGTGCCAAAGTGTGACGCTCTAGTGCCAAAGTGTGATGCTCTAGTGCCAAAGTGTGACGCTCTAGTGCCAAAGTGTGAAGCTCTAGTGCCAAAGTGTGATGCTCTTGTGCCAGAATGTGAAGCTTTTATGCCAAAGTGTGATGCTCTAATGCCAAAGTGTGACATTCTAGTGTCAAAGTATGACGTTATAGTGCCAAAGTGTGACTCTCTAGTGCCAAAGTGTGACGCTCTAGTGCCAAAGTGTGACGCTCTAGCACCAAAGTGTGTCGCTCTAGTTCCAGAGTGTGACGCTCTAGTGCCAAAGGGTGAATCTCTATTGCCAATGTGTGAAGTTAGTACCAAAGTGTGACGCTTAAGTGCCAAAATATGAAGCTCTAGTGTCAAAGTGTGACGCTATAGTGCCATCGTTTTATGCTCTAGTTCCAAAGAATGACGCTCTAGTACACATATTTGAAGGTCCAGTGCCAAATTGCGACGCTCTATTGCCAGAGTTTTACTCTCTAGTGCCAAAGTGTGAAGCTCTAGTGCCAAAGTGTGAAGCTCTAGTGCCAAAGTGTGACGCTCTTGTGCCAAAGTGTGACGCTCTTTTGCCAAAGTTTGACACTCTAGTGCCAAAGTTTGACGCTCTAGTGCCAAAGTGTGACGCTCTAGTGCCAAAATGTGACGCTCTAGTGCCAAAATGTGACGCTCTAGTGCCAAAGTGTGAAGCTCTAGTGCCACGTGTGACGCTCTAGTGTCAAAGTGTGACGCTCTAATGCGAAAGTGTGAAGCTCTAGTGCCAAAGTGTGATGCTGAAGTGCCAAAGCATGACGCTCTAGTGCCGAAGTGTGTCGCTCTAGTGCCAAAGTGTGACGCCCTAGTGCCAAAGTGTGTCGCTTTAGTTCCACAGTGTGACGCTCTATTGCCAAAGTATGATGCTCTAGTGCCAGAGTGTGAAGCACTAGTGCCAAACTGTGAATCTCTAGTGCCAAAGCTTGACACTCTAATGCAAAAGTGTGAATCTCTAGTGCCAAGGTGTGATGCTCTAGTGCCAAAGGGTGACGCTCTAGTGGCAAAGTATGATTCTCTATTGCCAATGTGTGACGCTCTAGTGCCAAACTGTGAAGCTCTAGTGTCAAAGGGAGACACTCTAGTGCCAAAGTATGACATTCTAGTGCCAAAGTGTGACTCTCTAGTGCCAAAGTGTGATCCTCTAGTGCCATAGTATGATGCTCTAGTGCCAAATTGTGACGCTCTAGTGCCAAAGCATGACGCTCTAATGCAAGAGTGTGAAGCTCTAGTGCCAAAGTGTGACGCTCTAGCGCCAAATTGTGAAGCTCTAGTGCCAAACTTTGAAGCTCTAGTGCCAAAGTGTGACGCTGTAGTGCCGAAGTGTGACGCTCTAGTGCCAAAGTGTGAATCTCTAGTGCCAAAGTGTGACACTCTAGTGCCAAAGTGTGACGCTCTAGTGCCAAAGTGTGACGCTGTAGTGCCGAAGTGTGACGCTCTAGTGCCAAAGTGTGAATCTCTAGTGCCAAAGTGTGACACTCTAGTGCCAAAGTGTGACGCTCTAGTGCCAAAGTGTGATGCTCTAGTGGCAATGTGTGACGCTCTAGTGCCAAAGTGTGAAGCTCTAGTGCCAAAGTGTGACGCTCTAGTGCCAACGTTTGACGCTCTAGTGCCAAAGTGTGAAGCTCTAGTGCCAACGTGTGACGCTCTAGTGCCCAAGTGTGAAGCTCTAGTGCCAAAGTGTGACGCTCTAGTGCCAAAGAATGATGCTCTAGAACCAAAGTGTGTCGCTCTAGCGCCAAGGGCTGAAGCTCTAGTACCAAAGTGTGATGCTCTAGTGCCAACTTGTGAAGCTCTAGTGCCAAAGTATGATGCTCTAGTGTCAAATTGTGACGCTCTAGTGCCAAAGTGTAAAGCTATAGTGCCAAAGTGTGACGCTCTAGTGCCAAATTGTAATGCTCTAGTGCCAATGTGTGACCCTCTAGTGCCAAAGTGGTACGCTCTAGTGCCAAAGTGTGACGCTATAGTGCCAAAGTGTGATGCTATAGTGCCAAAGTGTGACGCTCCAATGCCAAATTGTGACGCTCTAGTGCCAAAGTGTGACGCTCTAGTTCCAAAGTGTGACGCTCTAGTGCCAAAGTGTGAAGCTCTAGTGCTAAAGTATGGAGCTCTAGTGCCAAAGTGTGATACTCTAGTGCACAAGTGTGAAGCTCCAGTGCCAAAGTGTGACGCTCTAGTGCCAAAGTGTGACGCTCTAGTGCCAAAGTGTAATGCTCCAGTGCCAAAGTGTGACGCTTTAGTGCAAAAATGTGACACTCTACTGCCAAAGTGTGACGCTCTAGTGCCAAAGCGTGACACTCTATTGCCAAAGTGTGTCGCTCTAGTTCCATAGTGTGAGGCTCTAGTACCAACGTGTGATGCTCTAGTGCCAAAGTGTGAAGCTCTAGTACCAAAGTGTCACGCTTTAGTGCCAAAGTGTGAAGCTCTAGTACCAACGTGTCATGCTCTAGTGCCAAAGTGTGACGCTCCAGTGCCAAAGTGTGACGCTCTTATGGCAAAGTGTGAAGCTCTAGTGCCAAAGTGTGACGCTCTAGTGCCAAAGTGTGATGCTCTAGTGGCAAAGTGTGACGCTCTAGTGCCAAAGCGTGACACTCTAGTTGCAAAGTGTGTCGCTCTAGTTCCATAGTGTGACCCTCTAGTGCCAAAGTGTGATGCTCTAGTGGCAAAGTGTGACGCTCTAGTGCCAAAGCGTGACACTCTAGTTGCAAAGTGTGTCGCTCTAGTTCCATAGTGTGACCCTCTAGTGCCAAAGTGTGATGCTCTTGTGCCAGAATGTGAAGCTTTTATGCCAAAGTGTGATGCTCTAATGCCAAAGTGTGACATTCTAGTGTCAAAGTATGACGTTATAGTGCCAAAGTGTGACTCTCTAGTGCCAAAGTGTGACGCTCTAGTGCCAAAGTGTGACGCTCTAGCACCAAAGTGTGTCGCTCTAGTTCCAGAGTGTGACGCTCTAGTGCCAAAGGGTGAGTCTCTATTGCCAATGTGTGAAGTTAGTACCAAAGTGTGACGCTTAAGTGCCAAAATATGAAGCTCTAGTGTCAAAGTGTGACGCTATAGTGCCAACGTTTGATGCTCTAGTTCCAAAGAATGACGCTCTAGTACACATATTTGAAGGTCTAGTGCCAAATTGCGATGCTCTATTGCCAGAGTTTGACTCTCTAGTGCCAAAGTGTGAAGCTCTAGTGCCAAAGTGTGAAGCTCTAGTGCCAAAGTGTGACGCTCTTGTGCCAAAGTGTGACGCTCTTTTGCCAAAGTTTGACACTCTAGTGCCAAAGTGTGACGCTCTAATGCCAAAGTGTGAAGCTCTAGTGCCAAAGTGTGACGCTCTAGTGCCAAAATGTGATACTATAGTGCCAAAGTGTGAAGCTCTAGTGCCACGTGTGACGCTCTAGTGTCAAAGTGTGACGCTCTAATGCGAAAGTGTGAAGCTCTAGTGCCAAAGTGTGATGCTGAAGTGCCAAAGCATGACGCTCTAGTGCCAAAGTGTGTCGCTCTAGTGCCAAAGTGTGACGCCCTAGTGCCAAAGTGTGTCGCTTTAGTTCCACAGTATGACGCTCTATTGCCAAAGTATGATGCTCTAGTGCCAGAGTGTGAAGCACTAGTGCCAAACTGTGAATCTCTAGTACCAAAGCTTGACGCTCTAATGCAAAAGTGTGAAGCTCTAGTGCCAAGGTGTGATGCTCTAGTGCCAAAGGGTGACGCTCTAGTGGCAAAGTATGATTCTCTATTGCCAATGTGTGACGCTCTAGTGCCAAACTGTGAAGCTCTAGTGTCAAAGGGAGACACTCTGGTGCCAAAGTATGATGCTCTAGTGCCAAAGTGTGAAGCTCTAGTGCCAAAGTGTGACACTCTAGTGCCAAAGTGTGACGCTCTAGTGCCAAAGTGTGAAGCTCTAGTGCCACGTGTGACGCTCTAGTGTCAAAGTGTGACGCTCTAATGCGAAAGTGTGAAGCTCTAGTGCCAAAGTGTGACACTCTAGTGCCAAAGTGTGACGCTCTAGTGCCAAAGTGTGAAGCTCTAGTGCCACGTGTGACGCTCTAGTGTCAAAGTGTGACGCTCTAATGCGAAAGTGTGAAGCTCTAGTGCCAAAGTGTGACACTCTAGTGCCAAAGTGTGACGCTCTAGTGCCAAAGTGTGACTCTCTAGTGCCAAAGTGTGATCCTCTAGTGCCATAGTATGATGCTCTAGTGCCAAATTGTGACGCTCTAGTGCCAAAGCATGACGCTCTAATGCAAGAGTGTGAAGCTATAGTGCCAAAGTGTGACGCTCTAGCGCCAAATTGTGAAGCTCTAGTGCCAAACTTTAAAGCTCTAGTGCCAAAGTGTGACGCTGTAGTGCCAAGGTGTGACGCTCTAGTGCCAAAGTGTGAATCTCTAGTGCCAAAGTGTGACACTCTAGTGCCAAAGTGTGACGCTCTAGTGCCAAAGTGTGATGCTCTAGTGGCAAAGTGTGACGCTCTAGTGCCAAAGTGTGAAGCTCTAGTGCCAAAGTGTGACGCTCTAGTGCCAATGTTTGACGCTCTAGTGCCAAAGTGTGAAGCTCTAGTGCCAACGTGTGACGCTCTAGTGCCCAAGTGTGAAGCTCTAGTGCCAAAGTGTGACGCTCTAGTGCCAACGTATGATGCTCTAGAACCAAAGTGTGTCGCTCTAGCGCCAAGGGCTGAAGCTCTAGTACCAAAGTGTGATGCTCTAGTGCCAACTTGTGAAGCTCTAGTGCCAAAGTGTGATGCTCTAGTGTCAAATTGTGACGCTCTAGTGCCAAAGTGTAAAGCTCTAGTGCCAAACTGTGACGCTCTAGTGCCAAAGTGTGATGCTCTAGTGCCAATGTGTGACCCTCTAGTGCCAAAGTAGTACGCTATAGTGCCAAAGTGTGACGCTATAGTGCCAAAGTGTGATGCTATAGTGCCAAAGTGTGACGCTCCAATGCCAAATTGTGACGCTCTAGTGGCAAAGTGTGACGCTCTAGTTCCAAAGTGTGACGCTCTAGTGCAAAAGTGTGGAGCTCTAGTGCCAAAGTGTGACGCTCTAGTGCCAAAGTGTGAAGATCTAGTGCCAAAGTGTGACGCTCTAGTGCCAAACTTTGACGCTCTAGTGCAAGAGTGTGAAGCTCTAGTGCCAAAGTGTGACGCTCTAGTGCCAAAGTGTGATACTCTAGTGCCAACATGTCACGCTCTAGTGCCAAAGTGTGACGCTCTAGTGCCAAAGTGTGACGCTCTACGACAAACTGTGACGCTATAGTGCCAATGTCGGATACTCCAGTGAAGCTCTACTGCCAAAGTGTGACGCTATAGTGCCAACGTTTGACGTTCTAGTGCCAAATTTTGAAGCTCTAGTGCCAACATGTGATGCTCTAGTGCCCAAGTGTGATGCTCTAGTGCCAAAATGTGACGCTCTAGTGCCAGAGTGTGGTTATCTAGAGCCAATGTGTGATGCTCTAGCACCAAGTTCTGAAGCTCTAATGCCAAAGTGTGACGCTCTAGTGCCAACGTGTGAATCTCTATTTCCAAAGTGTGATGCTCTAGTGCCAAGGTGTGACGCTCTAGTGCCAAAGTGTAAAGCTCTACTGCCAAAGTGTAACGCTCTAGTGCCAACGTGTGAATCTCTATTTCCAAAGTGTGATGCTCTAGTGCCAAGGTGTGACGCTCTAGTGCCAAAGTGTAAAGCTCTACTGCCAAAGTGTAACGCTCTAGTACCAAGGTGTGACCCTCTAGTGCCAAGGTTTGACTCTCTAGCGCCAAAGTCGGACGCTCTAGTGCAAAATTACGACACTCCAGTGCCAAAGTGTGATTCTATAGTGCCAAAGTATGACACTCTAGTGCCAACGTGTGACGCTCTAGTGCAAAATTACGACACTCCAGTGCCAAAGTGTGATTCTATAGTGCCAAAGTATGACACTCTAGTGCCAACGTGTGACGCTCTAGTGCTAAAGTGTGATACTCTAGTACCAAAGTGTGAAGATGTAGTGCCAAACTGTGACGCTCTAGTGCCAAAGTGTGCCGCTCTAGTGCAAAAGTGTGATGCTCTAGTGCCAAAGTATGATGCTCTAGTGCCAAAGTGTGAGGCTATAGTGCCAAAGTGCGAGGCTCTAGTGCCAGAGTGTGACGCTCTAGTGCCAAACTCTGACGCTTTAGTGCCAAAGTGTGATGCTCTAGCTCCAAAGTGTGATGCTCCAGTGCCAAATGATGTTTCTCTAGTGCCAAACGGTGATGCTCTAGTGCCAAAGTATGATGCTCTAGTTCCAAAGTGTGAAGCTCTAGTGCCAACGTGTGACACTCTAGTGCCAAATTGTGACACTCTACTGCCAAAGTGTGACGCTCTAGTGCCAAAGTGTAAAGCTCCAGTGCCAGAGTGTGACCCTCTAGTGCCAACGTGTGACGGTGTAGTGCCAGAGTGTGGAGCTCTAGTGCCAAAGAGTGACGCTCTAGTACCAAAGCGTGACGCTCTAATGGCAAAGTGTGATACTCGAGTGCCAAAGTGTGAAGCTCTAGTGCCAAAGTGTGACGCTCTAATGCCAACAATTGACGCTATAGTGCCAAAGTGTGAAGCTCTAGTGCCAACCTGTGACGCTCTAGTGCCCAAGTTAGACGCTCTAGTGCAAAAGTGTGACGCTGTAGTGCCAAAGTGTGATGCTCTAGCGCCAATGTGTGACACTATTGCGCCAAGTTCTGAAGCTCTAGTGCCAAAGTGTGACGCTCTAGTGCCAACGTGGGAAGCTCTAGTGCCAAAGTGCGATGCTCTAGTGCCAAAGTGTGATGCTCTAGTGCCAAAGTGCAAAGCTCTAGTGCTGAAGTGTGACGCTCTAGTGCCAATATGTGACGCTCTTGTGCCAATGTGTGACCCTCTAGTGCCAAGGTGGGACGCTCTAGTGCCAAAGTGTGACGCTCTACTGCCAAAGTGTGATGCTATAGTGTCAAACTGTGACGCTCTAGTGCCAAACAGTGACGCTCTAGTGCCAAAGTGTGACGCTCCAGTGCCAAGTTATGATGCTCTAGTGCCAAAGTGTGACGCTCTAGTTCCGAACTATGATGCTCAAGTGCCAAAGTGTGACGCTCTAGTGCTGAAGTTATAAGCTTGAGTGCCAAAGTGTAACGCTCTAGTGCCAAAGTTTGAAGCTCTAGTGCCAATGTGTCAAATTATGAGTTGTCAACGTTGACCACACATAGCGGATTTCTTTGGTCAAGGGCAGTACATATGCCTACTTTGGTCGGTCATAGTGCATGGTAGCCACACTGTGCTACTACTGATTGAAGGTCAGTGTACTTGCTAGTTGAGAACTGATATTCCCACACCATTGTTTCCCCCTCTGACCGTTTGTGACTCGTATTATGGTTGGTGAACATTGACCACCCATATTAAAATTCTTTGGCCATGGTCAGTGACATATTCCTACTTTGTTTAGTCATCTTGCATGGTATACTTACTGTGCCACAACTTGTTGAAGGTCCTTTTGCTTTCTAGTTGATACCTGGTGTTCCCAAACCATTGTTCCCTCCTCTGACCATCTGTGACTCGTATTATGAGTTGACGACATTGACCACACACGGCGGATTTCTTTGGTCAAAGGCAGTACATGTGCCTACTTTGGTCGGTCATTGTGCGTGGTAGCCACACCGTGCTACTACTGATTGAAAGTCGTTGTACTTGCTAGTTGAGAACTGGTATTCCCAGATTCTTGTTTCCCCCTCTGACCGTTTGTGACTCGTGTTATGAGTTGTCAATGTTGACCACACATAGTGGACTTCTTCGGTCATATTCAGTGACGTATGCATCATTTGGTTGGTCAGTGTGCACGCTAGCCACACCGTGCCACTACTTGTTGAAGGTCTTTGTACTTGCTAGTTGATAACTAGTGTTCCCAACCCATTGTTCCCCCCACTGACCATTTGTGACTCGTGTTATGAGTTTTCAACGTTGACCACACACTGTGAATTTCTTTTGGACATGGTTAGTGACAAATGCCTACTTTGGTTTGTCACTGTACATGGTTACCACGCTGTGTCACTACATAATGAAGATCTTTGTGCTTTCTAGTTGATAGCTATTCTTCCAGAACCATTGCTACCCCCTCTGACTATCTGTGACTCGTATTGTGAGTTCTCAACATTGACCACATGAAGTGAAATTCTTTGGGCATGGTCAGTGACATATGCATACCTTGGTTGGTCACTGTGCATTGTAGGCACACTATGCCACTACATATTGAAGATATTCGTACTTGCTAGTCGATAACTAGTATTCACAAACCATTCTATTCCACTCTGACCATTTGTGACTCGTGTTGAGTTGTCAGAGTTTACCAAACATAGTGACATTCTTTGGTCATGGTCAGTGACATATGCTTACTTTTTTGGTCAAGGTATCCACACCGTGCCACAACATATTGGAGGTCCTTGTGCTTGCTAGTTGATACATATTGTTCCCAAACCATTGTTTCCCTCTGTGACCATTTGTGACTCGTATCATGAGTTGTCAACCTTGGCCACACACATCGGATTTCTTTGGTCAAAAGCAGTACATATGCCTACGTTGATCCGTCATTGTACATGGTAGCCACACCATGCTACTGCTGATTGAAGGTCGTTGTACTTGCTAGCTGAGAACTGATATTCCCATACCATTGTTTCCCCCTCTGACCGTTTGTGACTTGTGGTATGGTTGGTGAACGTTGACCACCCATATTGAAATTCTTTGGTCATGGTCATTGACATATGCCTAGATTGGTTGTTTGGTGTGCATAGTCGCCAAACCGTGCCACTACGTATTGAAGTTCTTTGTCCTTTCTAGTCGATACACAGGGTTCCCAAACAACTGTCTCTCCTTCTGACCATTTGTGACTCGTGTTATGAGTTGTCAATGTTGACCACACATAGTGGACTTCTTCGGTCATAGTCAGTGACGTATGCATCCGTTGGTTGGCCACTCTGCACGCTAGCCACACCGTGCCACTACTTGTTGAAGGACCTTGTACTTGCTAGTTGATAACTAGTGTTCCCAACCCAGTGTTTCCCCCTCTGACCATTTGTGACTCGTGTTATGAGTTTTCAACGTTGACCACACACTGTGAAATTCTTTTGGTCATGGTTAGTGNGTTCCCAAACAACTGTCTCTCCTTCTGACCATTTGTGACTCGTGTTATGAGTTGTCAATGTTGACCACACATAGTGGACTTCTTCGGTCATAGTCAGTGACGTATGCATCCGTTGGTTGGCCACTCTGCACGCTAGCCACACCGTGCCACTACTTGTTGAAGGACCTTGTACTTGCTAGTTGATAACTAGTGTTCCCAACCCAGTGTTTCCCCCTCTGACCATTTGTGACTCGTGTTATGAGTTTTCAACGTTGACCACACACTGTGAAATTCTTTTGGTCACGGTTAGTGACATATGCCTACGTTGGTTTGTCACTGTACATGGTTACCATGCCATGTCACTACGTATTGAAGGTCGTTGAGCTTCATAGTTGATAGCTAGTCTTCCCAAACCATTGGTTTCCCCTCAGACTGTGTGACTCGTATTGTGAGTCGTCAACATTGACCACATTAAGTGAAATTTGTTGGTCATGGTCAGTGACACATGATACTTTGGTTGGTCACTGTGCATTGTAGCCACACTGTGCCACTATATATTGAAGATATCTGTACTTGCTAGTCAATAACTAGTATTTACAAACTAGTGTCTTCCAATCTGACCATTTGTGACTCGTGTTATGAGTTGTAAGAGTTTACCACACATAGTGACATTCTTTGATCATGGTCAGTGACATATGCCTACTTTTGTTGGTCATGGTATCCACACCGTGCCACAACATATTGAAGGTCCTTTTGCTTGCTAGTTGATACATGGTGTTCCCAAACCATTGGTTCCCCCTCTGACCATTTGTGACTCGTATTATGAGTTGTCAACGTTGACCACACACAGCGGACTTCTTTGGTCAAAGGCAGTACACATGCCTACGTTGGTCGGTCATTATGCATGGTAGCCACACCGTGCTACTACTGACTGAAGGTTGTTGTACTTGCTAGTTATGAAATGATATTCCCAGACCATTGTTTCCCCATGTGACTGTTTGTGAGTTGTCTTATGGTTGGAGATCGTTGACCACCCATATTGAAATTCTTTGGTCATGGTCATTGACATATGCCTAGTTTGGTTGTTTGGTGTGCATAGTAGCCACATAGTGCCACTACGTATTGAAGTTCTTTGTCCTTTCTAATCAATACATAGGGTTGCCAAACCACTGTCTCTCTTTCCGACCATTTGTGACTCGTGTTATGAGTTGTCAATGTTGACCGCACATAGTGGACTTATTCGGTCATACTCACTGACGTATGCATCCTTTGGTTGGTCACTGTGCATGCTAGCCACACCGTGCCACTGCTTGTTGCAGGTCTTTGTACTTGCTAGTTGATAACTAGTGTTCCCAACCCATTGTTCCCCCCCTGACCATTTGTGACTCGTGTTATGTGTTTCCAACGTTGACCAGACACTGTGAGATTCTTTTGGTCATGGTTAGTGACACATGCCTACTCTCGTTTGTCCCTGTACATGTTTACCACGCCGTGTATTGAAGGTCTTTGTGCTTTCTAGTTGATAGCTAGTCTTCCCAAACCATTGTTACCCCCTCTGACTATCTGTGACTTGTATTGTGAGTTGTCAACATTGACCACATGAAGTGAAATTATGTGGTCATGGTAAGTGACATATGCATACTTTGGTTGGTCACTGTGCATTGTAGCCACAGTGTGCCACTACATATTGAAGATATTTTTACTTGCTAGTTGATAACTAGTATTTACAAACCATTGTCTTCCACTATGACCATTTGTGACTCGTGTTTTGAGATTTCAGAGTTTACCACACATAGTGACATTCTTTGATCATGGTCTTATACACATGCTTTCTTTTGTTGGTCATGGAATCCACACCGTGCCACAACATATTGAACGTCCTTGTGCTTGCTAGTTGATACATGGTGTTCCCAAACCATTGTTTCCTACTCTGACTATTTGTGACTCGTATTATGAGTTGTCAACGTTGACCACACAAAGCGGGTTTCTTTGGTCAAAGGCAGTACATATGCCTACGTTGGTCGGTCATTGCGCATGGTAGCCACACCATGCTACTACTAATTGAAGGTCGCTGTACTTGCTAGCTGATAACTGATATTCACATACCATTGTTTCCCCCTCTGGCCGTCTGTGAATCGTGTTAATGTTGGTGAACATTGACCACCCATATTGAAATTCTTTGGTCATGGTCATTGACATATGCCTAGTTTGGTTGTTTGGTGTGCATATTCGCCACACCGTGCCACTACGTATTGAAGTTCTTTGTCATTTATAGTCAATACATAGGGTTCCCAAACCACTGTCTCTCCCTTTGACCATTTGTGACTCGTGTTAAGAGTTGTCAATGTTGACCATACATAGTGGACTTCTTCGGTCATAGTCAGTGACGAATGCATCCTTTGGTAGGTCACTGTGCAGGCTAGCCACAACCTGCCACTACTTGTTGAAGGTTTTTGTACTTGCTAGTTGATAACTAGTGTTCCCAATCCATTGTTTCCCCCTCTGACCATTTGTAACTCGTGTTATGCATTTCCAACGTTGACCACACACTGTGAGATTTGTTTGGTCATGGTTAGTGACATATGCCTATGTTGGTTTGTCACTGTACATGGTTACAATGCCGTGTCACTACGTATTGAATGTCTTTGTGCTCTCTAGTTGATAGATAGTCTTCCCAAACCATTCTTACCCCCTCTGACTATCTGTGACTCGTGTTGTGAGTTGTCAATATTGACCACATGAAGTGAAATTCTAAGGTCATGATCTGTGACATATGCATACTTTGGTTGGTCACTGTGCATTGTAGCCACACTGTGCCTCTACATATTGAAGATACTTGTACTTGTTAGTTGATAACTAGTATTCATAAACCATTATCTTCCACTCCGACCATTTGTGACTCTTGTTATGAGTTGTCAAAGGTTACCACACATAGTGACATTTTTTGGTCATGGTCACTGACATATGCCTACTTTGGTTGGTCATCATGCATGATATCCACAGCGTGCCACAACTTATTAAAGGACATTATGCTTGCTAGTTGATTCCTGGTATTCCCAAACCATTGTTTCCCCCTCTGACCATGTGTGACTCGCGTTATGGTTGGTGAACGTTCACCACCCATGTTGAAATTCTTTGGCCATGGTCAGTGACATATGCCTAGTTTGGTTGTTTGGTGTGCATAGTAGCCACACCATGCCACTAGGTATTGACGTTCTTTGTCCTTTATAGTTGATACATAGGGTTCCCAAACCATTGTATCTCCCTCTGACCATTTGTGACTTGTGTTATGAGTTGTCAATCTTGACCACACATAGTGGACTTCTTCGGTCATTGTCAGTGACATATGCATCCTGTTGATTGGTCTTTCTGCACGCTAGCCACACCGTGCCACTACTTATCGAAGGTCATTGTACTTGCTAGTTGATATTTAGTGTTCCCAACCCATTGTTTCCCCCTCTGACCATTTGTGACTCGTGTTATGAGCTTTCAACGTTGACCCCACACTGTGAAATTTGTTTGGTCATGGTTGGTGACATATGCCTACTTTTGTTGGTCATTGTACGTGGTTACCACACAGTGTCACTAAGTATTGAAGGTCTTTGTGCTTTCTACTTGATAACTAGTCTTCCTAGACCATTATTACCCCCTCTGACTATATGTGACTTGTGTTGTGAGTTGTCAACGTTGACCACATTAAGTGAAATTCTTTGGTCATGGTCAGTGACATATGCATGCTTTGCTTGGGCACTGTGCCTTGTAGCCACACTGTACTACTACATATTGAAGTTATTTGTACTTGCTAGTCGATAAGGAGTATTCACAAACCATTATCTTCCACTTTGACAATTTGTGACCCGTGTTAGGAGTTTTCAACGTTTACCACACATAGTGACATTCTTTGGTCATGGTCAGTGACATATGCCTATTTTGGTTGGTCATCGTACATGGTATCCACACCGTGACACAACTTATTGAAGGTCCTTGCGCTCGCTAGTTGATACCTGGTGTTCCCAAACCATTGTTTCCCCCTCCTCCCAGTCCCAATCCTAGTCCTTGTCCCAGTCCCAGTCCCAATCCCATACCCAGTCCCAGTCCCAGTCCTAGTCCCTGTCCAAGTCCCATTCCCAGTCCCAAACCCGGTCCCGGTCCCACTCCCAGTCCCAGTCCCAGTCCTAGTCCCAGTCCAAGTCCAAATCCCAGTCCCAATCCCAGTCCCGGTCCCGACCCCATTCCCAGTCCCAATCCCAGTCCCTGTCCCAGTCCCAGTCCCAGTCCCAAACCCGGTCCCGGTCCCACTCCCAGTCCCAGTCCCAGTCCTAGTCCCAGTCTCGTTCCCAATCTCGGTCCCCGTCCTAGTCCCACTCCCATTTCCAGTCCCATTCCCAGTCCCAGTCCCACTCTAGTCCCCGTCCCCGTCCCAGTCCCAGTTCTAGTCCCAGTCCTAGTCCCAGTCCCAGTCCCAATCCCAGTCACAGACACTGTCCCCGTCATAGTCCCTGTCCCCGTCCCGGTCCCGGTCCCAGACCGAGTCCCAGTCCTAATCCCAGTCCCAGTCCTAGTCCAAGTCCCATTCCAAGTCCCCGTCCCAGTCCCACACCAAGCCCCAAACCCGGTTCCGATCACAGTCCCAGTCCCCATCCCAGTCCCAGTCCAAGTCCCTGTCCCAGTCCCAATCTCAGTCCCAGTCTGAGTTCCGGTCCCGCTCCCAGTCCGAGTCTCAGTCCCAGTCCCAGTCCGAGTCTGAGTCCCAGCCCTAGTCCTCGTCCTAGTCCCAATCCCAGTCCCAGTCCCAGTCCTAGCCCCAGTCCCAGTCCCAGTCCCAATCCCAGTCCCGGTCCCAGTCCCGGTCCCAGTCCCGGTCCCAGTCCCGGTCCCAGTCCCGGTCCCAGTCCCGGTCCCAGTCCCGGTCCCAGTCCCGGTCCCAGTCCCGGTCCCAGTCCCGGTCCCAGTCCCGGTCCCAGTCCCGGTCCCAGTCCCGGTCCCAGTCCCGGTCCCAGTCCCGGTCCCAGTCCCGGTCCCAGTCCCGGTCCCAGTCCCGGTCCCAGTCCCGGTCCCAGTCCCGGTCCCAGTCCCGGTCCCAGTCCCGGTCCCAGTCCCGGTCCCAGTCCCGGTCCCAGTCCCGGTCCCAGTCCCGGTCCCAGTCCCGGTCCCAGTCCCGGTCCCAGTCCCGGTCCCAGTCCCGGTCCCAGTCCCGGTCCCAGTCCCGGTCCCAGTCCCGGTCCCAGTCCCGGTCCCAGTCCCGGTCCCAGTCCCGGTCCCAGTCCCGGTCCCAGTCCCGGTCCCAGTCCCGGTCCCAGTCCCGGTCCCAGTCCCGGTCCCAGTCCCGGTCCCAGTCCCGGTCCCAGTCCCGGTCCCAGTCCCGGTCCCAGTCCCGGTCCCAGTCCCGGTCCCAGTCCCGGTCCCAGTCCCGGTCCCAGTCCCGGTCCCAGTCCCGGTCCCAGTCCCGGTCCCAGTCCCGGTCCCAGTCCCGGTCCCAGTCCCGGTCCCAGTCCCGGTCCCAGTCCCGGTCCCAGTCCCGGTCCCAGTCCCGGTCCCAGTCCCGGTCCCAGTCCCGGTCCCAGTCCCGGTCCCAGTCCCGGTCCCAGTCCCGGTCCCAGTCCCGGTCCCAGTCCCGGTCCCAGTCCCGATCCCAGTCCCGATCCCAGTCCCAATCCCAGTCCCGATCCCAGTCCCGATCCGAGTCCCGATCTTAGTCCCGATCACAGTCTCAATCCCAGTCATGATCCCAGTCCTGATCGAAGTCCCTATCCCAGCCCCGATCCTAGTCAAGATCAGAGTCCCGATCCCAGTCCCGATCCAAGTCCCGATCCCAGTCCCGATCCCAGTCCCGGTCCCAGTCCCGGTCCTAGTCCCAGTCACAATCCCAATCCCAATCCCAGTCCCCATCCCAGTTCCGATCCCAGTCCCGGTCCCAGTCCCAGTCCCAGTCCCAGTCCCAGTCCCAGTCCCAGTCCCAGTCCCACTCATAGTCTTAGTCCCAGTCCTTGTCCGAGTCCC
>SZWC01000141.1:300468-331053 GCA_023375785.1 Penium margaritaceum | reverse complement strand
TCCGCAACCAGTTTGCACCACTCCGCAACCTGTCCGCACCACTCCGCAACCAGTTCGCACCACTCGGCAAACAGTCCGCACCACTCCGCAACCAGTTCACACCACTCCGCTACCAGTTCGCATCACTCCGCAACCAGTTCGCACCACTCCGCAACCAGTTTGCACCATTCTGCAACCAGTTCGCACCACTCCACAGCCAGTTCGCACCACTCCGCAACCAATTCGCACCAGTCGGCAACCAGTTCCCACCAATCTGCAACCAATTCGTACCACTATGTAACCAGTTCGCACCACTCTGCAATCAGTTCGCACTACTTCGCAACCAGTTCGCACCACTCCACAACCAGTTCGCCCCACTCCGCAACCAGTTCGCCCCACTCCGCAACCAGTTCACACCACGCCACACCAGTTCACACCACTCCGCAACCAGTTCCCACCACTCCGCAACCAGTTCGCACCACTCTGCAACAAGTTCGCACCACTCCGCAACCAGTTCGGACTACTCCGCAACCAGTTCGCACCACTCCATGACCAGTTCGCACCACTCCGCAACCATTTTGTACCACTCCGCAACCAGTTTGCACCATTCCGCAACCAGTTCGCACCTCTCCGCAACCAGTTCGCACCACTCCATGACCAGTTCGCACCACTCCGCAACCATTTTGTACCACTCCGCAACCAGTTTGCACCATTCCGCAACCAGTTCGCACCTCTCCGCAACCAGTTCGCACCACTCCATGACCAGTTCGCACCACTCCGCAACCATTTTGTACCACTCCGCAACCAGTTTGCACCACGCCGCAGCCAGTTCGCACCACTCCGCAACCAGTCCGCGCCACTCCGCAACCAGTTCGCACCACTGCGCAACCAGTTTGCACCACTCCGCAACCTGTTCGCACCACTCCGCAACCAGTTCGCACCACTCCGCAAACAGTCCGTGCCACTCCGCAACCAGTTCGCACCACTCCGCATCAATTTCGCACCACTCCCCAACCAGTTCGCACCACTGCGCAACCAGTTTGCACCACTCCGCAACCAGTTCGCACCACTCTGCAACGTGTTCGCACCACTCCACAACCATTTCGCACCACTCCGCAACCGGTTTGCACAATTCCGCAACCAGTTTGCACCACTCTGCAACCAGTTCGCACCACTCTGCAGCCAGTTCGCATCACTCCGCAACCAGTTCGCACCATTCCACAACCGGTTCGCACCATTCCGCAGCCAGTTCACACCACTCCGCAACCAGTTCGCACCACTCTGCAACCTGTTCGCTCCACTCCGCAACCAGTTCGCACCATTTCGCAACCAGTTTGCACCAGTCCGCAACCAGTTTGCACCAGTCCGCAGCAAGTTTGTACCACTCCGTAACCAGTTCGCACCACTCCGCAACCAGTTTGCACCACTCCGCAACCAGTTTGCACCACTCCGCAACATGTTCACACCACTCCGCAACCAGTTCGCACCACTCCGTAACCAGTTCGCCCACTCCGCAACCAGTTCGCCCCACTCCGCAACCAGTTCGCACCACGCCACACCAGTTCACACCACTCCAGAGCCAGTTCGCACAACTCCGCAACCAGTTCGCACCACTCTGCAACCAGTTCTCACCACTCTAATACCAAAGTGTGACGTTCTAGTGCTAAAGTGTGGAGCTCTAGTGCCAAAGTGTGACGCTCTAGTGCCAAAGTGTGAAGCTCTAGTGCCAAAGTGTGATGCTTTAGTGCCAAAGTGTGAGGCACTAGTACCAAAGTGTGATGTTTTAGTGCCAAAGTGTGGAGCTCTAGTGCCAAAGTGTGACGCTCTAGTGCCAAAGTGTGACGCTCTAGTGCCAAAGCGTGACGCTCTAGTACCAAAGGGTTACACTCTAGTGCCAAAGTGTGACGCTGTAGTGCCATAGTGTGACGCTCTAGTGCCAAAGTGTGACGCTCTAGTGCCGAAGTGTGACGCTCTAGTGCCAAAGTGTGGAGCTCTAGTGCCAAAGTGTGAGGCTCTAGTGCCAAAGTGTGAAGCTCTAGTACCAAAGTGTGACCCTCTAGTGTTAAAGTGTAATGCTCTAGTGCCAATGTGTGACGCCCTAGTGCCAAAGTGTGACGCTCTAGTGCCAAAGTGTGTCGCTCTAGTTCCATAGTGTGACGCTGCAGTGTCAAAGTGTGATGCTCTAGTGCCAAAGTGTGAAGCTCTAGTACCAAAGTGTGACGCTTTAGTGCCAAAGTGTGAAGCTCCAGTGCCATAGTGTGATGCTCTAGTGCAAACGTGCGACGCTCTAGTGCCAAAGTGTGAAGCTATAGTGCCAAAGTGTGACGCTCTAGTGCCAATGTTTGACGCTCTCGTGCCAAAGTGTGATGCTCTAGTACCAGAGTGTGACGCTCTATGGCCAAAGTGTGGAGCTATAGTACCAAAGTGTGACGCTATAGTGCCAAACTGTGACACTCTAGTGCCAAAGTATGACGCTCTAGTACCAAAGTGTGGAGCTATAGTGCCAAAGTGTGATGCTCTAGTGCCAAAGTGTGACGCTCTAGTGCCAAAGTGTGATGTGCTAGTACCAAAGTGTGATGCCTTAGTGCCACAGTGTGACGCTCTAGTGCCAAAGTGTGCCGCTCTAGTGCCAACGTGTGACGCTCTAGTGCCAGAGTGTGACGCTTTAGTGCCAAAGTGTGAAGCGCTAGTGCCGAAGTGTGACGATCTAGTGCCTAATTGTAATGCTCTAGTGCCAAAGTGTGACGCTTTAGTGCCAAAGTGTGACGCTCTAGTGCCAAAGTGTGACAATCTAGTGCCAAAGTGTGTCACTCTAGTTGCATAGTGTGATGCTCTTGTGGCAAAATGTGATGCTCTAGTGCCAAAGTGTGAAGCTCTAGTACCAAAGTGTGAGGCTTTAGTGCCAAAGTGTGAAGCTCTAATGCCAAAGTGTGATGCTCTAATTCCAATGTGTGACGCTCTAGTGCCAAAGTGTGAAGCTATAGTGCCAAATTGTGACACTCTAGTACCAGAGTGTGACGCTCTAGTGCCAAAGTGTGAAGCTCTAGAGCCAATGTGTGAAGCTCTAGTGCCAAAGTATGATGCTCTAGTGCCAAAGTGTGACACTCTAGTGCCAAAGTGTGACGCTCTAGTGCCAGAGTATGGCGCTATAGTGCCAACGTGTGGAGATCTAGTACCAAAGTGTGATGCTCTAGTGCCAAAGTGACACGCTCTAGTGCCAATGTGTTACGCTCTTGTAGCAAAGTGAAACGCTCTAGTGCCAAAGTGTGACGCTCTAGTGCCAAAGTGTGACGCTCTAGTGCCAAATTGTGACGCTCTAGTACCAAAGTGTGACGTTCTAGTGCCAATTTGTGGAGCTCAAGTGCCAAAGTGTGACGCTCTAGTACCAAAGTGTGAAGCTATAGTGCCAATTTGTGACGCTATAGTGCCAAAGTGTGATGCTCTAGTGCCAACGTGTGACGCTTTATTGCCAAAATGTGAAGCTCTTGTGCCAAAGTGTGATGCCCTAGTGCCAAAGTGTGACGCTATAGTGCCGAAGTATGAAGCTCTAGTCCCAAAGTGTGAGCTCTAGTGCCAAAGTGTGACGCTCTAATGAGAAAGTGTGATGCTCAAGTGCCAAATTGTGACGCTCTAGTGCCAAAGTATGACGCTCTAGTGCCAAAGTGTGACGCTCTAGTGCCAAAGTGTGACGCTCTAGTGCCAAAGTGGGTCGCTTTAGTTCCAAAGTGTGACGCTGTAGTGCCAAAATGTGACGCTCTAGTGCCAGAGTGTGACGCTCTAGTGCCAGAGTGTGACGCTCTAGTGCCAAAGTATGACGCTCTAGTGCCAAAGTGTGACGCTCTAGTGCCAAAGTGTGACGCTCTAGTGCCAAAGTGGGTCGCTTTAGTTCCAAAGTGTGACGCTGTAGTGCCAAAATATGACGCTTTAGTGCCAAAGTGTGAAGCCCTAGTACCAAAGTGTGACGCTTTAGTGCCAAAGAATGAAGCTCTAGTGCCAAAGTGTGACGCTCTAGTGCCAACGTTTGACGCTTTTGTGCCAAGGAATGACGCTCTAGTGCCAAAGTGTGATGCTCTAGTGCCAAAGTGTGACGCTCTATTGCCAGAGTGTGACGCTCTAGGGCCAACATGTGACGCTCTAGTGATAAAGTGTGAAGCTCTAGTGCCAAAGTGTGATGCTCTAGTGCCAAAGTGTGATGTTCTAGTGCCAAAGTGTGAAGCTCTAGTGCCAATGTGTGACGCTCTAGTGCCAAAGTGTTACGCTCTAGTGCCAAAGTGTGACACTATAATTCCAAAGTGTGATGCAATAATGTGCGCATGAGAACTGTACTAGCAGAGGCAGGCAGAAGCGTTAGGACAAGCAAGAGTACGTCAGCAGAGTGACGTAACCGAGAGCGGTGCGAGGAGTTAGTCGCGGAGGCTGATAGAGGCTGAGACGCGAGGTAGCCGAGGTAGACAGGTTGATGTGAGAGAGAGTGGTGGCGAGGTGAGTGATTCTTGACGGAGTGTGAGAGCTGAGCGAATGAGCGAGAGTGACGGAGCGAAGCGTTGAGAAGGGTTGGCAAGGACAAAGAATGCGAGGGGCGAGCAGAGCAAAGACACGCCGGCAAAGCCGCGGAACCAAGGGGGAACAGGATGAGTAGAACTGCTCTAGTTAAACTAGGGAGGGAATGAACATCCTCCGTATATACTACATAACAGGACAATGTAAGTATTAACGGCTTCTTTCCGCTAGCCGGACGCATGGCGACGTGGTCGCTTATTAGGGGCGGCTCGGCTCTGGTAGAACAATCGTGACCGACCAACCGTTGCCAAGGTGGTTCAGTGTGGGTCCTGAACCGGTATCAAGAACTCAGAGTATCCGAGGGATATATATTGTGAGGAAGACCTTGTCGGAGTCATATTTCTAACAGCCCCCCAAAGTCCGACAAGGTTTTAATACCTGAGTGCCTATAGGGCATCAGTGTCTAGGTGTCTTTGTCTAGTGGGGGAATTGACCACTCGACGGAGGGAGAGGATGATCACGTTGCAGAGCTTTGGGTTCCACGCCGCTGCCACAAGAGTGTGCCACCTTGCTGCAACAGGTGACACCTCATCGATAATTTTGTGGTAGACTGTATGGGTGCCAAAGTGTGACGCTCTAGTGTTAAAGTTTGATGCTCTAGTGCCAATGTGTGACACACTAGTACCGAAGTGTGAAGCTCTAGTGCCAAAGTGTGACGCTCTAGTGCCAAAGTGTGACGGTCTATTGCCAGAGTGTGATGCTCTAGTGCCAAAGTGTGACGCTCTAGTACCAAAGTATGAAGCTATAGTGCCAAGTTCGACGCTCTAATGCCAAAGTGTGACGATCTAGTGCCAAAGTGCAAAGCTCTAGTGCCAAAGTGTGACGCTCCAGTGCCAACGTGCGACGCTCTAGTGCCAATATGTGATGCTCTAGTGCAAACGTGTGACACACTAGTGCCGAAGCGGGATGCTCTAGTGGCAAAGTATGACTCTCTAGTGCCAAAGTGTGAAGCGCTAGTGCCAACGTGTGATGCTCTAATGACAAAGTGTGACGCTCTAGTGCCAAAGTGTGAAACTATAGTACCAAATTATGACTCTCTAGTGCCAAAGTGTGACGCTCTAGTACTCAGTTGTGACACTCTAGTGCCAGAGTGTTCTACTCTAGTGCCAAAGTGTGAAGCTCTAGTACCAAAGTGTGATGCTTTAGTGCCAAAGTGTGAAGCTCTAGTGCCAAAGTGTGACGCTCTAGTGCCAAAGTGTGACGCTCTAGTGCCAAAGTGTGACGTTCTAGTGACAAAGTATGAAGCTTGAGTGCCACAGGGTGACGCTATAGTGCCAAATTCTGACGCTCTAGTGCCAAAGTGACGCACTAGTGCCAAAGTAGGACACTCTCGTGCCAAATTGTGATGCTCTAGTGCCAAAGTGTGAAGCTCTAGTGCCAAAGTGTGACGCTATAGTGCCAACGTATGTCGCTCTAGTGCCAAAGTGTGACGATCTAAAGCGAAAGTGTGAAGCTCTAGTGCCAAAGTGTGCTGCTCTAGTGCCAAAGTGTGACGCTCTAGTGCCAAAGTATGAAACTCTAGTGCCAAAGTGTGATGCTCTGGTGCCAAAGTGTGACACTCTAGTGTCAAAGTGTGACGCTCTAGTGCCAAAGTGTCATGCTCTAGTGCCAAAGTGTGATTCTCTAATGCCAAAGAGTTACTCTCTAGAGCCACCGTTTTATGCTCTAGTGCCAACGTGTGACACTTTAGTGCCAAATTACGAGGCTCTAGTGTCAATGTGTGACACTCTTGTACCAAATTATGACGCTCTAGTGCCAGAGTGTGACGCTCTAGTGCCAAAGTGTGGAGCTTTAGTGCCAAAGTACGATGCTCCAGTGCCAAAGTGTGAAGCTCTAGTGCCAAAGTGTGAAGCTATAGTGCCACAGTGTGACGTTCCAGTGCCAAAGTGTGACACTGTAGTGCCAATGTTTGGAGCTCTAGTGCCAAAGTGTGATGCTCTCGTGCCAAAGTGTGACGCACTAGTGCCAAAGTGTGACGCTCTAGTGCCAAATTGTGACGCTCTTGTGCCAAAGTATGACGCTCTAGTGCCAAAGTGTGACGCTCTAGTGCCAAATTGTGACGCTCTTGTGCCAAAGTATGACGCCCTAGTGCCAAAGTGTGACGCTCTAGTACAAAATTGTGACGATCTTGTGCCAAACTGTGAAGCTCTAGTGCCAAAGTGTGACGCTCTAGTGCCAACGTGTGACACCCTTGTGCCAAAGTGTGACGCTCTAGTGCCAATGTGTGAAGCTCTAGTGCCAAAGTGCGATGCTCCAGTGCCAAAGTGTGAAGCTCTTGTGCCAAAGTGTACAGCTATAGTGCCAAAGTGTGACGCTCTATTGCAAAAGTGTGATGCTCTAGTGCCACATTTTGACGCTCTAGTACCAAAGTGTGAAGCTCTAGTGCAAAGTTTGACGCTCTAATGCCAAAGTGTGATGCTCTCTTGCCAAAGTGCAAAGCTCTAGTGCCAAGGTGTTACGCTCCAGTGCCAATGGGTGACGCTCTAGTGCCAACATGTGATGCTCTAGTGCAAACGTGTGACGTACTAGTGCCAAAGCATGATGCTCTAGTGCCAAATTGTGACGCTCTAGTGCCAAAGTGTGAAGCGCTAGTGCCAAAGTGTGATGCTCTAGTGCCAAAGTGTGACGTTGTAGTGCCAAAGTGTGAAACTGTAGTACCAAATTATGACACTCTAGTGCCAAAGTGTCACGCTCTAGTGCTAAAGTGTGACACTCTAGTGCCAAAGTGTTCTGATGTAGTGCCGAAGTGTGAAGCTATAGTACCAAAGTGTGACGCTCTAGTGCCAAAGTGTGAAGCTCTAGTGCCAAAGTGTGACGCTTTAATGCCAAAGTGTGGTACTCTAGTGCCAAAATGTGACCTTCTAGTGCCAAAGTATGAAGCTCCTGTGCCAAATGGTGACGTTCTAGTGCCAAAGTGTGACGCTCTAATGCAGACGTGACGCACTAGTGCCAAATTGGGACACTCTCATGCCACATTGTGATGCTCTAGTGCCAAAGTGTGAAGCTCTAGTTCCAAAGTGTGACGCTATAGTGCCAACGTATGTCGCTCTAGTGCCAAAGTTTGACAATCTAAAGCCAAAGTGTAAAGCTCTAGTGCTGAAGTGTGTCGCTCTAGTGCCAAAGTGTGACGCTCTAGTGCCAAAGTGTGAAGCTCGAGTGCCAAAGTGTGATGCTCTAGTGCCAAAGTGTGATGCTATAGTGCCAAAGTGTGAAGCTCTAGTTCCAAAATGTCAAGATCCTATGCCAAAATGTGACGGTCTAGTGCCAAAGTGTGACGCTCTTATGCCAAAGTGTGACGCTCAAGTGTTAAAGTGTGATGCTCTAGTGCCAATGTGTGACATAATAGTACCAAAGTGTGAAGCTCTAGTGCCAAAGTGTGACGCTCTAGTGCCAAAGTGTGACGGTCTATTGCCAAATTGTGATGCTCTAGTGCCAAAGTGTGACGCTCTAGTACCAAAGTGTGAAGCTATAGTGCCAAGTTCGATGCTCTAATGCCAAAGTGTGACGATCTAGTGCCAAAGTGCAAAGGTCTAGTGCCAAAGTGTGACGCTCCAGTGCCAACGTGCGACGCTCTAGTGCCAATATGTGATGCTCTAGTGCAAACGTGTGACACACTAGTGCCGAAGCGGGATGCTCTAGTGGCAAAGTGTGACGCTCTAGTGCCAAAGTGTGAAGCGCTAGTGCCAACGTGTGATGCTCTAGTGACAAAGTGTGACGCTCTAGTGCCAAAGTGTGAAACTATAGTACCAAATTATGACTCTCTAGTGCCAAAGTGTGACGCTCTAGTACTCAATTGTGACACTCTAGTGCCAGAGTGTTCTGCTCTAGTGCCGAAGTGTGAAGCTCTAGTACCAAAGTGTGACGCTCTAGTGCCAAAGTGTGAAGCTCTAGTGCCAAAGTGTGACGCTCTAGTGCCAAAGTGTGACGCTCTAGTGCAAAAGTGTGACGTTCTACTGACAAAGTATGAACCTCGAGTGCCATAGGGTGACGCTATAGTGCCAAATTCTGACGCTCTAGTTCCAAAGTGACGCACTAGTGCCAAAGTGGGACACTCTCGTGCCAAATTGTGATGCTCTAGTGCCAAAGTGTGAAGCTCTAGTGCCAAAGTGTGACGCTATAGTGCCAACGTATGTCGCTCTAGTGCCAAAGTGTGAAGCTCTTGTGCCAAAGTGTGACGCTATAGTGCCAACGTATGTCGCTCTAGTGCCAAAGTGTGACGATCTAAAGCCAAATTGTGAAGCTCTAGTGCCAAAGTGTGTCGCTCTAGTGCCAAAGTGTGCCGCTCTAGTGCCAAAGTCTGAAACTCTAGTGCCAAAGTGTGATGCTCTAGTGCCAAAGTGTGACACTCTCGTGTCAAAGTGTGACGCTTCAGTGCCAAAGTGTGATGCTCTAGTACCAAAGTGTGACGCTCTAGTGCCAAAGTGTGACTCTCTAGAGCCACCGTTTTATGCTCTAGTGCCAACGTGTGACACTATAGTGCCAAATTGTAAGGCTCTAGTTTCAAAGTGTGACACTCTTGTACCAAATTATGACGCTCTAGTGCGAAAGTGTGACGCTCTAGTGCCAAAGTGTGGAGCTTTAGTGCCAAAGTACGATGCTCCAGTGCCAAAGTGTGAACCTCTAGTGCCAAAGTATGAAGCTATAGTGCCACAGTGTGACGTTCCAGTGCCAAAGTGTGACACTGTAGTGCCAATTTCTGGAGCTCTAGTGCCAAAGTGTGATGCTATCGTGCCAAAGTATGACGCTCTAGTGCCAAAGTGTGACGCTCTCGTGCCAAAGTGTGACGCTCTAGTGCCAAAGTGTGACGCTCTAGTGCCAAAGTGCGATGCTCCAGTGCGAAAGTGTGAAGCTCTAGTGCCAGAGTGTGATGCTCTAGTGCCAAAGTGTGATGCTCTAGTGCCAATTTTTGGAGCCCTAGTGCCAAAGTGTGATGCTCTAGTGCCAAAATGTGACACTTTAGTGCCAACGTTTGATGCTTTAGTGCCAACGTGTGATGCTCTAGTGCCAAAGTGTGGCGCTGTAGTGCCAAGCTGTGAGGCTCTAGTGCCAACGTGTGACACTCTAGTGCCAAAGTTTGGAGCTCTAGTGCCAAAGTGTGAAGCTCCAGTGCCAAATTGTGACGCTCTAGTTCCAGAGTGTGATGCTCTAGAGCCATGGTTTGACGCTTTAGTGCCGATGTGTGATGCTCTAGTTCCAAAGTGTAAAGGTCTAGTGCCGAATTATGACACTCTAGTCCCGAATTGTGACACTATAGTGCCAAAGTGTGACACTCCGGTGCCAAAGTGTGACGCTCTAGTTCCAAAGCGTGATGCTCTAGTGCCAACGTCTTGAGCGCTAGTGCTAAAGTGTGATGCTCTAGTGCCAAAGTGGGAAGCTCTAGTGCCAAAGTGTGAAGCTCTAGTGCCAGAGTGTGACGCTCTACTGCCAAAGAATGATGCCCTAGTGCCAAAGTTTGGAGCTCTAGTGCCAAAGGGTGGCGCTCTAGTGCCAAAGTGTGACGCTCTAGTGCCAAAGTGTGACCCTCTAGTGCCAAAAAGTGGAGCTTCAGTTCCAAAGTGTGACGCTCTAGTGCCAAAGTGTGATACTATCGTGCCAAAATGTGAAGCTCTAGTGCCAAAGTGTGACACTCTAGTGCCAAAGTGTGAGGCTCTAGCGTCAAAGTGTGACGCTATAGTACGAAAGTGTAATGCTCTAGTGCCAAAGTGTGACGCTTTAGTGCCAAAGTGTGACTCTATAATGCCAAAGTGTGATGCCCTAGTACCAATGTTCGAAGCTCTAGTGCCAATGTGTGACGCTCTATTGCCAATTTGTGAAGCTAATGCCAACGTGTGATGCTCTAGTGCCAGAATATGACCTTCTAGTGCCAAAGTGGGATGTTCTAGTGCCAAAGTATTCCTCTCTAGTGCCAAAGTGTGAATCTCTAGTGCCAAAGTGTGAATCTCTAGTGCCAAAGTGTGATGCTCTAGTAACAAAGTATGATGCCCTAGTGCCAAAGTGTGACGCTCTAGTGCCAATATGTGAAGCTATAGTGCCAAATTGTGACGGTCTAGTGCCAAAGTGTGACGCTCTAGTGCCAAAGTGTGAAGCTCCTGTGCCAAAGTGTGATGCTCTAGTGCCAAAGAATGAGGCTTTAGTGCCAAAGTATGACGCTCTAGTGCCAAATTGTGACGCTCAAGTGCCAAAGTATGAAGCTTTAGTGTCCAAGTGTGACGCCCTAGTACCAAAGAGTGAAGCTGTAGTACCAAAGTGCGACGCTCTAATGCCAGAGTGTGACGTTCTAGTGCCAATGTGTGACGCTCTAGTGCCAAAGTGTGACGCTCTAGTGCCAAAGTGAAACGCTCTAGTGCCAAAGTGTGACGCTTTAGTGCCAAAGTGTGATGCTCTAGTGCCAAGGTGTGATTCTCTATTATCAAATTTTGAAGCTCTAGTGCCAATGTGTGATGCTCTAGTGGTAAATTGTGAGGCTCTAGTGCCAAAGTGTGACGCTCTAGTGCCAAAGTGTGATGCTCCAGTGCCAAAGTGGGACGCTCTAGTGCCAATGTGTGACGCCCTAGTGCCAAAGTGTGAAGCTCTAGTGCCAACGTGTGACTATCTAGTACCAAAGTATGACGCTCTATTGCCAAAGTGTGACGCTCTAGGATCGGGACTGGGATCCGGGCTGGGATCTGGATTGGGATCGGGACTGTTATCGGGACTGGGATCGGTACTAGGATCGGGTCTGGGATCGAGACTGAGATCGGGACTGGGACTGGGACTGGGACTGGGACAGGGACTGGGACTGTGAGTGGGACTGGGACTGGGACTCCGGCTGCGACTAGGACTGCCACTGAGACTGGGACTGGGACTGTGACTGGGACTGGGACTGGGACTGGGACTGGGACTCGGACAGGGACGGGGACTGCGACTGGGACTGGGACCCGGACTGGGATCGGGAATGGGATCAGGAATGGGATTGAGGCTGAGATCGGGACTGGGATTGGGACTGGTATCGGGACTGGGATCGGGACTGGGATCGGGACAGGGATCCGGATTGGGATCGAGACTAGGATCGGGACTGGGATCGGGACTGGGATCGGGACGGGGACTGGGACTAGGACTGGGATTGGGACTGGGACTATGACTAGTACTCGGATTGGGACTTTGACTGGGACTGCGACTGGGACTAGGACTGGGACTGGGACTGGGAATGGGACTTGGATTGGCACTGGAACTGGGACTGGGATTGGGACTGGGACAGGGACTGGGACTGGGACTGAGATAGGGAATGTGATCAGGACTGGGATCGGGGCTGGGATCGGGACTGGGATCGGGACTGGGATCGAGACTGGGACCGGGACTGGGATCGGAGTTGTGATCGGGAATGGGATCGGGACTGGGATCAAGACTGGGATTGGGACTGGGATCGGGACTGGGATCAAGACTGGGATTGGGACTGGGATCAGGACAGGGATCGGGAATGGGATCGGGACTGCGATCACGACTAAGATGGGGACTAGGATCTGGACTAGGATCGGGACTAGGGTCGGGACTGGGATCGGGACTGGGATCGGTACTGAGATCGGGACTGGTATTGGGATTGAGATCAGGACTGAGATCGGGATAGGGATCGAGACTGGGATCAGCTGGGATCAGGGCTGTGATCGGGGTTGGGATCGGGACTGCGATCGGGACTTTGATCGAGACTAGGATCGCCACTAGGATCAATACTGGGATCGGGACTTGGATCGGGACTGGGATCGGGACTGGGATCCAGGCTGGGATTGGGGCTGATATCAGGGCTGGGATCGGGGCTAGGATCGGGGCTGGGATCAGGGCTGAGATCGGGACTGGGATCGGGGCTGAGATTGGGACTGGGATCGGGAATGGGATCAGGAATGGGATCGAACCTGCGATCGGGATTGACATCGGGCCTGGGATTGGGGCTGGGATCGGGACTGGGATCAAGACTGGGATCGGGACAGGGATCAGGACTGGGATCAGGGCTGGGATCAAGACTGGGATCGAGACTGGGATCGGGACTGGGACCGGGACTGGAACCGGGACTGGGACCGGGACGGGGTCCGGGACTGGGACCGGGACTGGGACCGGGACTGGGACCGAGACTAGGACCAGGACTTGGACTGGGATTGGGACTGGGACTGGGACTGGGACTGGGACTAGGAATGAGACTGGGACTGGAATCGGGACAGTGATCGGGACTGGGATTGGGACTGGGATTGGGATTGGGATCGGGACTGGGATCGGGACTGGGATCGTGACTGGCATCGGGACTGGGATCGGGACTGGGATCGAGATTGGGAGCGGGATTGGGATCGGGGCTCTGATCGCGAATGGGATCGGGACAGACTCGGGACTGGAATCGGGACTGGGATCAGGATTGGGATCAGGGCAGGGATCTGGGCAGGGATGAGGACTGGGATCGAGGCTAGGATCGGGACTGAATCGGGACTGGGATCGGGACTAGGATCGAGACTAGGATCAGGACTAGGATTGGGACTGGGATTAGGACTGGGATCAGGACTAGGATCGGGACTGGGATCGGGACTAGGATCGGGGCTGGGATCGGGACTGGGATCGGGACTGGGATCGCGACTGGGATCGGGACTGGGATCGCGACTGGGGTCGGGACTGGGATCGGGACTGGGATCGGGACTGGGATCGTGAATGGGATCAGGAGTGGGATCGGGACTAGGATCGGGACTGGGATCAGGACTGGGATCGGGACCGGGATCGGGACTGGGATCGGGACTGGGATCGTGAATGGGATCAGGAGTGGGATCGGGACTAGGATCGGGACTGGGATCAGGACTGGGATCGGGACCGGGATCGGGACTGGGATCGGGACTGGGATCGTGAATGGGATCAGGAGTGGGATCGGGACTAGGATCGGGACTGGGATCAGGACTGGGATCGGGACCGGGATCGGGACTGGGATCGGGACTGGGATCGTGAATGGGATCAGGAGTGGGATCGGGACTAGGATCGGGACTGGGATCAGGACTGGGATCGGGACTAGGATCGGGACTGGGATTGGGACTGGGATCGGAACTGGGATCGGGACTGGGATTGGGACTCGGATCAGGACTGGGATCGGGACTGGGATCGGGACTAGAATCGGGCCTGGGATCGGGACTGGGATTGGGACTGGGATCGGGACTGGGATCGGGACTGGGATTGGGACTGGGATCGGGACTGGGATCAAGACTGGGATCGGGACAGGGATCAGGACAGGGATCGGGACTGGGATCGGGACTGGCATCGGGACTAGGACGCAACTAGGACGCAACTAAGGCGCAACTATGGCACAAATAGGGTACAAGTAGCACGCAACTAGGGTGCAACTAGGGTACAACTAGGGCGTAGCTAGTCCCCGACTGAGGCGTAACTAGGGCGCAAGTAGTGTGCAAGTAGGTTGCAAGTAGGTTGCAACTTGTGTGCAACCAGGGTGCAACTAGGGCGCAACTAGGGCACAACTAGGGCGCAACTAGGGGGCAACTAAGGTGCAAGTAGGGCGCATATAGGGTGCAACTAGGGCGCAAGTAGGGCGCAAGTAAGACGCAACTAGGGCGCAACTAGGGCACAATTAGGACGTACCTAGTGCCCAACTGAGGTTCACCTTGGGCGCAAGTAGGGCGCCAATAGGGTGTAAGTAGGGTGCAATAAGGGCGCAAGAATGGCGCAACTAGGGAGCAACTAGGGTGCAACTAAGACGCAACTAGGGTGCAAGATGGGCGCAACTAGGGCGCAAGTAGGGCGCACGTAGGGCGCAACTAGGGCTCAGCGAAGGCGCAACAAGGGCGTAAGTAGGGCGCAACTATGCGCAACTAGGGTGCAATTAGGGCATAACTAGGGCGCAAGTAGGGTGCAACTGGGGCACAACTAGGGCGCAACTAGGGTGCAACTAGGGTACAACTAAGGCGGAACGAGGGCGTAACGAGGGCGCAACTAGGGCGCAACTAGGGCGTAACTCGGGTACAACTAGGGCACAACTAGGGCGCAACTAGGGCGCAACTAGGGTGCAACTAGTCTGCAAGTTGGGCGCAACTAGGACGCAACTAAGGCACAACTAGGGCGTAAGTAAGACGCATCTAAGGGCGCAACTAGGCGACAACTAGGGCATAGCTAGTGCCCAACTGAGGCGCAACTAGGCCGCAAGTAGGCGCCAGTAGGGCGCAAGTAGGGTGCAACTAGGGTGCAACTAGTGCGCAAGTTGGGTGCAACTAAGGCGCTACTAAGGTGCAACTAGCGCGCAAGTATGGCACAAGTAGGACGCAACTAGCGCACAACTAGGGCACACCTAGGGCGTAGCTAGTGTCCAACTAAGGCACAACTAGGGCGCAAGAAGGGTGCCAGTATGGCGCAAGTAGGGTGCAATAAGGGCGAAAATAGGGTGCAACTAGGGCGCAACTAGGACGCAACTAGGGCGCAACTAGGGCGTGACTAGGGCACAACTAGGGCGGAACTAGGGCGCTACTAGGGCGCAACTAGCGCGCAACTAGGGCACGACTAGGGCGCAACTAGGGCGCAACTAAGGCACAACTAGGGCGGAAGTAGGGCACAAGTAGGACGCAAGTAGGGTGCAACAAGGGTACAACTAGGGCGTAGCTAGTGTCCAACTGAGGCGCAACTAGGACGCAAGTAGGGCGCACGAAGGGCGCAAGTAGGGTGTAACTAGTGCGCAACTAGGGCGCAACTAGGGCGCAACTAAGGCGCAACTAGGGCGCAACTAGGGCAGAACTAGGGCGCAACTAGGGCACAACTAGGGCGCAACTATGGCGCAACTAGGGCGCAACTAGGACGCAACTAGGGCGCAACTAGGGTGCAACTAGGGTGCAACTAGGGCGCAACTAGGGCACAACTAGGGCGCAACTAGGGCGCGACTAGGGCGCAACTAGGGCGCAACGAGGGCGCAACTAGGGCGCAACTAAGGCGCAACTAGGGCGCAACTAGGGCGCGACTAGGGCGCAACTAGGGCGCAACGAGGGCGCAACTAGGGCGCAACTAAGGCGCAACTAGGGCGCAACTAGGGCGCGACTAGGGCGCAACTAGGGCGCAACGAGGGCGCAACTAGGGCGCAACTAAGGCGCAACTAGGGCGCAACTAGGGCGCGACTAGGGCGCAACTAGGGCGCAACCAGGGTGCAATCAGGGCGCAACTAGGGCGCAATACGGGCGCAACTAGGGTGCAACTAGGGCGCAACTAAGGCGCAACTAGGGTGCAACTAGGGCGCAACTAGGGCGCGACTAGGGTGCAACTAGGGCGTCAGTAGGGCACAAGTAAGACGCAACTAGGGCACAACTAGGGCACAATTAGGGCGTAGTTTGTGCCCAACTAAGGCGCAACTAGTGCGCAAGTTGGGCAACAGTAGGGCGTAAGTATGGTACAATATGGGCGCAAGAAGGGCGCAATGAGGGTGCCACTAGGGCGCAACTAGGACGCGACTAGGGCACAAGTAGGGCGCAACTATAGTGCAACCAGGGTGCAAGTAGGGCGCAAGTAGGGTGCAACTAGGGTACAACTAAGGCGCAACTAGGGCACAACTACGGCGCAACTAGGGCGTAGCTTGGGCGCAACTAGAGCGCAACTAGGGCACAACTAGGGCGTAACTAGGGTGCAAATAGGGTACAACTAGGGCGCAACTAGGGCGCAACTAGGGTGCAACTAGGGCGCAACAAGGGCGCATCGAGGACACATATAGGGTGCAAGGATGGCGCAACGAGGGCGCAACTAGGGCGCAACTAGGGTGCAACTAGGGCGCAAATAGGGTGTAAGTAGGGTGCATCTAGGGTATAACTAGGGCGCAACTAGGGCACAACTAGGGCACAACTAGGACCCAACTAGGTCGCAACTAGGTTGCAACTAGGGCGCAACTAGGGTGCAACTAGGGCGCAACCAGGGCACAACCAGGGTACTACTAGGGCGCAACTAGGGAATAATTAGGGAGCAACTAGGGCGCAACTAGGGTACAACTAGTATGCAAGTTCGGCGAAACTAAGGCACAACTAAGGCGCAACTGGCGCGCAAGTAGGGCACAAGCAGGACACAACTAGGGCGCAATTAGGGCACAACTAGGGCATAGCTAGTGCCCAGCTAAGGCACAATTTGGGCGCAAGAAGTGTGCCAGTAGGGCGCAAGTAGGGTGCAATAAGGGCGCAAATAGGGTGCAACTAGAGTGCAACTAGGGCGCAACTAGGGCGCAACTAGGTCGTGACCAGGGCGCGAATAGGGCGCGACTAGGGCGCCACTAGGGCGTAACTAGGGCGCAACTAGGGTGCAACTAGGTTACAACTAGGATGCAACTAGGGCGCAACTAGGGCGCAACTAGGATGCAAATAGGGCGCAACTATGGCGCAACTAGGGCGCAACTATTGCGCAAGAAGGGTGCAACTAGAGTGCAAGAAGGGTGCAAGTAGGGCGCAAGTAGGTCGCAACTAGGGCGTAACAAGGGCGCAACTAGGGCGCAGCTTGAACGCAACGCGGACGCAACGAGGGCGCAACGAGGGCGCAACGAGGGCGCAACAAGGGCAAAACTAGGGCGCAACTAGGACGCAACTATGGCGCAACTAGGACGCAACTAGGGCGCAACTAGGGCATAACTAGGGTGCAACTAGGGCGCAACTAGGGTGCACCTAGGGTGCAACTAGGGCGCAAGTAGGGTGAAACTAAGGCGCAACTATGGCACAAATAGGACACAAGTAAGACGCAACTGGGGCGCACCTAGGGTACAACTAGGGCGTAGCTAGTGCCGAATTGAGGAGCGACTAGGGCGCAAGTATGATGCAAGTAGGGTGCAAGTAGGGTGCAACTTGTACGCAACTAGGGCTCGCACTCAGGGCGCAACTAGGGCGCAACTAGGGTTCAATTATGGTGGAACTAGGGTGCAACTAGGGCACAAGTAGGGCGTAAGTAAGATGCAACTAGGGCGCAACTAGGGCACAACTAGGGCGTATCTAGTGCCCAACTGAGGCGCAACTAGGGCGCAAGTAGGGCGCCAGTAGGGTGTAAGTTTGGTGCAATAAGGGCACAAGATTGGCGCAACTAGGGTGCAACTAGGGCGCAACTAGGACGTACCTAGGACGCAAGTAGGGCGCAACTATGGCGCAGCTAAGGCGCGAGTAGGGCGCAAGAAGGGCGCAAATAGGGCGCAGCTAGGTTGCAAGTAGGGCGCAACTAGGCCGCAACTAGGGCACAACTAGGGTGCAACTAGTGTGCAAGTTGGACGCAACTAGGGCGCAACTAAGGCGCAACTAGGGCGCAAGTAGGGTGCAACTAGAGCGCAACTAGGGTGCAACTAGGGCGCAACTAGGGCGCAAGTAGGGTGCAACTAGGGTGCAACTAGGGTGCAACTAGGGCATAACTAGGGCGCAACTAGGGTGCAACTAGGGTGCAACTTGTGCGCAAGTTGGGCGCAACTAAGGCGCTACTAAGGCGCAAAGAGATGCAAATAGGACACAAGTAGGACGCAACTAGCGCGCAATTAGGGCACAACTAGGGCGTAGCTGGTGCCCAACTGAGGCAAAACTAGAGCGCAAGTAGGGTGCCAGTAGGGCGCAAGTAGGGTGCAATAAGGGCGCAAATAGGGTGCAACTAGGGCGCAACTAGGGCACAACTAGGGCGTAACTAGGGCACAATAAGGGCGCAACTAGGGCGCAACTAGGACACAACTAAGGCGCAACTATGGCGCAACTAGGGCGCAACTAAGGCGTATCTAGGGTGCAAGTAGGGCACAAGTAGGACGCAACTAGGGCGCAACTAGGGTACAACTAGGGCGTAGCTAGTGCCCAACTGAGGCGTAAGTAGGGCGCAAGTAGGGCACAAGTAGGGCACAAGTAGGGTTCAACTAGTGTGCAACTAGGGTGCAACTAGGGCACAATTAGGGCGCAACTAGGGCGGAACTAGGGCACAATTAGGGTGCAACTAGGGCGCAACCAGGGTGCAACTAGGGCATAACTAGGGCGCAACAAGGGTGCAACTAGGGTGCAACTAGGGCGCAACTAGGGCGCAACTAGGGCACAACTAGGGTGCAACTAGGGCGCAACCAGGGTGCAACTAGGGCGCAACTAGGGCGCAACTAGGGCGGAACTAGGGCACAATTAGGGTGCAACTAGGGCGCAACCAGGGTGCAACTAGGGCGCAACTAGGGCGCAACTAAGGCGCAACTAGGGTGCAAGTAGGGCACAAGTAGGACGCAACTAGGGCGCAACTAGGGTACAACTAGGGCGTAGCTAGTGCCCAACTGAGGCGTAAGTAGGGCGCAAGTAGGGCACAAGTAGGGCACAAGTAGGGTGCAACTAGTGTGCAACTAGGGTGCAACTAGGGCACAATTAGGGCGCAACTAGGGCGGAACTAGGGCACAATTAGGGTGCAACTAGGGCGCAACCAGGGTGCAACTAGGGCATAACTAGGGCGCAACAAGGGTGCAACTAGGGTGCAACTAGGGCGCAACTAAGGCGCAACTAGGGTGCAACTAGGGCGCAACTAGGGGGCAACTAGGGTGAAACTAGGGCGCAACTAGGGCACAACTAGGGCACAACTAGGACGCAATTAGGTCGCAACAAGGGCGCAACTAGGGCGCAACTAGGGCGCAACTAGGGCGCAACTAGGGCGCAACTAGTGCGCAACCAGGGTGCAACCAGGACGCAACTAGGGCGCAACTAGGGCGCAACTAGGGTGCAACTAGGGCGCAACTACGGCGCAACTAAGGTGCAACTAGGGCGCAACTAGGGCGTGACTAGGGCACAACTAGGGTACAACTATGGCGCAAGTAGGGCGCAAGTAAGACGCAAATAGGATGCAACTAGGGCACAACTAGGGCGTAACTAGTGCCCAAATAAGGCGCAAATAGGCACCAAGAAGGGCGCCTGTAGGGCGTAAGTATGGTGCAATAAGGGTGCAAGAGTGGCGCAACTAGGGTGGAACTAGGACGCAACTAGGACGCCACTAGGACGCAACTAGGGCGCAACTAGGGCGCAAGTAGGGCGCAAGTAGGACGCAAGTTGGGCACAACAAGGCCACGAAAAAGGTGCAACTTGGGCACAACTAGGGTGCAACTAGGACGCAACTATGGCGAAACAAGGGCGCAACTAGGGCGCAACTAGGGCACAACTAGGGCGCAACTAGGACGCAAATCGGGTGCAACTTGGGTGCAACTAGGGCGCAACATGGGCGCAATGAGGGTGCAACGAGGGCGCAAGGAGGGCACAACGAGGGCGCAACGAGGGCACAACTAGGGTACAACTAGAGTGCAACAACTGTGCAAGTTTGGCACAACTAGGGCGCAACTAAGGCGCAGCTAGGGCGCAAGTAGGGCGCCAGTAGGACGCAACTAGGGCGCAACTAGGGGACAACTATGTCAGAATAATCTTCACTGGTCACAAGGCTGACCCCGGGTTCCGCACCACTGGTTCACGGGAGCATCCCTGTCCAAGACAAACTTCTGGAGAAAAGAAAATGTCCAAGAGTGCTCGGATCCGAGTACCACCAACCTTGATCTCGCACCGGCCAGGATGGCCACGTCGACCGCACGAAAGAGATCGGATGAGCACACCACTCAGCAGATCTGGAGCACTGGCCCACGATCGTGCAACGACAATCACCGGCCGACTACGTACCGGTGCCGACAGGATTGACGTTGGTCTCGCCAGCACAAGACACACGAACCCGCGGCTCGGAACGCGCTACGAGACAACAAGTGAAGACCGCACGTCCGGAGCGACGCAACAGCCCAAGCCAAGGAATAGCCGCTACCATGTGTGGAGTCGCGAAGCGACTCCACCAACAGCAGCGGCAGCAACAGCAGCATGGCGCCTGCGGCTGCACCTCTCACACCGCCCGGCGTAGACACCTAGGATGCCTAGAACCTCAAGTGCACTAGAGACTAGAGCTAGTACTTAGTCTCCTTGTACTCTTAGTTCTGATTAAACCTTTGTGGTTCTTTGGGCTCTGTCCCCCTTGCCGCCACTATCAATCATCCTTCATCGGTTCATCATCGTTCATCTCTCTTCACTCATTATCAATCAAGCTCGCTTTCATCATCAACTCTTGCTCGTCGCTTCCGTATTCACTCCAGCTCCTTGCACTCAGTGTTGTGACCCGCTTGCTGTATCTCAATCAGCTTGCCGTACCTCCGTTCTGTCACACTGCTGATGTCAACAACCCATCAACCTCCTGCAGCTTCGCCGGTCCTTCCTCAAACTCATTTGCAGCTATCCCTATACCGCTGCCAGCCTCCCCAAAAATCCTCACAAACTAGGGCGTAGTTAGTGCCTAACCGAGGCGCAACTAGGGCGCAACTAGGATCGGGACTGGGATCGGGACTGGGATCAGGACTGCGACCGGGACTGGGATCGAGACTGGGATCGGGACTGGGATCAGGATTGCGATCAAGACTGGGATCGGGAGTCGGATCGGGATTGGGATCGGGACTGGGATCGGGACTAAGATCGGGACTGGCATCGGGACTGGGATCGGGACTGGGATCGGGACTGGGATCGAGACGGGGATTGGGACTGGGATCTGGAATGGGATCAGGACAAGGATCGGGACTGGGACCGGGACTAGGACAGCAACTGGGACCGGACTGGGACCAGGACTGGGAGTGTGAATGAGACTAGGACTGCAACTACGACAGGGACTACGACGAAGACTGGGACTGGGACTAGGACTGGGACATGGACTGGGACTGTCACTGGGACTGGGACTGGGACTGGGACTGGGACCGGGACTGGGATCTGGACTGGGATCGGGACTGGGATCGAGACTAGGATCGGGACTGGGATCGGGACAGGGATCGGGACTGGGATCGGGGCGGGGATCAGGACTCGGCTTTGTCTTATGTGACTTGGCTTTGGTTTATGTGACCCGGCTTTGGTTTCTGTGACCCGGCTTTGGGTCAGGACTGGGATCAAGACTGGGATCGGGACTAGGATCGGGACTGGGATCGGGACTAGGACTAGGACTGGGATCTGGACTGGGGTCGGGACTGGGATATGGACTGGGATCATGACTGGGACCGGGACTAGGATCAGGACTGGGATCGAGACTGGGATCGGGACTGGGATCGGGACTGGGATCGGGGATGGGGTCACAAAGCCAGCCCCGATCCCAGTCCCGAACCTAGCCCCGATCCCAGCCCCAATCCCAGCCTCGATCCCAGTCCTGATCACAGTCTTGATCCCTGTCCCAATCCCAGTCTTGATCCCAATCCCGATCCCAGTCTCGATTCGAGTCCCCATCCCAGTCTCGATCCCAGTCCTGATACCAGTCCCGATCCCAGTCCCGATCTGAGTCCTGATCCCAGTCCCGATCCCAGCCCCGATCCCAGTCCCGATCCTAGTGCCGATCCCAGTCCCGATCCCAGTCCTGATCCCAGTCCCGATCCCAGTCCTGAATCCAGTCTAGATCCCAGTCCCGATCCCAGTCCGGATCCCAGTCCTGATCCCTGTCCCGATCCCAGTCCCGATCCCAGTCCTGAATCCAGTCTAGATCCCAGTCCCGATCCCAGTCCGGATCCCAGTCCTGATCCCTGTCCCGATCCCAGTCCCGATCCTAGTCCCGATCCCAGTCCTGATCCCTGTCCTGACCCAAAGCTGGGTCACATAAATCAAAGCCAAGTCACTTAAGACAAGGCCGAGTCACAACATCCAGACCCGGGTCATAGCAAACCAAAGCCAGGTCACATAAACCAAAGCCCGATCACAGAAACCAAAGCCGGGTCAGAGAAACCAAGGCCAGTTCACAGAATCCAAAGTCGGGTCACTGAAACCAAAGCCGATTCACAGAAACCAAAGCCGGGTCATGGAAACAAGAAGCTGGGACTTATAAACCAAAGCTGGGTCACACAAACCACAGCCAAGTCACAGAAACCAAAGTCGGGTCACAAAACCCAAAGCCGGTCCACAGACACCAAAGCCGGGTCACAGAAACCAAATCGGGGTCACTGGAATGAAAGCCGGGTCACAGAAACCAAAGCCAGGGCACATAAACCAAAGCCGGGTCACAAAAACCAAAGCCGGGTCACACAAACCAAAGCCGGGTCACATAAACCAAAGCCGGGTCACAGAAACCAAAGCCAGGGCACATAAACCAAAGCCGGGTCACAAAAACCAAAGCCGGGTCACACAAACCAAAGCCGGGTCACATAAACCAAAGCCGGGACACGTAAATGAAAGACGGGTCACAGAAATGAAACCCGGGATAAATAAACAAAAACCGGGTCACATAAACAAAACCCGGGTCACAGAAACGAATGCCGGGTCACAGAAACCAAAGCCGGTCAACAGAAACCAAAACCGGGTCACATAAACCAAAGCCGGGTCACAGAAATCAAAGCCAGGTCACAGAAACCAAAGTCGGGTCACAGAAACCAAAGCCTAGTCACCGAAACCAAAGCTAGGTGACATAAACCAAAGCCAGGTCACATAAACCAAAGCCGGTCACAAAAAGCAAAGTCGGGTCACAGAAACCAAAGCCGGGTCAAAAGAATCAAAGACGGTTCACAATAACCAAAGGTGGGTCACAGAAACCAAAGCAGGGTCACAAAATCAAAGCCAAGTCACATAAATCAAAGCCGGTCACATAAACCAAAGTCGGGTCACTGAAACCAAAGCCGGGTCACAGCAACAGAAGCTGGGTCAAAGAAATGAAAGCCAGGTCACTAAAATGTAAGCCGGGTCACAAAAACAAAAGCCGGGTCACAGAAATAAAAGCCGGGTCACAGAAAACAAGGCCGGGTCACAAAAAGAAATGTGGGATCACAAAAACAAAAGCCGGGTTACAGAAACCAAAGCCAGGCCACAAAAACCAAAGCCGGGTCACATAAACCAAAGCTGGGTCACATAAACCAAAGCCGGGTCACAGAAACCAAAGCCGGGTCGCAAAGACCAAAGGTGGGTCACATAAACCAAAGCCTGGTCACAAAAACCAAAGCCGGGTCACAGAAAGAAAGCTGGATCACAGAAACCAAAGCCGGGTCACAGAAACGAAAGCCAGGTCACAGGAACAAAAGCCGGGTCACATAAACCAAAGCCGGGTCACAGAAACCAAAACCGGGTAACATAAACCAAAGCCGGGTCACAGAAACCAGAGCCGGGTCACAGAAACGAAAGCCGGGTCACATAAACAAAAGGCGGGCCACCGAAACCAGAGCCGGGTCACAGAAACGAAAGCCGGGTCACATAAACAAAAGGCGGGCCACCGAAACCAGAGCCGGGTCACAGAAACGAAAGCCGGGTCACATAAACAAAAGGCGGGCCACCGAAACCAGAGCCGGGTCACAGAAACGAAAGCCGGGTCACATAAACAAAAGGCGGGCCACCGAAACCAGAGCCGGGTCACAGAAACGAAAGCCGGGTCACATAAACAAAAGGCGGGCCACCGAAACCAGAGCCGGGTCACAGAAACGAAAGCCGGGTCACATAAACAAAAGGCGGGCCACCGAAACCAGAGCCGGGTCACAGAAACGAAAGCCGGGTCACATAAACAAAAGGCGGGCCACCGAAACCAGAGCCGGGTCACAGAAACGAAAGCCGGGTCACATAAACAAAAGGCGGGCCACCGAAACCAGAGCCGGGTCACAGAAACGAAAGCCGGGTCACATAAACAAAAGGCGGGCCACCGAAACCAGAGCCGGGTCACAGAAACGAAAGCCGGGTCACATAAACAAAAGGCGGGCCACCGAAACCAGAGCCGGGTCACAGAAACGAAAGCCGGGTCACATAAACAAAAGGCGGGCCACCGAAACCAGAGCCGGGTCACAGAAACGAAAGCCGGGTCACATAAACAAAAGGCGGGCCACCGAAACCAGAGCCGGGTCACAGAAACGAAAGCCGGGTCACATAAACAAAAGGCGGGCCACCGAAACCAGAGCCGGGTCACAGAAACGAAAGCCGGGTCACATAAACAAAAGGCGGGCCACCGAAACCAGAGCCGGGTCACAGAAACGAAAGCCGGGTCACATAAACAAAAGGCGGGCCACCGAAACCAGAGCCGGGTCACAGAAACGAAAGCCGGGTCACATAAACAAAAGGCGGGCCACCGAAACCAGAGCCGGGTCACAGAAACGAAAGCCGGGTCACATAAACAAAAGGCGGGCCACCGAAACCAGAGCCGGGTCACAGAAACGAAAGCCGGGTCACATAAACAAAAGGCGGGCCACCGAAACCAGAGCCGGGTCACAGAAACGAAAGCCGGGTCACATAAACAAAAGGCGGGCCACCGAAACCAGAGCCGGGTCACAGAAACGAAAGCCGGGTCACATAAACAAAAGGCGGGCCACCGAAACCAGAGCCGGGTCACAGAAACGAAAGCCGGGTCACATAAACAAAAGGCGGGCCACCGAAACCAGAGCCGGGTCACAGAAACGAAAGCCGGGTCACATAAACAAAAGGCGGGCCACCGAAACCAGAGCCGGGTCACAGAAACGAAAGCCGGGTCACATAAACAAAAGGCGGGCCACCGAAACCAGAGCCGGGTCACAGAAACGAAAGCCGGGTCACATAAACAAAAGGCGGGCCACCGAAACCAGAGCCGGGTCACAGAAACGAAAGCCGGGTCACATAAACAAAAGGCGGGCCACCGAAACCAGAGCCGGGTCACAGAAACGAAAGCCGGGTCACATAAACAAAAGGCGGGCCACCGAAACCAGAGCCGGGTCACAGAAACGAAAGCCGGGTCACATAAACAAAAGGCGGGCCACCGAAACCAGAGCCGGGTCACAGAAACGAAAGCCGGGTCACATAAACAAAAGGCGGGCCACCGAAACCAGAGCCGGGTCACAGAAACGAAAGCCGGGTCACATAAACAAAAGGCGGGCCACCGAAACCAGAGCCGGGTCACAGAAACGAAAGCCGGGTCACATAAACAAAAGGCGGGCCACCGAAACCAGAGCCGGGTCACAGAAACGAAAGCCGGGTCACATAAACAAAAGGCGGGCCACCGAAACCAGAGCCGGGTCACAGAAACGAAAGCCGGGTCACATAAACAAAAGGCGGGCCACCGAAACCAGAGCCGGGTCACAGAAACGAAAGCCGGGTCACATAAACAAAAGGCGGGCCACCGAAACCAGAGCCGGGTCACAGAAACGAAAGCCGGGTCACATAAACAAAAGGCGGGCCACCGAAACCAGAGCCGGGTCACAGAAACGAAAGCCGGGTCACATAAACAAAAGGCGGGCCACCGAAACCAGAGCCGGGTCACAGAAACGAAAGCCGGGTCACATAAACAAAAGGCGGGCCACCGAAACCAGAGCCGGGTCACAGAAACGAAAGCCGGGTCACATAAACAAAAGGCGGGCCACCGAAACCAGAGCCGGGTCACAGAAACGAAAGCCGGGTCACATAAACAAAAGGCGGGCCACCGAAACCAGAGCCGGGTCACAGAAACGAAAGCCGGGTCACATAAACAAAAGGCGGGCCACCGAAACCAGAGCCGGGTCACAGAAACGAAAGCCGGGTCACATAAACAAAAGGCGGGCCACCGAAACCAGAGCCGGGTCACAGAAACGAAAGCCGGGTCACATAAACAAAAGGCGGGCCACCGAAACCAGAGCCGGGTCACAGAAACGAAAGCCGGGTCACATAAACAAAAGGCGGGCCACCGAAACCAGAGCCGGGTCACAGAAACGAAAGCCGGGTCACATAAACAAAAGGCGGGCCACCGAAACCAGAGCCGGGTCACAGAAACGAAAGCCGGGTCACATAAACAAAAGGCGGGCCACCGAAACCAGAGCCGGGTCACAGAAACGAAAGCCGGGTCACATAAACAAAAGGCGGGCCACCGAAACCAGAGCCGGGTCACAGAAACGAAAGCCGGGTCACATAAACAAAAGGCGGGCCACCGAAACCAGAGCCGGGTCACAGAAACGAAAGCCGGGTCACATAAACAAAAGGCGGGCCACCGAAACCAGAGCCGGGTCACAGAAACAAACGCCTGGGCACATAAACCAAAGCCGGTCACAAAAAGCAAAGTCGGGTCACAGAAACCAATGCCAGGTCATATATACCAAGGCCGGGTCACAGAAAGCAACGCCGGGTGACATAAACCAAAACGGGGTCACAGAAACCAAAGCCGGGTCACAGAAACCAAATCCGGGTCACAGAAACCAATGCCAGGTCATATATACCAAGGCCGGGTCACAGAAAGCAATGTCGGGTCACATAAACCAAAGCGGGATCACATAAACCAAAGCCGGGTCACAGAAACGACTTTGGTTTTTGTGACCCGGCTTTCATTTCCATGACCCGGCTTTCATTTCTGTGTCCCGGCTTTGGTTTATGTGACCCGGTTTGTTTTGTGTGACCCGGCTCTGGTTTATGTGACCCAGCTTTGGTTTATGTGATCTCGCTTTGCTCTCTGTTACCTGGCCTTGGTATCTGTGACCCGGCTTTGGTTTCTGTGACCTGGCTTTGGCTTATGTGACACCGCTTTGGTTTATGTGACCTGGCTTTGGTTTATGTGCCCCGACTTTGGTTTCTGTGACCTGGCTTTGGTTTCCGTGGCCCAGCTTTGGTTTCTATAACCCGGCTTTTGTTTCTGTGACCCGGCTTTTGTTTATGTGACCCGGCTTTCGTTTCTGTGACCCGGATTGCGTTTCTGTGACCCGGCTTTCGTATCTGGGACCCGGCTTTGGTTTCCGTGACATGGCTTTGGTTTCTGTGACCCGGCTTTGGGGTCTGTAAACCAACCTTGGCTTCTGTGACCTGGCTTTGGTTTATGTGACCCGGCTTTTGTTTATGTGACCCGGCTTGGTTTATGTGAAGTGGCTTTGGTTTTTGTGACCTGGCTTTGGTTTCTCTGACCCGGCTTTGGGTTCTGTGACCCGGCTTTCGTTTATGTGACCCGGCTTTGGTTTGTGTGACCCGGCTTTGGTTTCCGTGACCCGGCTTTGGTTTCTGTGACCCGGCTTTCGTTTCTGTGACCCGGCTTTCGTTTCTGTGACCCGGCTTGCGTTTCTGTGACCCGGCTTTCGTTTCTGTGACCCGGCTTGCGTTTCTGTGACCCGGCTTTCGTTTCTGTGACCCGGCTTGCGTTTCTGTGACCCGGCTTTCGTTTCTGGGACCCGGCTTTGGTTTCTGTGACATGGCTTCAGTTTATGTGGCCCAACATTGGTTTCTGTGACCCGGCTTTGGTTTATGTGACCCCGCTTTGTTCTTCGTGACCAGCTTTGCTTTCTGTGACACGGCTTTGGTTTATGTGACCCGGCTTTGGTTTCTATGACCCGGCATTGGGTTCTGTGTCCCGGCTTTGGTATTTGTGATCCGACTTTGGTTTCTGTGACCCGGCTTTGGTTTCGGCGACCCGGCATTGGTTTATGTGACCCGGCTTGGGTTTCTATGACCCGGCTTTGGTTTCTGTGAGCCGTCTCTGGTTTCTGTAACCCGCCTTTGGTTTCTGTGGCCTGGCTTTGGTTCCTGTGAACCGCCTTTGGTTTATGTGACCCGGCTTTGGTTTCTGTGACCCGGCAATGGTTTTTGTGACCCGGCTTTGGTTTCTGTGTCCTGGGTTTGGTTTTTGTGACCCACCTTTGGTTTATGTGACCAGGCTTTGGTTTCTGTGATCCAGCTTTGGTTTTTGTGAGCCGGCTTAGGTTTTTATGACCCGGCTTTGGTTTCTGTGACCCGACTTTGGTTTCTATCACCCGGCTTTTCTTTCTGTGACCCGGCTCTGGTTTATGTGACCCGGCTTTGCTTTCGGTGACCCGCCTTTGGTTTCTGTGACCCGGATTTGGTTTCTGTGACCCGGCTTTGGTTTCTGTGACTAGGCTTTCGTTTCTGTGGTCCAGCTTTGGTTTATGTGACCTGGCTTTGGTTTTTGTTACCGGCTTTGGTTTCTGTGACCCGGCTTTGGTTTATGTGACCTGGCATTGGTTTCGATCACCCGACTTTGGTTTATGTGACCTCACTTTGGTTTTTATGACCCGGCTTTGGTTTCTGTTACCCGGCCTTGGTTTCTATGACCCGGTTTTGGTTTGTGTGACCTGGGTTCGGTTCATGTGACCCGGCTTTGGTTCCTGCAAACCGGCTTTGGTTTCTATAATCCAGCTTTGGTTTATGTGACCCGGCTTTGGTCTCTGCGACCCGGCTTTGGTTTATGTGACCCGGGTTTGGTTTATGTGGCCCGGCTTTGGTTTCTGTGACCCCGCTTTGGTTTCTGTGACCTCGCTTTGGTTTTTGTGACCCGGATTTTCTTTTTGTGACCCGGCGTTGGTTTCCGTGGCCTGGTTTTGCTTTTTGTGACCCGTCTTTGTTTTCTGTGACCCGGATTTGGTCTACATGATCCGGCTCTGGTTTTGGCTACTCGGCTTTGGTTTCTGTGATCCGGCTTTGGTTTCTGTGACTTGGCTTTGGTCTCTGTGACCCGGCTTTGGTTTCTCTGACCAGGATTTGGTTGTTGTGACCTGGCATTGGTTTCTGTGATCCGACTTTTGTTTATGTGACCCGGCTTTGGTTTATGTGACCCGGCTTTGGTTTTCGTGACCCGGCTTTGGTTTCTATGACCCGGCTTTGGTTTTTGTGACCTGGCTTTGGTTTATCTGACCCGGCTTTGGTTTCTGCGAACCGGCTTTGGTTTCTGTGATCCGACTTTGGTTTCTGTGACCCGGCTTTGGTTTCTGTGACCCCGCTTTGGTTTTTGTGACCCGGCTTTGCTTTCTGTGATACGGCTTTGGTTTATGTTATCCGGCTTTGGTTTCAGTGACCCGGCTTTGGATTCTGTATCCCGGCTTTGGTATTCGTGACCCGGCGTTGGTTTCTTTTACCCGGCTCTGGGTTCTGTGACCCGGCTTTGGTTTCGGTGACCCAGATTTTGTTTCTGTGACCCGGCTTTGGTTTATGTGACCCGGCTTTGGTTCTTATGACTTTGCTTTGGTTTCTGTGACCAGTCTTTGGTTTATGTGGCCCGACTTTGGTTTATGTGACCCGGCTTTGGTTCATGTGACCCTGCTTTGGTTCCTGTGACTCGGCTTTGCTTTACTTGACCCGGCTTTGCTTTTAATGACCCGGCTTAGCTTTTTGTGACCTGGTTTTGGTTTCAGTGACTCGGCTTTTGTGAACCGGGCGCGGTGGGCTAGCCTCAATCGAATGGTGTAGGCACCAACCGGCGGCAACAGCGACCAAGGGGATGCCGGTGCACACCTTCCCGGGGTTGTGGAAGCGTAGGGTCATCTTGGGGGAGCACGGGAACACGTGTGGCAAAGTGGGAGTAAACTGTACTTGTATCAAGTGTCAACATACAAGACTTTATGTACAAGATGACACATCCTAGGCGACCCGAGGTCGCCGAGCCGTGCGCGGCTCCGTACGGGCCTGGGATGAGCGTTATTGCCCTAGCATCACGTAGCTCATCTTCTCAGCTTTCCAACGCATCAAGAATCGCATCATCCTCACTTTTGCACTAGAGCGTCATTGTTTGGCACTAGAGCGTCACACTTTGGCGCTAGAGCGTCACAATTTATCACTAGAGCATCACACTTTGGCACTAGAGCATCACACTTTGGCACTTGAGCGTCTACTTGGGCACAAGAGCGTCAGACTCTGGCTCTGAAGCTTAACACTTTGGCACTAGAGCATCACACTTTGGCACTAGTGCTTCACACTTTGGCACTAGAGCGTCACACTTTGATACTAGAGCGTCACACTTGGACACTAGAGGTTGACACTTTGGCACTGAAGCATCCGACTTTGGCACTAGAGCGTCGCACTTTAGCACTAGAGCGTCATTCTTTGGCACTGGAGCTTCACACTTTGGCACTAGAACCTCCCACTTTGGGACTACAGCGTCACACTTTCGCACTAGAACATCACACATTGGCACTAGGACGTCACACTATGGCAATAGAGCGTCACCATTTGGCACTAGAGAGTCACACTTTGGCACTAGAGCATCACACTTTGGCACTAGAGCTTCACACTTTGGCACTAGAGCTTCAAACTCTTTCACTAAAGCGTCACTCTTTGGCATTAGAGCTTCACACTTTGGCACTAGAGCGTCACACGTTGGCACTAGAGCGTCACACTTTGGCACTAGAGCGTCACACTTTGGCACTATAGC
>SZWC01000141.1:273184-290294 GCA_023375785.1 Penium margaritaceum | reverse complement strand
CGTCACACTTTGGCACTAGAGCTTCACACTTTGGCACTAGAGTGTCACACTTTGGCACTTAAGCGTCACACTTTGGCACTGCAGTGTCACACTTGGGTACTAGAGCGTCACACTTTGGTACTAGAGGTTCACTCTCTGGCACTAGAGCGTCACACTTTGTCACTGGAGCTTCACACTTTAGCACTAGAGCTTCACATCTTGGCACTAGATAGCGTCACACTTTGGTACTTGAGAGTCATACTTTCGCACTAGATCATCACACTTTGGCACTAGAGCGTTATACATTGGCACTAGAGCGCCACACTTTGACACCAGAGCATGACACTTTGGCACTAGAGTGCCACACTTTGGCACTAGAGCGTCATACTTTGGCACTAGAGCGTCACACTCTGGCACTAGAGCGTCACACTTTGGCACTAGAGCATCTCACTTTGGCACTAGAGCGTCACACTCTGGCACTAGAGCGTCACATTTTGGCACTAGAGCTTCACACTTTGGCACTATAGCGTTGTACTTTGGCACTACATTGTCAAACTTTGGCACTAGAGCATCACACATTGGCACTAGAGCGTGCCACTTTGGCACTAGAGCTTCACTCTTTGGCACTAGAACTTCACACTTTGGCACTAGAGTGTCACATTTGGCACAAGAGCGTCACACTTTGGCACTACAGCGTTACACATTGGCGCTAGAGCGTCACTCTTTGGCACTGGAGCGTCACACTTTGGCACTGGAGCTTCACACTGAGCACTAGAGCTTAACACTTGGCACTAGAGCCTCACACATTGGTACTCGAGCTTCACACTTTGGCACTAGAGCGTCACACTTTGGAACTTAAGCTTCGCACTTTGGCACTAGAGCGTCACAATTCAGCACTAGAGCGTCACACTTTGGCACTAGAGCATCACACTGTGGCACTAGAGTGTCACAGTTTGCCAGTAGAGCATCACACTTTGGCACTGGAGCTCCACACTTTGGCACTAGGGCGTCACACTTTTGCACTAGAGCTGTTGACATGGTGATCGTACTCCCTGGTTTTACCACTGGGGAGAGGTCAAACACCTGATCTGACTTGGTTGGATTTTTCCAAGTAATAATGAGCTTTGAAACGCTCAATTTCAGTGAGTATTCAGAAAGTTAGCCTAGCCAGAAGTTTGGGTGTTTGGCGGATGGAATCTGGTACCCGCCATGGATGGCGGGATAATCCACCTCCAGTGATCCGAGTTCGTCTCCAACAAGCTCCAAATGTACCTGGGCCATGAATGAAGTGACTACGGGGCCTTCGTTGACCATGGTTACCTTCTCCTTGACTTTCGGGTGAGGAAAGGTGCTTCGATGAGTCATGGTCGAAGCGCCTCCCGTTGCCTACCGTGCAAGGCAAGGTGGGCAGCTCCACCAATGGTTACTTCGACGGCCATAGAAGGGGCTGTAGTGCTCCGATTTGGGCGTGCTTGACTGCGTTGGAAAGCTTAGATCACTAGCTATGAGGAACAGATGTAATCTCACTATGCCAAGTAACAAACACGTGCTTCAATTCAGATCTACTGAATGCAACATGTTATACCCACTCCTATCCGTGATCCATGTACTCCACGCTCTTCACCAAAAGGTATCCATTGGCTGCCCCAAACACTGGTAGCATGCATCAGTCAAAGCTAGGCATCCTTGAGGGTGCCTCCACACTGGGAACTTCACCTCCAGGGGCGTTGCGGCTGACTGGTACAATGCTCGCGCACCCTTCCCATCCTTCGAGGACTTCGGTAACGCTCTTATTGAACGTTTCAAGCACCTGATGAAGGAGGAGGCCATGCGGAAGATCGAGAAGGAGGTCATGTGCAAGGACAATGACATCCGCAGGTTCCTGTACCAGTGTCTCACCAGGGATTTCGTGAAAAAGGATCCGCAAGGAGAAGGCCTTCCACTGTAAGTACTCATGCAGAACCTGATCCGTGCACTCCCCGACGAGGTCAGCAGTCTCATGATCACTGATCGTTACCGCTCTCTCCAGGACGTGGTGCAGGCTGCCATGGCCATATTCACTCGTCAGCAATCTACTCGCCAGCATCAGGGTGGAGAGACCCACACACCGCCTGCCTCACAAAGCCAGCCTCCGCCGCAGAAACCCAGGGCTTGCTATAACTGCCAGAGCCTGGAGCACATTGCCCGATATTGCCCCCATCGCCACCTAGCAGCTCCGCGCCCAGACCCCGTCCAATCGGATACCATGGTTCAGCAACGGCATCGCTACTACAACCAGCCATGGCCCGGTCAACAACAGCAGCATCAACAACAACAGTAGCAACAACTGCATCCGCCCCTTCGTGTACAAACTCATGCGGGCCAAGGAACGGGCCAGGGCATCCTGCCGAACGCGTTGCTGAACGCCGCGGCCGGCGCCCGAAATGTCAAGTTGGGTTTGCCCATGGCGGAGGAGGAGACTAGAGAGGTAGCCCCCACCCCTGCGGAGACAGAACTCATCACACGGGCTTGTCGGCTCAAACTCCACGGATGGCATCTATAGGAAACCGCGCAAGTCCACAACGATATACGGCGGAAGGAAGAGGCCATAGAGGCCCGGCTAGAGGATGCCGTTGCAGTCTGTTCTGTACGACCCCCTGAGAAACGCCGCACCACGGACCCTGCACAAGCGGAGAATCCAACTGTTGGATCTACCTCATCTGCTCCCGGACTAACCCCATCACTACAGCTGACCCCACGGACCTCGTGGAAAAGCTCTTCACCACTTGCATCACGTCCGTTAACTTCTTCGACTTCCTTCATCTTCATTCCGAGCTGGATCCGCGACTTAAGGTGTTCACCAGAGCCAACCACCACCTCCAAGCCGTTAACATCTCTCTCACATGTACCACACCAACACATGGTGCCCAGAACACGCGACGAGTTGTGGCCGAGGCACCACCTACCCTGAACACTGACGAGCTCAACTGGGGATGGTCACCGCAACCCTTGGAACCACCCCGTCGCGATGACCGCCACTATGAGGTTGCCTCTTGTGTAGTGTGGATCTGTGGATGGAAGTTCCTTACAATTATCAACGCTGGGGCCACTCACACGACGATTGCCATCCGCGTCCTTGGTGTGGTCGCATGGGCGAATCGCATCCTTCCCACACGAGGACTATTCCACAATGCAGCCGACGGACTGGACTATGGGGATGGGGAAATATAGGGGCTCCCCTGCAAGTAGGTTCCCTCCATGAACCAGTGGACGTTCAGGTCACACGGGCACGGACCTATGACGTACTCATCGGGATAGACTATCTCCTTCTGCGACAGGCCAACCTGCTCTTCTCCATTGGAGTCATTAAGCTCACGTTCACGACTGGATCTAAGGAGTATGCCCTGATTACTGTTGTGGACCGATTGATCGTGCCCGTCATCAGCGGAATAACCTTTTCCCTCTCAGATGCTCCTCGGGAGGATTGCCTGACTCATCCCCAGCTTGATCCTGCACCTACAGTAGCCATGCTCGATGCATAGATCATGCCAGCCACAAAATGGTACTAGCATACCATGGACTGGGCAACACCAGGTGAGTAGAATAACCTTATTGGGTTCTGGCAGCGGGGGGAACATGTATTTGGCAAAGGCTTTCCCTTGGAAGATGAGGAAGAATTCTACCTGTCAGAAATGAAGCCTTGATAAGAGAAGAAAATACTTAGACTCGCTCTCAATAACGGTTCAAGTCCACCGACTAAGCCACCTTGACTAACGGTTCTCGAGTCAGACGACCGTTCGGGACCATCAGCCAAATTATCCCCTAATAAAGTGACACCTGTCACCCACATCCGGCTAGTGGAAAGAAGCCGTTGCCCTGTTCATTTGTCCTGCTCTGACCTTTTATACCGAGGATGTTCATTCCCTCGAGTTAACTAGAACAGTTCTGTCCATCCTGTTCCCCTTTGGTTCCGCGGCTTCGCCGCCGTGTCTTCGCTCTGCCCGTTCCCCGCATTTCATGCCTTCGCCAACTCTCAACGCTTCGCTCCGTTACTCTCGCTCCTTCGCTCAGCTCTCATGCTCCGCCAACCATCACTCCTCTTGCCAGAACTCTCTCTCTCACATCAACCTGTCTACCTGCGCTACCTCGCGACTCAGACTCTATCTGCTCCCGCAACTAACTCCTCGGACTGCTCTTGCCTACGTCACTCTGCTGACGTACACTTGCATGTTCCGGTGCTTTTGCTTGCTTCTGCTGCCGCCGTTCTCGTGCTTGCATTCTTCTGACACGGTATCAGAGCTTCAAGCAACATCACCTAGAGTCCCGTGACCGCGTTATTGCCCTGCCGTCATCCCTGCATCGATTGCCTCGACTCACATTCTCCTGCCACTGCTACTGCCATCTCGCGCCTCGCCGCTTCGTCGGCAGCTCACATCAGGAGCTCTGCCTGACAAGTTCTCCACGCTGAAGAAACGTCCTGTCATCCCGAGGAGGCCCTGCGCCCATTTCCGCGCCCGTGGCTAGCTACTGGTGACGAGTCGCCCACATCAGCCGCAAGCAAATCTTGCGCCGCCGCCTGCCGTCAACTACCAAGAAGCTTCCTGCTGTCTGACATCCGCTGCCCCTCATCACCACTGCTCCACTGGCATCTCCTCCTGATCATTCTGCATCATCAACCTCATCTGCTCCTTCCTCGCTGTCATCCTCTGTCCGCCTGCGTCCATCATCCCGAGTCACCTTCTCGCTTTGCATCCTAGCCTCGTCAACAGCTGCAGCCAAAACTGCCTCTGTCAGGACATCGGACACCACCAAACTTCCTGCTCCCATTTCCGAGCCAACTGGGGAACAAGCCGTCACTCTCCTGGCATCAGCAGTCTAATGTCCTTGCCCGCTGTCTGACTTCCTCTATCGCAACCAACTCCTTCTAGCTGTCAAGATATTGGACACCACCAGTCTTCCTGCTCCCACTTCCGAGCCAACTGTGGAACAAGCCGTCACTCTCCTGAAAGTGGAAGAAGTAACTGCGACGTCCTGCCTCCACCTGCCACGCCGCGTCTCATCTCTGCTCTCTCCACTCGTGTCGCCCTCTGCTTCCCATCTTCTCCATCATCATCAGCCCTCGGTCTTCGTCTTCAATCACCTCCATCATCCCTTTTCCTCTCTTCAATTCTTTCTGCTTCATTAGTTGCCTCCGCCTGCCTCTCTCCGTCTTTAGCATCATCCAAGTCGCCTCCGCATTGCCTCCTCCTCATCATCAGCCTCCTCCGCATTGCCCTTCCATTCATCATCAGCATCAGCATCATCAGCATCGTTTTATCGGGCACGTGGTTCCGCCCCTGCGCCCACTCATCAAATCAATCACTTCCTCCGTCTCCGCAATCGCTTCCATCTCGGCACAAGGATCCGCCCGGCCGCATCGCCTTTTTCCACGACGGCCTGCGCCCACGCCAAAACTTCCTCCAGCGCACGAGGTTTTGCCCCTGCGCCCACTCATCAATCGATCACTTATTCAGCTTTCATCATCAGCCCGGCACACAGATCCGCCCGGTCGCATCGCCTTTTCCGCGACGACCTGCGCCCACACCGTAACTTTGTAGCGCACGGGGTTTCGCCCTTGCGCCCACTCATCCATCAATCGCTTCCTCCGCTCTCGCAAATCGTTCCCAGCCTGGCACAAGGATCCGCTCGGTCGCATCGCTCGAGTCGCGACGACCCGCGCCCATGCCAAAACTTCCATCAGCGCACGTGGTTTGCCCCTGCGCCCACTCTATCATCATCAGCTTCAAACTCATTAGCAATCATCAGCATCTGCAATGGCACAAGTATCCGCTCGGTCGCATCGCTCAAGTCACAACGACCCGCTCCCACGACAAAACTCCCATCGGCGGACGTGGTCTCACCCCTGCGCCCACTCCATTATCCATCAATCCTCCATCATCCTTGCCATCACCTGTCTCACTCAAAAGATCTGCTTAACTCCCTTACTTCACCATCCACTACGACTTGCGCCCACTAATTTCATCAGCTGCCCTCATTTTTTCTGCTCCGCTCCTCCCGCAGTACAACAGTCCGCTCTGTCACATCACCATCACCCCTCGTACAAAGACTGACTGGCCTCATCGTCCTCCTCCTCTCCTTCTTCTGTCATCAGTTGTCAACACCTCTCCATGGAAGAAGAACGACGCACCATTCTGCTATATAATGAAGTCGCCTCCCTTGCTGACAACATTTATCCACTCTGCTTTGCACCAGATGGGAGTCACAACTTTGATCGATGGCGTTGCCAACTGCGGCGTGAAATCGCCACACTAGACATATACAACTACAATCTCCTTCATGTGCTACAAAATGTTGGAAGTAGAGAAGCTCGCAGAACTGCATGAGGAAGAAGGTGTCAGAAGAATGCAGCAGCAAGAGGAGCGGCATCATAAGCAAGCCGAAGCATCGGAACATGCAAGTGTACGTCAGCAGAGTGACGTAGGCAAGAGCGGTCCAAGGAGTTAGTCGCACGGGCTTGATAGAGGCCGAGACTCGAGGTACCGAAGGTAGACGGGATGATGTGAGAGAGAGATCTGGCAAGAGGAGTGATGGTTGGTGAAGCGTGAGAGCTGAGCGAAGGAGCGAGAGTGACGGAGCAAAGCGTTGAAAGTTGGCGAAGGTAGGGAATGCGGGGAACGGGCAGAGCGAAGACACGGCGGTGAAGCCGCGGAACCAAGGGGGAACAGGATGGGCAGAACTGTTCTGGTTAAACTTAGGAGGGAATGAACATCCTTCTTACATCACAGCAGAACAGGACAAATCATATGTAACGGCTTCTTGTGCACTAGCCGGACGCGCTTGCGGGCGATCCGCTTATTAGGGGATTCCTCGGTGGGATGGCCGTTGATAGGTAGAGAACCGTTAACGGCTAGTCAGTGATGATGACCGAGTTGGTTCTAAGCCGGAGCTTTGAACCGTTCTTGAGAGTGCTCGGTATTTTTCCGAGAGAGAGGAGTCTGACGACTTGTGGAGGTGGACCCGGTAAGTGTCCTGCCTTGACAGAGACACATTCTAACACCCCCCGTGAATCTGTCAAGGCAGAAAATCTATCAAGTCTCTTCTGTTATTTCGGTTGCTCAACGATTTGCACCGCACTTTTCCTCCACAGTGAGTGATGAGCCCTTTCCACATGAGTGCTACGTCGTCAGCATGTTGGACAGGAGGAAGTGAAGCATGGGATCCAGGAGTGCATGTAGTCCTCGTCTGAGCTCCTTGTCAAATAGCTCAAACTGCTCATAAAACCCGTTAGGCCTGTATTTGTCCCTGGGGTAGTAGTAGCTTGGTGCTATCACAAGAGGCTGAACAATGGGGAAGTGAAAGAGGTGATACGTTTTGTATGCCTCGTAGAAGGTCTGCTTCCACAAGTCGACGTTGGTTGCTGTGACATCAGCTGCATCGTCCTCCGGGAGAAAGAATAGTTTGGGGACGTTAGGCAGAATGGGGAAGATGTCCACACAGCGGACATGGAGGTAGTGGGAGCGTCTGGTCCATGCACACTCCAGCAAGGAATACCATCGCTGGGCGGCTATGCCGTTTGGCTGCTCCAAGAGGTGCTAAATGGGATCAAGGTGCGTTCTTAATTCATTCCAGATTGCAGCGAAGGTGATATGGAAGTCTTTGGGAGGATGCAGGCTGCTGTACAGGTGGTCGTATCTGCCAAGGAGCATTCCAGCCACCTCATACTCGTTGATGTAGATGTTGCGTGCGCTGGAGATGATGTTGTCTGACCAGCTAAGGATATTGTTGGCATTGGCAGCAAGGATAGGGAGTCCAGCCCACGTAGCGGAGAGCTTGTCCATGTTGTGTAGATGAGAACTGGTACTGATGATAGCGAAAAAGGGGGGATGAGTGAGAACTGGTGGCTGAAGAGCGATGATGAATGGGAGCAAGATCGAAATCTTGTGCGTGAAAGGGAATTATGACGTGGGTGCAGGGCGGTGCGACTGGGCAGATCCGTGTGCCGAGCGGATGATAAGAGCAAATGATGGCAGGGGAACGATGGATGGTAGAGTGGGCCCAGGGGCGAGCCACGTGCGCTGACGGATGTTTCGGATGAGGTTGATGTTTCGAGCGGATCCTTGTGCCGGGCTGATGTTGATGCTGAAGCGGAGGAAATGATTGATGGATGAGTGGGCGCATGGGCGAAACCACGTGCGCTGCGAAGTTATGGCGTGGGCGCAGGTCATCGCGGAAAAAGGCGATGCGACCGGGCGGATCCTTGTGCCAAGCTGAGAACGGAAGCTGCAGATTAATGGATGAGTGGGTGCAGGGGCGAAACCACGTGTGCTGAAGGAAGGTTTGGCGTGGGCGCAGGTCGTCGCAGAAGAAGGCGATGCGGCCGAGCGTATCCTTGTGCCGAGATGGAAGCGATTACGGAAGCGGGAGAAACGATTGATTTAGCAAGTGGGCGCAGGGGCGGAACCACGTGCGCGATAGACCGATGCTGATGATGCTGATGCTGATGATGGCCGGAATGGCGAAGCGGAGAATGATGATGATGACGAGAAGACGAATGCGGAGGCGGCGCGGATGAAGCTGAAGACAGAGAGACGAAGACGAGGCAGGAACAGGCGGCTGAGAGGACTGAGGCGAGGAGGAGGAGAAACGATGGAGGAGAATGGAGATGAAGACCGAGTGCTAGTGACGATGGAAGAAAGGGAGCAACGCGAGCGGAGAGGGTGAAGATGCGGCGCGGCAGGTGGAGGCAGAACATTGCAGCAGCTCCTTCTGCATTCAGGAGAGTGACGACTTGTTCCCCAGTTGGCTCGGAAGTGGGAGCAAGAAGACTGGTGGTTTCCGATGTCCTGTCGGGTGAAGAAGTTGGCTGCGGCAGAAGAGGCCAGACAGTGGCAGGGACACTAAACTGCTGATGCCAGGAGAGTGACGGCTTGTTCCCCAGTTGGCTTGGAAATGGGAGTAGGAAGACTGGTGGTGTCCGATGTCCTGGTACCGACAGCTTTGCCTGCAGCTGCTTGACGAGGCGAGGAGGCGATGCGAGAAGGCGGTTCAAGACAATGGATGCGGGCAAGATGAAGATAATAGCGACTAAGGAGCTGAGGAAGCAGTTGGGGCAGGATGAAAGGGAGGAGATGTTAGCGGAGGCGGATGCGAGGCGGTGGCGGTGGATGGCAGGAAGCTTCTTGGTAGTTGACGACAAGCGGCGGCTCGAGTGTAGCTTGCTACTGATGTGGGCGACTCGTCTCTGTTTGTCAGCCACGGGCGCGGAAATGGGTGCAGGGCCTCCTTAGGATGTCAAGGCAATTCTTTCAGCGTGGAGAACTCGTTAGGCAGAGCGTCTGATTGTCAACTGCGCATGAAACGGCGAGGCGCGGAGTGGTGGCGGCGGCGGTGAGAGAATGCGGGTTGATCAGAGACCCAAAGATGTCGGCAGAGTGATGACGCGGTTACGGGACTCCAAGTGATGTTGCCTGAAGCTCTGATACCATGTCAGAAGAATGCAGTAGTAAGAGGAGCGGCAGCAAAAGTAAGCAAAAGCATCGGAACATGCAAGTGTACGTCAGCAGAGTGACGTAGGCAAGAGCGGTCCGAGGAGTTAGTCGCACAGGCTTGATAGAGGCCGAGACTCGAGGTACCGAAGGTAGACAGGTTGATGTGAGAGAGAGATCTGGCAAGAGGAATGATGGTTGGCAAAGCGTGAGAGCTGAGCAAAGGAGCAAGAGTGACGGAGCGAAGCGTTGAGAGTTGGCGAAGGTAGTGAATGCGGGGAACGGGCAGAGCAAAGACACGGCGGTGAAGCCGCGGAACCAAGGGGGAACAGGATGGGCAGAACTGTTCTGGTTAAACTTAGGATGGAATGAACATCCTTCTTATATCACAGCAGAACAGGAAAAATCATATGTAACGGCTTCTTGTGCACTAGCCGGACGCGCTTGCGGGCGATCCACTTATTAGGGGATTCCTCAGTGGGATGGCCGTTGATAGGTAGAGAACCGTTAACGGCTAGTCATTGATGATGACCGAGTTGGTTCTAAGCCGGAGCCTTGAACCGTTATTGAGAGTGCTCGGTATTTTTCCGAAAGAGAGGAGTCTGATGACTTGTGGAGGTGGACCCGGTAAGTGTCCTGCCTTGACAGAGACACATTCTGACAGAAGGGAGTACGGCATTGCCCAAGCCCAACTGCGAGGTCTTCTCTACAGAAGCACTTACGACGAATTCCACCCCATCATTGCAGAACATCGTCATCAGGCAGTCTTTCAGACCATACAAGCTCTCAGGGACTACTGCTCAAGCAGAGGAGCTGAACCCCCTAACCCTCATCTGGCTGCCCTTGATCCTCCCCCGTATAATGAGCTTCTGGAGGAACGAAGATTCCAGCTGCAACCATTCATCAGAGATCACAGGAGAATGGAGGAAGAAGCAGAACTTCAAGCCATCGAAGAACAACCTCATCCTCCACAATCTCCTACATCCTCCAATGGGATGGAATACTGGGAGCGCTACTACCCCTAATCTTCCTCTATGTGGTTACCTCTTCTCAAGCTTCAAGGGGGGTGTCAGAAATTAAGCCTTGACAAGAGAAGAAAATACTTAGGCTCGCTCTCAATAACGGTTCAAGTCCACCGACTGAGCCACCTTGACTAACGGTTCTCGAGTCAGGCGACCGTTTGGGACCGTCAGCCAAGTTGTCCCCTAATGAAGTGACACCTGTCACCCACGTCCGGCTAGTGGAAAGAAGTCGTTGCCCTGCTCATTTGTCCTGATCTAACCTTTTATACCGAGGATGTTCATTCCCTCGAGTTAACTAGAACAGTTCTGTCCATCCTGTTCCCCTTTGGTTCCACGTCTTCACCGCCGTGTCTTCGCTCTGCCCGTTCCCCGCATTTCCTGCCTTATCCAACTCTCAATGCTTCGCTCCGTCACTCTCGCTCCTTCGCTTGGCTTTCATGCTCTGCCAACCATCACTCCTCTTGCCAGAACTCTCTCTCTCTCTCTCATCAACTTGTCTACCTCCGCTACCTCGCAACTCAGACACTATCAGCTCCCGCGACTAACTCCTCGGACCGCTCTTGCCTACGTCACTCTGCTGACGTACACTTGCATGTTCCGGTGCGTCTGCTTGCTTCTGATGCCGCCGTTCTCGTGCTTGCATTCTTGTGACACTACCCCATCCGGACCCAACGTCCACCATCGCCCCCTCGCTGGGACCACATACTGCACCCTTGACTCTCTCCTCCGCAGAAACAAGACTTCCGCAATCTTCTGAAATCTTTCACAGATATCTTTGCCGGATCACGAATGGACCTCGGGGCCGTTGATGCCTTCCATGTCATCTCCACCGGGACAGCTTCCCTTACCAATACAAGGTTTGTTGCATACTCCCGGACCAGGAACAACTTGTCACCAAGGGTCTTGCGGAGTTAAAGGCGCAAGGAGTGATTGTTCCCATAGTGAGCCCCTGGCGAGCCAACTTAGTCATTGCCGGCAAGCCGGACGGATCCAAGAGGTTCTGCGTTGACTTCCGTGACCTCAACCAGGTCACGGAGGAAGACGCCTACCCCATCCCCCTGAACGTTGACATTCAGGAACGACAGCAAGGCTGCGGATGGTTTGCAAAGCTCGACGTCAAGGCATATTTCCTTGTAGTACCCATGCATCCGGATTCCATCGCTAAAACTGCTATCGTCATGCAGGAGGGGCTCTACACCTTCACCCGTACGCCCTTCGGCCTCCACAACGCTAGTGCAACCTTCCAACGCGTCATGGACTCCACCCTCAACGGTATCCCCAGTGTGAGCTGTTACATCGATGATATCATGGTCGCCGCCCATAGCTTCAAGGAACTCTTCTCCTCCCTCATTGCTGTTTTCTCCGCCCTCCGCGCTTCCAATCTGAAATTGAAAGCTACCAAGTGCTCCATCGGTGCCGTGGAAACGGAGTTCATGGGATTCGTCATGAGTGCCGAAGGCATAAAGACGGACCCATAAAAGATTGGAGCAGTCCAGGAGTGGCGCCAGCCCACAACCGCGGCACAAGTTAAGATCTTCCTTGGCTTCGTCTCATTATACCGCAAGTTTTCCATGATCACGCCCGCATCATCCGCCCCCTACTGCAGCTTACACGCCAAGACGTCCCCTTCAAATGGACACCGGAGTGTGTCGTGGCGTGGGCGAAGATCAAGCATCGACTGGTGACCACACCCATGCTAGAGTTCCCCGACTTCAATCTCCCCTTATCCATTACCACTGACTGGTCGCGGGACGGCCTTGGTGTGCTTCTATAGCAGAGAATCTAAGAGCCCGCCCAACAAGTTATCGCGTATGCCAGCCGTGCGCTCGTGGATAGCGAGCGGAAGTATATCCTGGTGAAGGGCAAGTGTCTGGCAGTTCTTTGGGGCCTCTAGCATTTCTGCGACTAAATAAAAATTGGGAAACCCTTCAGTGTCCTCACCGACCATCAGGCCCTGCAGTGGCTCCTTACCAAACAGAACCACGAGGGTATATCGCCCATGTGGGCTCTGCTGGATATTGTCTCGGAGATCGCCTCAAGGGGTGCAGCCGCTGAGAAAATAAAGAGTGACAACGCAGGTTCATCTCCGTAGTCACAAGATCAACACCCGAACGGTCCTACGACCGACAAGCTGTGCGAACCTCGCCAAGACCAAGACCAACGGTCGCATACCACAACGGCCCAAGCGAAATGCACCTGCGAAGATCGTGCCTGCACTCACCCCTCCTCTATGCGTACGGCTAGCAAAGCCGAATCGTGGTCTCGAGGCGTTCTCTAGTCTCTCACTTGCCCGAGCCGCCATCTCTATGCCCGCTCGATGAAGCACACTAGGTTAGACCTTTCCTATTTGCATTGCTTGTACGACAGTCCAGAATCAATCCATTGGATTCTCCTTCAGGCTCGCCCTTTGGGCCGCCTCCAGTCCCTCTTGCCTTCAATCTCAGATCAGCGCCCGTGCACCCGCACTGTGCCCTCTCACTTCTGCTAAACATCACTCGTACGTTTAGCAGGTGCGGGCGTTGCTGGTCAGCAACGCCCCCACCTTCAAGGAAGCTTCCGTCCTTCCCTCGAAGTGCTGCGTCCACTCCCTTTCCTGCAAAGATCTCAACGCTCGCACCTTCGGTGCCGCGCCCAGGCCTCTCCTTATCATCCTGTATCATCATCCGCTTCCGCTCCGTCCTTCTATCACCGTTTCCGCTTCGCCTCTGCTCGTGTTTCTGTCCACCATTGAAACGCTCGTCTCCACGACTGCGTCCACTCTACGGCACCACTTGCAATCTTCTGACAGGCTCTCCTTCTCTACGGGTACAACATGAAGATCAAATATCAGCTTGCTTTGGCCATCCGCAACACACACGCTCTCAGTCGCCTTCCCCGGGAGGCCTGCCTGACCGCCGCGGATTAGCAGGAGGAGCTCACGGACCCTCCGCTCCAATCCTCTACATTCACCAATGACGAACCACAACGGGAAGGCGTTGCTCACAAATTTACTGAGGATGAGCACGACATCACGCACCAACTACTGCTTGAGTCCCACTCTTCTACGGAGGCAACCCCCGCTCTCCCCACCGACGGTCTCCAGCAGGCTCGCCACGACAACCCCACGATGTGTGGTTGGACCCTGGAGGAAGTCGCTGCACTCCTTCCACCACGCTTGTCCCTCCCACAACCGTGTCGCCTCACCTTTGCTGTCCCACCTGTCATCCCTCCAGCACCGTCAGCTTCCCCCGCCTCCCATCTTCTGGACAACCGCCACACTCTTTCCCTGGTTGCATTCCTCTTTCATTCTCCTGCGTCCACGGATGGCCTCCAATCTCTCTTCTCCTCTTTCAGCCACTTACTCTCTCTTTCTCGCATCCGCCTGACCTGCTCCCTCGACCGAAGAATGGGAGTCCGCATGGTAGCCCACGAAGTACCCACAACTCACTCCCGCATACGGACAGATGCTGCTCACGCGGCACATGCATGGGCTCCCGCTCCCCTGCTTCCCGGACCACCTGCGCCCGCCGCAGTCCATGAGGACTGTTTCTACGTCTGGGTGTATGGCCGAAAATTTGTGGCTATCGTGGACACCGGAGCCACCCATACCACCATCGCATTACGGATGGTCCGCAAACTGAACATCGACCATCTCCTTGAACCTGCCCGACTCCGCTTTTCCATCTCCACCGGTGCCATCGATACACCCTTCGGCCAGATTGCAGCCCTTCCCATCCAGCTCACAAACGTGCATGCACCGCACGCCGTGCACGTGTGTGATGTGCATACATATGACATGCTCCTGGCGGCGAACTGGCTCGCGCCGCGCAAAGCCGATATATTGCTCGGCGCTGGGATTCCCAGTCTCATTTTGGCTTCCGACATTCGATCTTTCACCTCGCTGTTCACTTCACCCCGACCGCTCCCAACCGCTTCTCCCATGGTCACTGCCTTAAAAGACACCGGCACTCGATTCACCTGCCGTGTAACAAGCAGCTCTGGTGTGGCCGGAGGAACAGTTCCCTCCCTGGCTTGCCCTCCAAGCGCGTGGACCGCGCCTCCGCCGCGGGGGGGTAGTGGATCAAGACGCCAGTTACAAAGACAATAAAGGATCAGGTCGTGGCACCCACTGCTGGCACCGGACGTCTTGCGGCACGTGCAACATCAGCACCAACTAGCTTACCCCCATCATCTGGCCCCCCGAGTCCCCAGCAGCGGGAGTATCGCCAATGGCGTCGCTCAGTGCAGCACCATCATCTGGCCCTTCCGCACCCCCGGCAGTGGCAGTCACCCCACCACCGCCAACGGGCCCCTCCACACCTACCGAGAACTCCTCTTCTCCACCGGCCTTGGGACGTAGCCCGGCCTGAGATACACCGCAACCCACACTGAGCGCGGGAATAATCATGGAGGGTGCGTGGACCTACCTGGAAGAAAGCTCTGGTGAGAGTGGAGATCAACCCAGTGCCAACTTTCTGCTGGATGTGGTTAGCAGCATTATCATACATCTGCAAGACAAACTCCCAGGGTCAATCCGCACGGTAACGGGGAACTCATTCTTAAACAAGACTTGGCAAGTGGCCCTGAAGGGCGCGGCCAATACTGCCTTGTATCTTAACCAGCGTGGAGAAAACGATCAACTACTGGAAACGGCAGGTGCGGGGCGTCTCATTCTGGTGCTCCGCAACGTCATCTATCTTTGACCGGACCGAGGCATGGCAGGTGTGGCAACACTCCTGGACCAGCAGCAACCAGACCGCACTTCGAACGCCGCCCGGGAATAATGGCTCCTTGTCCGCCACGACCAGACTGCGGATCCCACGCGGCGCTATGTACATCTGCTCCTGGAACGCGCCCGGGCACTTACCATTTACTACGCCCACCAAATGCTAGTGAGAATGATGGAGGCGCAAAGCAGGAAAACTACGGTGAGGGTGTGGAGGTGGGGATATCTGATTGAACTTGTCACCATCAGATGGGGTGTCCAATACACGTCCGAGGAGCTCGCAGGCATCTCCCCAGCGGAGCAGCAGTACGAGAGCAGGTACACTGCCATTGATGAGTGCTGGCTCCTGACATTGGACGGTGCCTTGTACCACAGGATCGTGGTCGCGGTGGTAGAAGGATTATGGAAGGCACTTCATGAAGCGGGCATTACACTGATAGAGGAGGCGGCACGCCACTGGGCCCAGGAAGCTGCGTACGTGTGCATGGAAGAGAAGTACCACATTCTCATTGAGACAAAAGAGGCTCGGGATTATCTCCCAGACTCTCCCGAGCTCACACGAACACGGGACAGATTGCAGACACTATGGCAGCAGATGGCGGAGGAACAGAGGCAGGAGGCAGGAGCAGCTATGGAACAAGTGGCCGCGGAAATCGAGGCCGCAGTTGCAGTGGCAACGGGAGTGACAGGTGTACAAACAGCAGTAGAGATAGCAACAGCAGTAAAGGAAAAGGAGGAGGCAGAACGAGTTGTGACGGAGGTGACAAAGAAGGCAAAGGAGAAGGCGGAGGCCGCAGAGCAGCTGCAGAGGCAGCTACGATGACAGCTGAGCGAGCGGCGGAGAAGCGGGCTGCAGAGGAACAGGCATCAGCACAGGAAGACAGCGGACTGTGGGCAAAGGATGTACGAGCACAGGTGAGAGCGGCTGCGGCCAGGAAAGAGGCGCAGAAGGATGCACCACGACCGGCCCTATCAGCTTCCGTACTTGAGAGACAGGCCAAGCTCCAGGGCGCGGCCAGGAAGGCCGCGGTATAAGCGGTCGCCAGCAGGCAGGCTGCCCCATCCCACGTGGCCTCGGTCAGCCGTGTGGCCACTCCACGTAAGGAGTTAGTCGCGGGAAGACAGGCCCCGTCCATGGAGACCAGGCCTGTTGGAAATAAGCGAGAACCAGCCTCACCTCTTCCATCTCTCGAAAAAATCCGAGTCTTAGAATAAAGGTTCAAGACCTCATCGGAACCAACTTGACCAAACGGCTCCTCGGACATCCGACCGTTTAACCAACCGTCAAGTGATCCTCTAATAAAGTGACATCTGTCACTCGCGTCCGGCTAGCAAAAAGAAGCCGTTGCCATGTTGTTTGTCCTGTTCAGTCCTTTTATACTGAGGATGTTCATTCCCTCAAGTTAACCAGAACAGTCCTTCACATCCTATTCCCCTTTGGTTCCGCAGCTTCACCACCATGTTGTCATTATCCTCACACCTCACATACCTTGCCTTCGCCAGCCTCTCACAGCTCGCAGCTCTTCGCTCCGACGCTCTTGCTCATTCGCTCAAGCTCTCTCCAGCCAACAATCACTCGTCTCGCCCTCGCTCTCTCACAACACCTCGTCCACCTTGACTCCTTAGGACTCCAGCCTCTCTCAAGCTCTGTGACTAACTCCTCGGGACCGTGCTCATTTCCGTCACTCCTGCTGACGTACTTGTGCATGTTACAATGCCTCTTTCTGCTTCTTCTACTGCCATTCTCATGCCTGTATCCTTCTGGCATGGTATCAGAGCCTCAGGTGACATCACCTGGTGTCCCGAAACCAAGTCATCACTCTGCCGTTGCCCTCGCTTCACGTCTTGATCTGCACTCCTCCGTCACTGCCACCGTCCCTCTACGTATTCCCGCTTCAACGCCACCTGACAACAGCAGCAACGCTTGGAGTCTTCCTTGC
>SZWC01000141.1:198209-249068 GCA_023375785.1 Penium margaritaceum | reverse complement strand
GGACTGGGACTGGGACTGTAATTGGGATTGTGATTGGGACTAGGACTGGGACTGGGACTAGGACTTGGACTGGGACTGGGACTGGGACTGGGTCTGGGACTGGGATTAAGACTGGGAGTGGGACTGGGACTGGGATTGGGACTGGGACTGGGACTGGGAGTGGGACTAGGACTAGGACTGGGACTGGGACTGGGAGTGGGACTGGGACTTGGACCGGGACTAGGACTGGGACTGTGATTGGGACTGGGACAAGAACAATAACAGGGACTGGGAGTGGGACAAGGAATTGGACTGTGACTCGAACTGCGACTCGGACTGAGACTCAGATTGAGACTCTCACTGGGACTGACACTTGGACTGGGACTGGGACTGGGAGTTGGGCTAGGACTGGGACTGGGTTTGGGACTGGGACAGGGACTAGGACTGGGACTGGGACTGGGACTGTGATGGGACTAGGACTAGGACTATGTCTGGGACCGGACCTAGGACTCGGACTGGGACTGGGACTAGGACTGGGACTAGGACTGGGACTAGGTAGGAATGGGATTAAGACTTGGACTGAGACTGGGACTGGGACTGGGTGTGTAGCTCTAGTGCCAAAGTGTTACTCTCTACTGTCAAAGTGTGACGCTCTAGTGCCAAACTGTGACACTGTAGTACCAAAGTGTGACGCTCTAGTGCCAACGTGTGAAGCTCTAGTGCCAAAGTGTGACACTCTAGTGCTAAAGTGTGATGCTTTAATGCCAAAATGTGAAGCTCTACTGCCAAGGTGTAAAGCTCTAGTGCCAAAGTTTGACGCTCTACTGCCAAGGTGTCACGCTTTAGGTCCAAAGTGTGACGCTCTCATGTCAAAGTGTGATACTCTAGTGCCAAAGTGTGACGCTCTAGTTCTAAAGCGTGACACTCTAGTGCCAGAGTCCGACACTCTAGTACCAATGCGTGAAGCTCTAGTGCCGAAGAGTGAAGCTCTACTGCCAAACTGTGGAGCTCTAGTGCCAAAGTGTGAAGCTATAGTGCCATAGTGTGACACTCTAGTGCTGAAGTATGATGCTCCAGTGCCAAAGTGTGAAGGTCTAGTGCCAAAGTGTAAAGCTCTAGTGCCTGAGCGTAATGCTCTAGCACCAAAGTATGACGCTCTAGGTCCAAGGTTTGATGTTCTAGTGCCAAAGTGTGACACTCTAGTGCCAAAGTGTGGCACTATAGTACCAAAGTGTGATGCTCTAGTGCCAATGTGTGACGCTCTAGTGCCAACGTGTGACACTCTAGTGCCAAAGCGTGAAGCTCTATTGCTGATGTGTGAAGCTCTAGTGCCAAAGTGTGACGCTCTAGTGCCAAGGTGTGAAGCTTTAGTGCCAAAGTGTGACGCTCTAGTACCAAAGTGTGAAGTTCCAGGGCCAAAATGTGAAGCTCTATTGCCAAAGTGTGACGTTCTAGTGCCAAAGTGTGATGCTCTAGTGCCAACATGTGACGCTATAGTGCCAAAGTGTGATGCTCTAGTGCCAATGTGTGGAGCTCTAGTGCCAAAGTGTGACGCTCTAATGCAAAAGTGTGATGCTCTAGTGCCAAAGTGTGACAATCTAGTGCCAAAGTGTGAAGCTCTAGTGCCACATTTTGGCGCTCTAGTGCCAAAGCATGACGCGCTAGTACCAAAGTGTGATACTCTAGAGATAAAGTGTAACACTCTAGTGCCAAAGTGTGGAGCTCTAGTGCCGAAGTGCGATGCTCTAGTGCCAACGTGTGACGCTCTAGTGCCAAAGTTGTCAGAAAATACTCTACTGCCGTCAAGTCCCAGCACAAGTTAATCTCGTACCCCCTGCCTGCACCATCTACCCTCGGGGCTTCGGAAAGGCAGCAACCGGATTTACCCAAATACCCTCTTGCTCGGGGGATCAACTCCTCTCGCAGCAAATGTCCGTCACCCCCGGAATACCCGCACAACGGTCAAGCCCCAACGGACGATCAGCCCACGAACCTCGCCATCGTGCCTCCTCGCCCGACAAGGCGATTCGGTCCACGCTCCGCGACAACGGGTGACTCACGAACCAAGCACCGGAAGATCAAAGACGGCGTCGGCTCCCCACGACCAACAATCACCGCCACTCCGTTCAGCATCGCACCACAGACTGGGTCGTGGTCTGCCCCACGATACAGGGAAACCAGTGGTGCTCGCTGGCATCACAGCAGCACTGCTCAGTCGAGTCGCCTCGCGACTCGGCTCTCAACGGCAGCAGCAACAACAGCATGGTGGCAACGTCGACTACTGTTGTATCGCCCACCCTAACCATAGACCTAGCCTAGCTAGTACTTATGACATTGTACTTTCCTCACTATAGTTAACCCTTTGTGGTTCTTTGGGCTTTGCCCCTCTTGCCGCTGCTATCAATCATCGTTCATCATCTCGCTTCGCTCATTGTCAATCAAGCTTGCTTTCCATCATCAACTCTCACTCATCGCTTTTGTATTCACTTCAGCTCCTCGCACTCAGTGTTTCTACCCAGTGGACATATCTCAATCAGTTTGCCTGCTCTGTCACCTCCTTTTCGTCACACTGCTGACGTAAGCAACCCGTCAGCCTCCTGCAGCTTCGTCGATCCTTCCTCAAACTCAGTTGCAGTCATCCCTGTGCCTCTGTCAGCCTTCTCACAATCCTGACATGGTATCACAGCCGAGCGAAAGCTCCTAGCTCCTTCTTCAGCAGAATTTTCGCCATTGACGCTTGGAACGCCAAGTCGAGCCGCGCAGCCGACCTACGCCAGTCACAACACCGTCCTTGCCTCGCTCTTGCATCTGCCGGTCCAACCGGGCTGTGTATGGGCGCAGCCTCAACGTTCCGGTATCTAGCATCCTTCGCAGCAGTGGAAGCAGCAGCATCATCATCTCTTACCGTCAGTATTCCTCTTCATCTACCACGACATCCTCGCTGACGCTGCAAACGCCCTACCGAAGCGCACTTCAACTGCCTCATCACTCATCATCGGCAACATCTCCAGCGGACAGCAGACATCTCTTCCTCAACAGCCCCCCCTTCTTCTTGAGTGTGAACAGCCATCCTGAAACTGTGTATGGGCACAGCTCCAAGACGGTGCTATACACCAAGCAGCAGCACCATCCAGCTCTTTTCCCGTAACAACAGCATCACTCAACATGTACAACAGCACCAACAACAACAGTCATCACAGATACAGCCATCACCAACAAACTTGCAGCAGCAAAGCAACTAAGAGGCAACGTCGACCCGACTCAAGCCCACATACTCACTCCTCCATCAGCTCACCTCTCATCCTCATAATGTTGCTCACCCTAACATGGATCATCGCTCTTGCCAGCCTTGTCTGTGAATTGCAGGCTACATGGGACATCTTCCCTATCTTGATCAGAGCCTTAGCGCAAGATTTACGGACCTTGGAGCTGCTCTACTTCGCGGCAAAACTCCTCAACATGCGGGATGCAACTGCACCTACTGCACCCTTACGGGTAACATCAACGACAGCACCAGTACCTCAGCTAACTCCCTCGCAAAAGGCTGCATGACAATCATCAAACTGCTGCCCTTCCTTCAAACAGCACTGGAGCTCCTCCTCTTCTTCTCCTACTTCAGTCGATGGATTCGCACAGCAGCAGCAAAACTCTTGTCTACTCTTCTCGCCATCACCCTCTGCCTGCCTATCCTCCTCCATCAGATCAGCTCCACGATTACTCCACGTGTGGTGACCATCATCACTCGTTGCACCAGCCCTCGACCTCTCTACATCATTGTCACCGCACTACCTTCCGCCAACGCCCCAGATGCGCGTTTTCCCGGTTCTCCTTCATCCAACACAGCTCGTTCCCAGACCTCCTTCATCACCACAGCCATGAATCCCCGCCACCTGATATTCCCCCGGTCGCTTATCATGAATATTTGTATCATCGCACTAGCAATATATCTGATTGTCCTCCTCATGTTACTCATTGTCCTCTTCGGTCACTCAACGGCACTCCTCCTCCGTCCTGCCCTCTCAACCCTCACCTCTCAATAGCTACCTTGGACTATCAACACCACTCAGAGCTGCAGATCCACAAGTAATCACGCCCTGCTCCAACCAACTCTCCTGCAACTTCAACCGACCAAAGTCTCACCAGTTCTGCTATCAACTCATGGGTACACCNNNNTCATCGCACTAGCAATATATCTGATTGTCCTCCTCATGTTACTCATTGTCCTCTTCGGTCACTCAACGGCACTCCTCCTCCGTCCTGCCCTCTCAACCCTCACCTCTCAATAGCTACCTTGGACTATCAACACCACTCAGAGCTGCAGATCCACAAGTAATCACGCCCTGCTCCAACCAACTCTCCTGCAACTTCAACCGACCAAAGTCTCACCAGTTCTGCTATCAACTCATGGGTACACCTCAACTTGGAGAACCAGCAAAGGAGTCCAGCTACGACAAGCAGCAGACATCAACAGCAGTAGAGATCCCCATTACCGCATGAACTTCATCATCTGCCTACACCTCCTATCCTTCCTTTCTTCTACCCCAACAGCACTCGACAACTGGCCACTTCCTTCTTGGGCTCACAACTACACACCTCCGCCAAACAAAAACGGTTATGCCACAACAGCCTCAACTGCTCCACACTCCTTTTCTACCCCGCCTCATAACGCTCAAGCTACATCAGCTCCAGTACCACCAACACATCTTCTCACTCCTCCAACTACAACCTTCCAATCCGTGTCACCCCCCTTTATCCACAACCCAGTTCCGCTCTAGAACCACAACTACACTACTCCTTCTCGCATGGCCTACGTCAGTCAGCTCCAACAAGCTCACTTCCTCACACTCTCTCTGTTCTGGCCTTCAAAACAAGACCTGCGTGCTAGACTTATGGTAGTACAGGCGGCTGTCAGAAAATACTCCACTGCCATCAAGTCCCAGCCCAAGTTAATCTTGTACCCCCTGCTTGCACCATCTACCCTCGGGGCTTCGGAAAGGCAGCGACCGGATTTACCCAAATACCCTCTCGCTCGGCGGATCAACTCCTCTCACAGAAAATGTCCGTCACCCCCGGAATATCCGCACAACGGTCAAGCCCCAACGGACGATCAGCCCACGAACCTCGCCACCGAGCCTCCTCGCCCGACAAGGCAATTCGGTCCACGCTACGCGACAACGGGTGACTCACGAACCAAGCACCAGAAGATCGAAGACGGCGTCGGCTCCCCACGACCAACAATCACTGCCACTCCGTTCAGCATCGCACCACAAACCGGTCGTGGTCTGCCCCACGATACAGGGAAACCAGTGGTGCTCGCTGGCATCACACCAGCACTGCTCAGCCGAGTCGCCTCGCGACTCGGCTCTCAACGGCAGCAGCAGCAAGAGCAAGGTGGCAACGGCGACTACTTTCGTATCGCCCACCCTAACCATAGACCTAGCTTAGCTAGTACTTAGGACATTGTACTTTCCTCACTATAGTTAACCCTTTGTGGTTCTTTGGGCTTTGCCCCCCTTGCTGCTGCTATCAATCATCATTCATCATCTCAAATCGCTCATTATCAATCAAGCTTGCTTTCCATCATCAACTCTCACTCTTCGCTTCCGTATTCACTTCAGCTCCTCGCACTCGGTGTTTCTACCCAGTGGACATATCTCAATCAGCTTGCTTGCTCTGTCACGTCCTTTTCGTTGCACTGCTGACGTCAGCAACCCGTCAGCGTCCTGCAGCTTCGCCGGTCCTTCCTCAAACTCAGTTGTAGTCATCCCTGTGCCTTTGTCAGCCTCCTCACAGTGTGACGCTCTAGCCACAAAGTGTGGAGCTCTAGTGCCAAAGTGTGATATTCTAGTACCGAAGTGTGACGCTCTAGTGCCAAATTGTGATGCTCTAGTGCCAAGGTACGATGCTCTAGTACCAAAGTGTGACGCTCTAGTTTTGAAGTGTGAAGCTCTAGTGCCAAAGTGTGACGCTCTAGTGCCACAGTGTGCCACTCTAGTGCCAACGTGTGCCGCTCTAGTGGCAAAGTGTGACGCTCTAGTGCCGAAGGTTGACGCTCTAGTGCCGAAACGTGAAGCTCTAGTGCTGAAGTGTGAAGCTATAGTGCCAAAGTGTGACGCTCCAGTACCAAAGTGTGACGCTCCATGTCCAAAGTTTGACGCTCTAGTGCCAAAGTGTGACGCTCTAATGCCAAAGCGTGAAGCTATATTGCTGAAGTATGAAACTCTGGTGCCAAAGTGTGACCCTCTAGTGCCAAATTGTGAAGCTCTAGTGCCAAAATGTGACACTCTTGTGCCAAGATGTGACACTCTAGTGCCAAAGTGTGGAGATCTAGTGCCGAAGTGTGATGCTCTAGTGCCAACGTGTGACGCTCTAGTGCCAGAGAGTGACGCTCTAGTGACAAAGTGTGGAGCTCTAGTGCCAAAGTGTGATGCTCTAGTGCCGAAGTGTGATGCTCTAGTGCCAAAGTGTGATGCTCTAGTGCCAAAGTGTGTCGCTCTAGTGCCAACGTGTGATGCTCTAGTGCCAAAGTGTGACGCTCTAGTGCCACAGTGTGCCACTCTAGTGCCAACGTGTGCCGCTCTAGTGCCAAAGTGTGACGCTCTAGTGCCACAGTGTGCCACTCTAGTGCCAACGTGTGCCGCTCTAGTGCCAAAGTGTGACGCTCTAGTGCCAACGTGTGACGCTCTAGTGCCAGAGTGTGACGCTCTAGTGACAAAGTGTGGCGCTCTAGTGCCAAAGTGTGATGCTCTAGTGCCGAAGTGTGATGCTCTAGTGCCAAAGTGTGATGCTCTAGTGCCAAAGTGTGTCGCTCTAGTGCCAACGTGTGATGCTCTAGTGCCAAAGTGTGACGCTCTAGTACCAAAGTGTGACGCTCTAGTTTTGAAGTTTGAAGCTCTAGTGCCAACGTGTGACGCTCTAGTGCTAAAGTGTGACCCTCTAGTACCAAAGTATGTCGCTCTAGTGGCAAAGTGTGACGCTCTAGTGCCGAAGGGTGACGCTATAGTGCCGAAATGTGAAGCTCTAGTGCTGAGTTACGAAGCTCTAGTGCCAAAGTGTGACGCTCTAGTACCGAAGTGTGACGCTCTAGGTCCAACGTTTGACGCTCTAGCGCCAAAGTGTGACATTATAGTGCCAAAATGTGAGACACTAGTGCGAAAGCGTGAAGTTCTAGTGCTGATGTGTGAAGCTCTGGTACCAAAGTGTGAAGCTCTAGTGCCAAAGTGTGAAGCTCTAGTGCCAAAGTGTGACGCTCTAGTACCAAAGTGTGACGTTCTAGTGCCAAAATTTGAAGCTCTAGTGCCAAAGTGTGAGGCTCTAGTGCCAACGTGTGACGCTCTAGTGCCAACGTGTGAGCCCTAGTGCCAAAGTGTGACACTCTTGTGCCAATGTGTGGAGCTCTAGTACCAAAGTGTGACACTCTATTGCCAAAGTGTGACGCTCTAATGCCAAAATATGATTCTCTAGTTCCGAAGGGTGACGCTCTAGTGCCGAAGTGTGATGCTCTAGTGCCAAAGACTGACACTCTAGTGCCAAAGTGTGACGCTCTAGTGCCAACGTGTGACACTATAGTTCCAGAGAGTGAAGCTCTAATGCCAAAATGTGACGCTCTAGTGCCAAAGTGTGAATGTCTATTAAAAAAGCGTGAAACTCTAGTGCCAAAGTGTGACGCTCTTGTGCCAAGGTGTGAAGCTCTAGTGCCAAAGTGTGACGCTCTAGTGCCAACGTGTGACTCTCTAGGGCCAAAGTGTGACGCTCTAAAACCAAGGTGTGACACTATAGTGCCAAAGTATGATGCTCTAGTGCCAAAGTGTGGATCTCTAGTGCCGAAGTGTGATGCTCTAGTGCGGAAGTGTGACGCTCTAGTTTCAAAGTGTGACGCTCTAGTGACAAAGTGTGGAGCTCTAGTGCCAAAGTGTGATGCTCTATTGCCAAGGTGTGACGCTCTAGTGCCAAAGTATGAAGCTCTAGTGCTGAAGTGTGACGCTTTAGTGCCAAAGTGTGACGCTCTAGTGCCAAAGTGTGCCGCTCCAGTGCCAAGGTGTGAAGCTCTATTGCCAAAGTGTGAAGCTCGAGTGCCAGGGTATGACGCTCTAGTGCCAATGTGTGATGCTCTAGTGCCAAAGTGTGCTGCTCTGGTATCACATAGACGCTCTAGTGCCAATGTGTGACGCTCTAGTGCCAATGTGTGACGCTCTAAAGCCAAGGTGTGATGCTCTAGTGCCAAAGTTTGACGCTCTAGTGCCAAAGTGTGACGCTCTGGTACCGAAGTGTGACGCTGTAGTGCCAATGTGTGACGCTCTAGTGTCAAAGTTTGATGCTCTAGTGCCAAAGTGTGACACTCTAGTGCCAAAGTGTGACGCTCTAGTGCCAACGTGTGACGCTCTAGTGCCAAAGTGTGACACTCTAATGCTAAAGTGTGACAGTTTAGTGCCAATGTGTGAAGGTCTAGTGCCAAAGTGTAAACCTCTAGTGCCAATGTGTGACGCTCTACTGCCAAAGTGCGACGCTCTAGGTCCAAAGATTGACGCTCTAGTGCCAAAGTGTGACGCTATAGTGCCAAAGTGTGACACTCTAGTGCCAAAGTGTGAAGCTCTAGTGCCAAAGTGTGACGCTCTAGTGCCAGAGTGTGACACTCTATTGCCAAAGCGTGAAGCTCTAGTGCTGAAGTGTGAAGCTCTAGTGCCAAATTGTGACGCTCTAGTGCCAACATGTGAAGCTCTAATACCAAATTGTGACACTATAGTACCAGAGCGTGAAGTTATAGTGCCAAACTGTGAAGCTCTAGTGCCAAACTGTGATGCTCTAGTGCCAAAGAGTGACGCTCTAGTGCCAAAGTGTGACACTCTAGTGACAATGTGTGCAGCTCTAGTGCAGACGTGTGACGCTCTAGTGCCAAAGTGTGAAGCTCTAGTGCCAAAGTGTGATGCTCTAGTGCCAAAGTGTGAAGCTATAGTGAAAACATGTGAAGCTCTAGTGCGAAAGTGGACGCTCTAGTGACAAAGTGTGAAGCTATAGTTCCAAAGTGTGACACTCTAGTGCCAAAGTGTGACTCTCTAGTGCCAAAGTGTGACGCTCTAGTCCCAAAGTGTGACACTCTAGTGCCAAAGTGTGACGCTCTAGTGACAAAGTCTGATGCTCTAGTGCCAAAGTGTGGAGCTCTAGTGCCGAAGTGTGATGCTCTAGTTGTAACGTGTGACGCTCTAGTGCCAAAGTGTGACACTCTAGTGACAAAGTGTGGAGCTCTAGTGCCAAAATGTGATGCTCTAGTGCTGAAGTGTGACGCTCTAGTGCCAAAGTGTGATGCTCTAGTGCTAAAGTGTGACGCTCTAGTGCCAAAGTGTGATGCTCTAGTGCTAAAGTGTGACGCTCTAGTGCCAAAGTGTGACGCTCTAGTACCAAAGTGTGATGCTATAGTTTCGAAGTGTGAAGCTCTATTGCCAAAGTGTGATGCTCTAGTGCCAAAGTGTGACGCTCTAGTGCCAAAGTGTGATGCTCTAGTACAAAAGTGTGACGCTCTAGTGCCGAAGTGTGATGCGCTAGTGCCAAAGTGTGGCGCTCTAGTACCAAAGTCTGACGCTCTAGTGCCAATGTACGAAGCTCTAGTGCCAAAGTGTGATGCTTTTGTGCCAAAGTTTGGTTTTAGTGCCAATTTGTGACGTTTGAGTGCGGATGTGTGACGCTCTATTGCCAAAGTATGATGCTCTAGTGCCAAAGTGTGACACTCTAGTGCCAAAGGGTGAAGCTCTAGTGCCAAAGTGGGACGCTCTAGTGCAAAAGTGTGAAGCTCTACCTCTAAGGGTTGACGCTCTAGAGCCAAATTGTGACATTATAGTGCCAAAGTATGATGCTCTAGTGCCAAATTGTGATGGTCTAGTTCCAAAGTATTATCTCTAGTGCCAATTTGTGACGCTCTAGTACCAAAGTGTGACGCTCTAGGTCCAGAGTGTGTCGTTCTAGTGCCAAAGTGTGATGCTCTAGTGCCAACGTGTGAAGCTCTGGTGCGGAAGTGTGAAACCCTGGTGCCAAATTCGGATGCTGTAGTGCCAAATTGTGAAGCTCGAGTGCCAATGTGTGACGCTCTAGTGCCAAAGTGTGAAGCTCTAGTGCCAACGTGTGACTCTCTAGTGCCAAAGATCAATGCTCTAATGCCAAACAGCGATGCCCTAGTGCGATTGTGTAACACTTTGGTGCCAAATTGTGAAGCTCTAGTGCCAATGTGTGACGCTCTATTGCCAAAGGGTGACGCTCTAGTGCCAAAGTGTGACCCAGTAGTGCCAAAGTGTGACGAGCCAGTGCCAAAGTGTGACACTCTACTGCCAAAATATGACGCTCTAGTGCAAAAATGGGCCACTCTAGTACCAACGTGTGAAGCTCTAGTGCCAGAGTGTGACGCTCTAGTGCCAGAAGTGTGACGCTCTAGTGCCGAAGTGTGACACTCTAGTACCGACGTGTGAAGCTCTAGTGCGGACGTGTGAAGCTCTAGTGCCACAATTTGATGCTCTAGTCCCAGAGATTGAAGCTCTAGTGCCAAAGGGGGATGCTCTAGTGCCAAAGGGTGAAGCTCTAGTGCCAAATTGTGACGGTCTAGTGCCAAAGTTTGACACTCTAATTCCAAGGTATGACGCTCTAGTGCCATAGTGTGACGCTCTAGTGCCAAAGTGAGAAGTTCTAGTGCCAAAGTGTGACGCTCTAGTCACAAAGTGTGGAGCTCTAGTGCCAAAGTGTGATGCTATAGTGCCAAAGTATGATGCTCTAGTACCAAAGTGTGATGCTCTAGTGCCAAAGTGTCACGCTCTAGTGCCAAAGTGTGACGCTCTAGTGCCAAAGTGTGATGCTCTAGTACCAAAGTGTGACACTCTTGTTTTGAATTGTGAAGCTCTAGTGCCAAAGTGTGACACTCTAGTGCCACGGTGTGACACTCTAGTGCCAAAGTGTGCCGCCCTAGTGGCAAAGTGTGACGTTGTAGTTCCAAAGGTTGACGCTCTAGTGTCGAAACGTGAAGCTCTAGTGCTGAAGTGTGAAGCTATAGTGCCAAAGTGTGACGCTTTAGTACCAAAGTGTGACGCTCCATGTCCAAAGTTTGACGCTCTAGTGCCAAAGTGTGACGCTCTAGTGCCAAAGTGTGACACACTAGTGCCAAAGTGTGAAGCTCTAGTGCTGAATTGTGAAGCTCTGGTGCCAAAGTGTGACGCTCTAGTGCCAAAGTGTGAAGCTCTAGTGCCAAAGTGTGACGCTCGAGTGCCAAAGTGTGACGCTCTAGTGCCAACGTGTGACTCTCTAGTGCCAAAGTGTGACGCTCTAGTGCCAATGTGTGGAGCTCAAGTACCAACATGTGACTCTCTAGAGCCAAAGTCTGACGCTCAAATTCCACAATGTGATGCTCTAGTGCCAAAGTATGACACTCTAGTGCGAAAGTGTGTAGCTCCAGTGCCAAAGTGTGGAGCTCTAGTGCCGAAGTGTGAGCTCTAGTGCCAACGTGTGATGCTCTACTGCCAGAGTGTGACGCTCTAGTGACAAAGTGTGGAGCTCTAGTGCCAAAGTGTTATGCTCTAGTGCCGAAGTGTGACGCTCTAGTGCCAAAGTGTGACACTCTAGTGCCAAAGTGTGACGCTCTAGTTCTCAAGTGTGACGCTCTAGTGCCAACGTGTGACGCTCTAGTGCCAAAGTGTGACACACTAGTGCCAAAGCGTGAAGCTCTAGTGCTGAGGTGTTCAGCTCTAGTGCCAACGTGTGACATTCTAGTACCAAAGTGTGACGCTCTATGTCCAAAGTTTGACGCTCTAGTGCCAAAGTGTGACGCTCTAGTGCCAAAGTGTGACACACTAGTGCAAAAGCGTGAAGCTCTAGTGCTGACGTGTGAACCTCTGGTACCAAAGTGTGACGCTCTAGTGCCAAAGTGTGAATCTCTAATGCCAAAGTGTGAGACTCTAGTACCAAAGTATGACGTTCTAGTGCCAAAATGTGAAGCTCTAGTGCCAAAGTGTGAGGCTCTAGTGCCAACGTGTAACGCTCTAGTGCCAATGTGTGGAGCTCTTGTACCAAAGTGTGACGCTCTATTGCCAAAGTGTGACACTCTAATGCCAAAATGTGACGCTCTAGTACCAAGGTGTGACACTATATTGCCAAAGGGTGACGCTCTAGTGCCAAATTGTGGATCTCTAGTGCCGAAGTGTGATGCTTTAGTGCAGAAGTGTGACGCCCTAGTTTCAAAGTGTGACGCTCTACTGACAAATTGTGGAGCTCTAGTGCCAAATTCTGATGCTCTATTGCCAAGGTGTGACGCTCTAGTGCCAAAGTATGACGCTCTAGTGTTGAAGTGTGACGCTTTAGTGCCAAAGTGTGACGCTCTAGTGCCAAAGTGTGACGCTCTAGAGCCAAAGTGTGCCAGTGCCAAGGTGTGAAGCTCTATTGCCAAAGTGTGAAGCTTGAGTGCCAGGGTATGACGTTCTTGTGCCAAAGTGTGATGCTCTAGTGCCAAAGTGTGATGCTCTAGTATCACGTAGACGCTCTAGTGCCAATGTGTGACACTCTAGTGCCAAAGTGTGACGCTCTAAAGCCAAGGTGTGATGCTCTAGTGCCAAAGTGTGATGCTCTAGTGCCAACGTGTGACGCTATGGTACCGAAGTGTGACGCTGTTGTGCCAAAGTGTGACGCTCTAGTGTCAAAGTGTGATGCTCTAGTGCCAAAGTTTGACACTCTAGTGCCAAAGTGTGACGCTCTTATGCCAATGTGGGAAGCTCTAGTGCCAAAGTGTGACACTCTGCTGCCGAAGTGTGACGCTCAAGTGCCAAAGTGTGACGCTCTAGTGCCAGAGTGTGACACTCTATTGCCAAAACGTGAAGCTCTAGTGCTAGAGTGTGAAGCTCTAGTGCCAAAGTTTGACGCTCTAGTGCCAATGTGTGAAGCTCTAATACCAAACTGTAAACCTCTTGTACCAGAGCCTGAAGCTCTAGTGCCAAACTGTGAAGCTCTAGTGCCAAACTGTGATGCTCTAGTGCCAAAGGGTGACCCTCTAGTGCCAAAGTGTGACGCTCTAGTGATAATGTGTGCAGCTCTAGTGCAAACGTGTGATGCTCTAGTGCCAAAGTGTGAAGCTCTAGTGCCAAAGTGTGACGCTCTAGTGCCAAAGTGTGAAGCTCTAGTGAAAAAGTGTGAAGCTCTAGTGCCAAAGTGTGACGCTCTAGTGACAAAGTGTGAAGCTATAGTGCCAAAGTGTGACGCTCTAGTGCCAAAGTGTGACGCTCTAGTGCCAAGGTGTGGCGCTCTAGTGCTAAAGTGTGACGCTCTAGTGCCAAAGTGTGACGCTCTAGTACCAAAGTGTGATGCTATAGTGCCAGAGTGTGGAGCTCTAGTACGGAAGTGTGATGCTCTAGTGCCAACGTGTGACGCTCTAGTGCCAAAGTGTGACGCTCTAGTGACAAAGTGTGGAGCTCTAGTGCCAAAGTTTGATGCTATAGTGCTGAAGTGTGACGCTCTAGTGCCAAAGTGTGATGCTCTAGTGCCAAAGTGTTACGCTCTAGTGCCAAAGTGTGACGCTCTAGTACCAAAGTGTGATGCTATAGTTTCGAAGTGTGAAGCTCAATTGCCAAAGTTTGACGCTCTAGTGCCAAAGTGTGACGCTCTAGTCCCAAAGTGTGACACTCTAATTGCAAAGTATGACACTCTAGTACCGAAGTGTGACGCTCTAGTGCCGAAGTGTGATGCGCTAGTGCCAAAGTGTGGCGCTCTAGTACCATTTGTGACACTCTAGTGCCAAAGTATGAAGCTCCAGTGCCAAAGTGTGATGCTCTTGTGCCAAAGTGTGATACTCTAATGCCAAAGTGGGACGCTCTAGTGCAAAAGTGTGAAGCTCTACTTCTAAAGGTTTACGCTCTAGAGCAAAATTGTGACATTCTAGTGCCAAAGTATGATGCTCTAGTGCCAAATTGTGACGCTCTTGTTCCAAAGTATTATCTCTTGTGCCAAATTGTGATGCTCTAGTACCAAAGTGGGATGCTCTAGGTCCAGAGTGTGTCATTCTATTGCCAAAGTGTGATGCTTTAGGACCAACGTGTGAAGCTCTGGTGTGGAAGTGTGAAACCCTGGTCCCAAATTCGGATGCTGTAGTGCCAAATTGTGAAGCTCGAGTGCCAAAGTGTGACGCTCTAGTGCCAAAGTGTTAAGCTCTAGTGCCAAAGTGTGACGCTCTAGTGCCAAAGTCCAATGGTCTAATGCCAAACTGCGTCGCCCTAGTGCAAACGGTTGACGCTTTGGTGCCAAATTGTGAAGCTCTAGTGCCAATGTGTGACGCTCTACTGCCAAATGGTGATGCTCTACTGCCAAACTGTGACCCTCTAGTGCCAAATTGTGACGAGCCAGTGCCAAAGTGTGACACTCTAGTGCCAAAGTGTGACGCTCTAGTGCAAAAATGTGCCACTATAGTGCCACCGTGTGAAGCTCTAGTGCTAGAGTGTGACGATATAGTGCCAAAAGTGTGACGCTCTAGTGCTGAAGTGTGAGACTCTAGTGGCGACGTGTGAAGCTCTAGTGCGGATGTGTGAAGCTCTAGTGCCACAATTTGACGCTCTAGTCCCAGAGATTGAACCTCTAGTGCCAAAGTGGGATGCTCTAGTGCCAAAGGGTGAAGCTCTAGTGCCAAAGTGTGACGGTCTAGTGCCAAAGTTTGACACTCTAATGCCAAGGTATGACGCTCTAGTGCCATAGTGTGACGCTCTAGTGCCAAAGTGAGAAGCTCTAGTGCCAAAGAGTGACACTCTACTGCCAAAGTGTGATGCTCTTGTGCCAAAGTGGGACGCTCTAGTGCCAAAGTGTGATGCTCTAGTTCCAAAGTGTGAAGCTCTAGTGCCGAAGTGTGACGCTCTATTGCCAAAGTGTGGCGCTCTACTGCCGAAGTGTGATGCTATAGTGCTGAAGTGCGACGCTCCAGTGCCAAAGTGTGATGCTCTAGTGCCAAATTGTGACGCTCTAGTGCCAAAGTGTGACGCTCTAGTACCAAAGTGTGATGCTATATTTTCGAAGTGTGAAGCTCTATTGCCAAAGTGTGACGCTCTAGTGCCAAAGTGTGACTCTAGTTGCAAAGTGTGACGCTCTAGTACAGAAGTGTGACGCTCTAGTGCCGAAGTGTGATGCGCTAGTGCCAAAGTGTGGCGCTCTAGTACCAAAGTGTGACGCTCTAGTGCCAATGTATGAAGCTCTAGTGCCAATGTGTGCTGCTCTTGTGCCAAAGTGTGGTTTTAGCGCCAAATTGTGACGCTTGAGTGCGGATGTGTGAGGCTCTAGTGCCAAAGTATGATGCTCTAGTGCCAAAGTGTGACACTCTAATGCCGAAGCCTGAAGCTCTAGTGCCAAAGTGTTACGCTCTAGTGCCAAAGTGTGAAGCTCTAGTGCCAGAGTGGGACGCTCTAGTGCAAAAGTGTGAAGCTCTACTTCTAAAGGTTGACCCTCTAGAGCCAATTTGTGACATTCTAGTGCCAAAATATGATGCTCTAGTGCCAAATTGTGACAGTCTGGTTCCAAAGTATTATCTCTAGTGCCAAATTGTGACGCTCTAGTACCAAAATGTGACGCTCTAGGTCCAGGGTGTGTCGTTCTAGTGCCAAAGTGTGATGCTCTAGTGCCAACGTGTGAAGCTCTGGTGCGGAAGTGTGAAACCCTGATGCCAAATTCGGATGCTGTAGTGCCAATTTGTGAAGCTCGAGTGCCAATGTGTGACGCTCTAGTGCCAAGGTGTGAAGCTCTAGTGCCAACGAGTGACGCTCTAGTGCCAAAGCCCAATTCTCTAATGCCAAACTGCGATGCCCTAGTGCGAAAGTGTGACACTCTGGTGCCAAATTGTGAAGCTCAAGTTCCAATGTGTGACACTCTACTGCCAAAGGGTTACGCTCTAGTGCCAAAGTGTGACCCAGTAGTGCCAAAGTGTGACGAGCCAGTGCCAAAGTGTGACACTCTAGTGCCAAACTATGACGCTCTAGTGCAAAAATGTGCCACTCTAGTGCCAACGTGTGAAGCTCCAGTGCCAGAGTGTGACGCTCTAGTGCCAGAAGTCTGACGCTCTAGTGCCAAAGTGTGACACACTAGTGCCAACGTATGAAGCTCTAGTGCCGACGTGTGAAGCTCTAGTGCCACAATTTGACGCTCTAGTCCCAGAGATTGAAGCTCTAGTGCCAAAGTGGGATGCTCTACTGCCAAAGGGTGAAGCTCTAGTGCCAAAGTGTGACAGTCTAGTGCCGAAGTTTGACACTCTAATGCCAAGGTATGACGCTCTAGTGCCATAGTGTGACGCTCTAGTGCCAAAGTGTGACGCTCTAGTCACAAAGTGTGGAGCGTTAGTGCCAAAGTGCGATGCTCTAGTGCTGAAGTATGACGCTCTAGTGCCAAAGTGTGATGATCTAGTGCCAAAGTGTCACACTCTAGTGCCAAAGTGTGACGCTCTAGTGCCAAAGTGCGATGCTCTAGTACCAAAGTGTGACGCTCTAGTTTTGAAGTGTGAAGCTCTAGTACCAAAGTGTGACGCTCTAGTGCCACAGTGTGACACTCTAGTGCCAAAGTGTGCCGCCCTAGTGGCAAAGTGTGATGCTCCAGTGCCGAAGGTTGACACTCTAGTGCCGAAACGTGAAGGTCTAGTGCTGAAGTGTGAAGCTATAGTGCCAAAGTGTGACGCTCTAGTACCAAAGTGTTACGCTCCATGTCCAAAGTTTGACGCTCTAGTGACAAAGTGTGGAGCTCTAGTGCCAAAGTGTGATGCTCTATTGCCAAGGTGTGACGCTCTAGTGCTAAAATATGACGCTCTAGTGCTGAAGTGTGACACTTTAGTGCCAAAGTGTGACGCTCTAGTGCCAAAGTGTGACGCTCTAGAGCCAAAGTGTGCCACTCCACTGCCAAGGTGTGAAGCTCTATTGCCAAAGTGTGAAGCTTGAGTGCCAGGGTATGACATTCTAGTGCCAAAGTGTGATGCTCTAGTGCCAAAGTGTGATGCTCTAGTATCACGTAGACGCTCTAGTGCCAATGTGTGACACTCTAGTGCCAAAGTGTGACGCTCTAAAGCCAAGGTGTGATGCTCTACTGCCAAAGTGTGATGCTCTAGTGCCAACGTGTGACGCTCTGGTACCGAAGTGTGAAGCTGTAGTGCCAAAGTGTGACGCTCTAGTGTCAAAGTGTGATGCTCTAGTGCCAAAGTTTGACACTCTAGTGCCAAAGTGTGATGCTATAGTGCCAAAGTGTGAAGCTCTAGTGCCAATGTGTGAAGCTCTAGTGCCAAAGTGTGACACTCTACTGCCAAAGTGTGACGCTCAAGTGCCAAAGTGTGACGCCCTAGTGCCAGAGTGTGACACTCTATTGCCAAAACGTGAAGCACTAGTGCTGAAGTGTGAAGCTCTAGTGCCTAAGTGTGACGCTGTAGTGCCAATGTGTGAAGCTCTAATACCAAATTGTAAATCTCTAGTACCAGAGCGTGAAGTTCTAGTGCCAAACTGTGAAGCTCTAGTGCCAAACAGTGATGCTCTAGTGCAAAATAGTGACCCTCTAGTGCCACAGTGTGACACTCTAGTGACAATGTGTGCAGCTCTAGTGCAAATGTGTCATGCTCTAGTGCCAAAGTATGAAGCTCTAGTGCCAAAGTGTGATGCTCTAGTGCCAAAGTGTGAAGCTCTAGTGAAAAAGTGTGAAGCTCTAGTGCCAAAGTGTGACGCTCTAGTGCCAAAGTGTGAAGCTCTAGTGAAAAAGTGTGAAGCTCTAGTGCCAAAGTGTGACGCTCTAGTGACAAAGTGTGAAGCTATAGTGCCAAAGTGTGACGCTCTAGTGCCAAAGTGTGACGCTCTAGTGCCAAAGTGTGACGCTCTAGTGCCAACGTGTGACGCTCTAGTGCGAAAGTGTGACGCTCTAGTTCTAAAGTGTGACGCTCTAGTGCCAAAGTGTGACGCTCTAGTGCCAAAGTGTGATGCTATAGTGCCAAAGTGTGGATCTCTAGTGTGTAAGTGTGATGCTCTAGTGCCAACGTGTGACGCTCTAGTGCCAACATGTGACGCTCTACTGACAAAGTGTGGAGCTCTAGTGCCAAAGTTTGATGCTATAGTGCTGAAGTGTGACGCTCTAGTGCCAAAGTGTGATGCTCTAGTGCCAAAGTGTGACGCTCTAGTGCCAACATGTGACGCTCTACTGACAAAGTGTGGAGCTCTAGTGCCAAAGTTTGATGCTATAGTGCTGAAGTGTGACGCTCTAGTGCCAAAGTGTGATGCTCTAGTGCCAAAGTGTGACGCTCTAGTGCCAAAGTGTGACGCTCTAGTACCAAAGTGTGATGCTATAGTTTTGAAGTGTGAAGCTCTATTGCCAAAGTGTGACGCTCTAGTGCCAAAGTGTGACGCTCCAGTCCCAAAGTGTGACACTCTAGTTGCAAAGTGTGACACTCTAGTACCGAAGTGTGACGCTCTAGTGCCGAAGTGTGATGCGCTAGTGCCAATGTGTGGCACTCTAGTACCATTTGTGACACTCTAGTGCCAAAGTATGAAGCTCTAGTGCCAAAGTGTGATGCTCTTGTGCCAAAGTGTGACACTCTAATGCCAACGCGTGAAGCTCTAGTACCAAACTGTTACGCTCTAGTGCCAACGTGTGAAGCTCTAGTGCCAAAGTGGGACGCTCTAGTGCAAAAGTGTGAAGCTCTATTTCTAAAGGTTGACGCTCTAGAGTAAAATTGTGACATTCTAGTGCCAAAGTATGATGCTCTAGTGCCAAATTATGACGCTCTTGTTCCAAAGTATTATCTCTTGTGCCAAATTGTGACGCTCTAGTACCAAAGTGGGACGCTCTAGGTCCAGAGTGTGTCATTCTAGTGCCAAAGTGTGATGCTTTATTGCCAACGTGTGAAGCTCTGGTGTGGAAGTGTGAAACCCTGGTGCCAAATTCGGATGTTGTAGTGCCAAATTGTGAAGCTCGAGTGCCAAAGTGTGACGCTCTAGTGCCAAAGTGTGAAGCTCTAGTGCCAAAGTGTGACGCTCTAGTGCCAAAGTCCGATGCTCTAATGCCAAACTGCGACGCCCTAGTGCAAACGTTTGACGCTTTGGTGCCAAATTGTGAAGCTCTAGTGCCAATGTGTGACGCTCTACTGCCAAAGGGTGACGCTCTAGTGCCAAAGTGTGACCCTCTAGTGCCAAATTGTGACAAGCCAGTGCCAAAGTGTGACACTCTAGTGCCAAAGTGTGACGCTCTAGTGCAAAAATGTGCCACTCTAGTGCCAACGTGTGAAGCTCTAGTGCTAGAGTGTGAAGCTCTAGTGCCAAAAGTGTGACGCTCTAGTGTCGAAGTGTGACACTCTAGTGGCGACGTGTGAAGCTCTAGTGCGGACGTGTAAAGCTCTAGTGCCACAATTTGACGCTCTAGTCCCAGAGATTGAAGCTCTAGTGCCAGAGTGGGATGCTCTAGTGCCAAAGGGTGAAGCTCTAGTGCCAAAGTGTGACGGTCTAGTGCCAAAGTTTGAACCTCTAATGCCAAGGTATGACGCTCTAGTGCCATAGTGTGATGCTCTAGTGCCAATGTGAGAAGCTCTAGTGCCAAAGGGTGACGCTCTACTGCGAAAGTGTGACGCTCTTGTGCAAAAGTGGGACGCTCTAGTGCCAATGTGTGATGCTCTAGTTCCAAAGTGTGACGCTCTAGTGCCGAAGTGTGATGCTCTATTGCCAAAGTGTGCCGCTCTACTGCCGAAGTGTGACGCTCTAGTGCCAAAGTGTGACGTCCTAGTGCCAAAGTGTGACGCTCTAGTGCTAATGTGTGACGCTCTCGTTCCAAAGTGTCAAGCTCTAGTGCAAACGTGTGACACTCTATTGCACAAGTCTGAAGTTCTAGTGCCAAAGTGTGACGCTCTAGTGCCAAAGTGTGAAGCTCTGATGCCAAAATTGTGACGCTCTAGTGCCAAAGTGTGACGCCCTAGTGCCAGAGTGTGACACTCTATTGCCAAAACGTGAAGATCTAGTGCTGAAGTGTGAAGCTATAGTGCCAAAGTGTGTCACTCTAGTGCCAATGTGTGAAGCTCTAATACCAATTTGTAAACCTCTAGTACCAGAGCGTGAAGTTCTAGTGCCAAACTGTGAAGCTCTAGTGCCAAACTGTGATGCTCTAGTGCTAAAGAGTGACCATCTAGTGCCAAAGTGTGACACTCTAGTGACAGTTTGTGCAGCTCTAGTGCAAACGTGTGATGCTCTACTGCGAAAGTATGAAGCTCTAGTGCCAAAATGTGATGCTCTAGTGCCAAAGTGTGAAGCTCTAGTGAAAAGGTGTGAAGCTCTAGTGCCAAAGTGTGACGCTCTAGTGACAAAGTGTGAAGCTATAGTGCCAAAGTATGACGCTCTAGTGCCAAAGTGTGAAGCTCTAGTGAAAAGGTGTGAAGCTCTAGTGCCAAAGTGTGACGCTCTAGTGACAAAGTGTGAAGCTATAGTGCCAAAGTATGACGCTCTAGTGCCAAAGTGTGATCCTCTAGTGCCAAAGTGTGACGCTCTAGTGCAAAAGTGTGACGCTCTAGTGCCAAAGTGTGACGCTCTAGTGCCAAAGTGTGATGCTATAGTGCCAAAGTTTGGAGCTCTAGTGCGGAAGTGTGATGCTCTAGTGCCAAAGTGTGACGCTCTAGTGCAAAAGTGTGACGCTCTAGTGCCAAAGTGTGACGCTCTAGTGCCAAAGTGTGATGCTATAGTGCCAAAGTTTGGAGCTCTAGTGCGGAAGTGTGATACTCTAGTGCCAACGTGTGACGCTCTAGTGCCAAGGTGTGACGCTCTACTGACAAAGTGTGGAGCTCTAGTGCCAAAGTTTGATGCTATAGTGCTGAAGTGTGACGCTCTAGTGCCAAAGTGTGATGCTCTAGTGCCAAAGTGTGACGCTCTAGTGCCAAGGTGTGACGCTCTACTGACAAAGTGTGGAGCTCTAGTGCCAAAGTTTGATGCTATAGTGCTGAAGTGTGACGCTCTAGTGCCAAAGTGTGATGCTCTAGTGCCAAAGTGTGACGCTCTAGGGCCAAAGTGTGACGCTCTAGTACCAAAGTGTGATGCTATAGTTTCGAAGTGTGAAGCTCTATTGCCAAAGTCTGATGCTCTAGTGCCAAAGTGTGACGCTCTAGTCCCTAAGTGTGACACTCTAGTTGCAAAGTGTGACACTCTAGTACCGAATTGTGACGCTCTAGTGCCGAAGTGTGATGCGCTAGTGCCAATGTGTGGCGCTCTAGTACCATTTGTGACACTCTAGTGCCAAAGTATGAAGCTGTAGTGCCAAAGTGTGATGCTCTTGTGCCAAAGTGTGACACTCTAATGCCAAAGCGTGAAGCTCTAGTGCCAAAGTGTTACGCTCTAGTTCCAAAGTGTGAAGCTCTAGTGCCAAAGTGGGACGCTCTAGTGAAAAAGTGTGAAGCTCTACTTCTAAAGGTTGACGCTATAGAGCAAAATTGTGACATTATAGTGCCAATGTATGACGCTCTAGTGCCAAATTGTGACGCTCTTGTTCCAAAGAATTATCTCTTGTGCCAAATTGTGATGCTCTACTACCAAAGTGGGACGCTCTAGGTCCAAAGTGTGTCATTCTAGTGCCAACGTGTGATGCTTTAGTGCCAACGTGTGAAGCTCTGGTGTGGAATTGTGAAACCCTGGTGCCAAATTCGGATGTTGTAGTGCCAAATTGTGAAGCTCGAGTTCCAAAGTGTGACGCTCTAGTGCCAAAGTGTGAAGCTCTAGTGCCAAAGTGTAACGCTCTAGTGCCAATGTCCGATGCTCTAATGCCAAACTGCGACATCCAATTGCAAATGTTTGACGCTTTGGTGCCAAATTGTGAAGCTCTAGTGCCAATGTGTGACGCTCTACTGCCAAAGGGTGACGCTCTAGTGCCAAAGTGTGACCCTCTAGTGCCAAATTGTGACTAGCCAGTGCCAAAGTGTGACACTCTAGTGCCAATGTGTGACGCTCTAGTGCAAAAATGTACCACTCTAGTGCCAACGTGTGAAGCTATAGTGCTAGAGTGTGATGCTCTAGTGCCAGAAGTGTGACGCTCTAGTGCCAAAGTGTGACACTCTAGTGGCGATGTGTGAAGCTCTAGTGTGGACGTGTGAAGCTCTAGTGCCACAATTTGATGCTCTAGTCCCAGAGATTGAAGCTCTAGTGTCAAAGTGGGATGCTCTAGTGCCAAAGGGTGAAGCTCTAGTGCCAAAGTGTGACGGTCTAGTGCCAAAGTTTGACATTCTAATGCCAAGGTATGACGCTCTAGTGCCATAGTGCGATGCTCTAGTGCCAGAGTGAGAAGCTCTAGTGCCAAAGGGTGACGCTCTACTGCAAAAATGTGTTACACTCTTGTGCCAAAGTGGGACGCTCTATTGCCAAAGTGTGATGCTCCAGTTCCAAAGTGTGACGCTCTAGTGCCGAAGTGTGACGCTCTATTGCCAAAGTGTGGCGCTCTACTGCCGATGTTTAACGCTCTAGTACCGAAGTGTGACGTCCTAGTGCCAAAGTGTGACACTCTAGTGCCAATGTGTGACGCTCTCGTGCCAAAGTGTCAAGCTCTAGTGCAAACGTGTGACACTCTAGTGCACAAGTGTGAAGCTCTAGTGCCAAAGTGTGACGCTCTAGTGCCAAAGTGTGAAGCTCTGGTGCCAAATTGTGACGCTCTAGTGCCAAAGTGTGATGCTCTAGTGCCAAAGTGTGATGCTATACTACCAAAGTGTGACGCTCTAGTGCCAAAGTGTGAAGCTCTGGTGCCAAATTGTGACGCTCTAGTGCCAAAGTGTGATGCTCTAGTGCCAAAGTGTGATGCTATACTACCAAAGTGTGACACTCTAGTGCCAAAGTGTGAAGCTCTAGTGCCAAAGTGTGAAGCTCTAGTGCCAAAGTCTGGATCTCTAGTGTCAAAATGTGATGCGCTAGTGCCAAAGTGTGACGCTCTAGTGCCAAAGTGTGGCACTCCAGTGCCAAAGTGTGACGCTCTAGTTCCAAAGTGTGAAGCTCTAGTGCCAACGTGTGACGTCCTAGTGCCAACGTGTGATGCTCTAGTGCCAAGTGTGATGCTCTAGTGCCAATGTGTGATGCTCTAGTGCCAACGTGTGATGCTCTCGTGCCAAAGTGTCACACTATAGTGCCAAAGTGTGAATCTCTAGTACCAAATTGTGAAGCTATAGTGCCAAAGTGTGACGCTATAGTGCCAAAGTTTGATGCGCTAGTGCCAAAGTGTGACGCTATAGTGCCAAATGTGACGCTCTAGTGCCGAAGTGTGACGCTCTAGTGCCAAAGTGTGACGCTCTAGTGCCAAATGGTGATGCTATAGTGCCAATGTGTGACCCTCTAGTGCCGAAGTTTGACGCTCTAGTGCCAAGGTGTTATGATGTAGTGCCAACGTATGAAGTTTTAGTGCCACTGTGTGACGCTCTAGTGTTAAAGTGTGAAGCTCTAGTTCCAAATGTTGATACTCTAGTGCCAAAGCGTGATGCTCTAGTGCCAAAGTGTTATCTCTAGTCCAAATTGTGACGCTCTTCTGCCACAGTGTGATGCTCTAGCTCCAAAGTGCGAACCTCTAGTGCGGAAGTGTGAAGCTCTAGTGCCAAAGTCTGACGCTCTAGTGCCAAAGTGTGAAGCTCAAGTGCCAAAGTGTGACGCTCTAGTGCCAAAGTGTGAAGCTCTAGTGCCAAAGTGTGACACTCTAGTGCCAAGGTCTGATGCTCTAATGCCAAACTACGACGCTCTAGTCTCAAAGTGTGACGCTTTAGTGCCAAAGTGTAGAACTCTAGCGATAAAGTGTGACGCTATACTGCCAAAGGGTGATGCTCTAATGCCAAGGTGTGACCCTCTAGTGCCAAAGTGCAAAGATCCAGTGCCAAAGTGTGACGCGCTAGTGCCAATGGCTGACGCTCTAGTGCCAAAGTGTGATGCTCTAGCACCAAAAGTGTGACGCTCTAGTGCTGAAGTGTGACACTCTTTTGCCGCCGTGTGAAGCTCTAGTGCGGAAGTGTGAAGCTCTAGTGCCAAAATTTGACGTTCTAGTCCCAACTTTTGAAGCAATAGTGCCAAAGTGTGACACTCTAGTGCCAAACTGTGAAGCTCTAGTGCCAAAGTGTGACGCTCTAGTGCCAATGTTTGACACTCTAATGCCAAGGTGTGACGCTCTGGCGCCAAAGTGTGATGCTCTAGTGCCAAAGTGAGAATCGCTAGTGCCAAAGTGTGATGCTCTACTGCCAAAGTGTGACGCTCTTGTGCTAAAGTGTGACGCTCTGGTGCCAAATTGTGATGCTCTGGTGCCGAAGTCTGATGTTCTAGTGCCCAAGTGCGACGCTCTAGTGCCAACGTGTGACGCTCTACTGCCAAAGTGTTACGCGATAGTGCGGAAATGTGACGCCCTTGTGCCAAAGTGTGAAGTTGTCATGCCAACGTTTAACGCTCTAGTACCAAAGTGTGAACCTCTAGTGCAAAGTGTGACACTAAAGTGCAAACGTCTAAAGCTCTAGTGCCAAAGTGCGATGCTCTAGTGCCAAAGTGTGAAGCTCTAATGCCAAAGAGTGACGCTCTAGTGCCAACGGGTGATTCTCTGGTGCCAAAGTATGCTGCTCAACTGCCAAAGTGTGACGCTCGAGTGCCAAAGTGTGAAGCTATAGTGTCAAAGTGTGACGCTCTAGTGCCAAACTGTGACGGTCTAGTGCCAATGTGAGACGCTCTAGTACAAAAGTGTTACGGTCTAGTGCTAACGTGTGACGCTCTAGTGCCAGCATGTGACGCTCTAGGGGTGAAGTGTGACGCTCTAGTACTGAAGTGTGATGCTCGAGTGCCAAAGTGTGATGCTCTAGTGCCAAAGTGCGACGCGTTAGTGCCAAAGTATGAAGCTCTAGTGCAAAGTGTGACACTCCACTGCCAAAGTGCGACGCTCTAGTGCCAAATTGTGAAGCTCTAGTGCCAAAGTGTGATACTCTAGTGCCAGAGTGTGACGCTCTGATGCCAAAGTGCAATTCTCTACTGCCAAAGTGTGACGCTCTAGTGCCAAAGTGTGAAGCTCTAGTACTAAAGTGTAAAGCTCTAGTGTCAAAGTGTGACGCTCTAGTGCCAACGTGCGACGCTCTAGTGCCAAAGTGTGACGCTCTTGTACAAAAGTGTGACGCTCTAGTACCAAAAAGGGACGCTCTAGTGCCAGAGTGTGACGCTCTAGTACCAAAGTGTTACGCTCTAGTGCCGAAGTGCGATGCTCTAGTGCCAACATGTGATGCTCTAGTGCCAAAGTGTGGCGCTCTAGTACCAACGTGTAACGCTCTAGTTCCAAAGTATGAATCTCTAGTGCCAAAGTGTGCTACTCTAGTGCCAAAGTGTGACGCTCTAGTGCCAAGTGTGACGCTCTAGTGCCAAAGTGTGAAGCTCTAGTACGAAAGTGTGAAGCTCTAGTGCCAAGGTATGACACTCTAGTGCCAAAGTGTTAGCTACTGAGCTAACCATCTCTGGCAGAGAAGCCGCGAAACCAAAAGGCTCACAAAGGTTTTTAGGCCTTCTTCCTTTGTTGACACGTGTCATGCACCGCAAACTTTATCAGGCATACACTTCACCTTCAAGAGTACTAGCGCCTTAGCATTACATCTCAAGAATAGCTCAAGTTTCAATACGCAATATAGCATCAAGCAAGGGTTAATTGATCAGCATGCAAGACAGGTCCTTTTATAGCTAGATGTCTAGTCTTATAACTCAAAAGCACATTCCTGAGAACTGGCTTGACCTTGCCACATCACCAAGAGACGTGCACTGTGGGCCTGACACATAAGCATCCGTGTGCCAAGGTGACTGTTCAGCCGTGTTGCTTCCCAGAAGTAACGGACTTTCTTTCTTGGAAGCTTCCAAAAAAACCAAGATGTGCATGGAGCCAGGATCGAGCTCATGACCTATCAATTGGCCAAATCAACAAAATGGCCAAGTTAACCACTCACCTACGTGGTGTACTCTCAGGTCATATCTCACACAAGACAGAGCATAGTTGAGTCACCCTATAACAAATCCAGGGGTCATACCTCCACAAGGGGCAGAGCATTCCCGATCCGTCATACAAGACTTAAACAAGGGGCAAAAATATTCAACAAACCTCTCCCTTACACCTTGCATCCGTTTCCATCATCATTCCTCATCACTTGCGTTGACCATGCCAATACCTTGCCTGCCCGCCTGGTAGAGATCCTTGTCCAATGGCTTTGTAAGCATGTCAGCCCGATTTAGCTTGATGCCGACATACTCGAGCTCCACTGTCTTCTTGTAGACCAAGTCTCGAGCGTAGTGGTAGCCGATCTCGATGTGCTTTGTGCGCCTGGACAGGACGGGGTTCTTTGACATGTCAATGGCGCTCATGTTGTCAATCTTGATGACTGCACCGTTGCCTGTGGTGCCTTCATCTCGGATAGCAAGCTTTGTAGCCACTGCATCTCTTTACACACCTCAGCCAAGGCGATGTACTCAGCTTCAGCTGTTGACAAAGAGACACATTCCTGCTTGCGACTTGCCCAACTGACTGCACCTCCATTCAACATACACACAAAGCCGGAGGTAGATTTTCTGTCATCGATATTCCCTCCCCAATCAGCATCAGTGTAGCACATGAGACAGAGTGATGCGGATCTAGCGATGCCTCCAAACTAGAGCCCCGCGTGCCGTGTCACCTGAAGGTAGCGCATGATGCGCTTCACGGCCTGCCAGTGAAGTGGACCGGGATTGGCCACAAACCGGCTCACCTACGCAACAGCATGGGCTATATCTGGTCGGGTGGCGACCATGGCATACATCAGACTGCCCACTGCAGACTGATATGGGATGCCCAGCATGTCAGTTATCTCCGCTCCGTTGGATGGGGACATGGAGGTAGAGAGTTTGCACTCCGAGCTCATGGGTGTGCTCGCAGATTTGCAATCTGCCATGTCGTATCGTTTGAGGATGGAGTCGATGTATTTCTTCTGGTTCAGGCTGATGCTACTTGCTGCTCTATCGCGCTTGATTGCAATTCTAAGATAGAAGTCAAGAGGACCCATGTCCTTCATCTTGAATCTGCTACTCAGCTATCCCTTGAGATCATCTAGCAGCTGCATTGAAGAGGAGCATAGAATCAGGTCATCAACGTACAAGGCGACCAACATAGTCCCTCTCTCACTCTCATGCACGTACATGCTAGGGTCATTGTCGCAATGCATAAAGGACTCCTTGGCCATGAATGTGTCCATCTCTTGGTACCAAAGTCTTGACGCTTGTTTTAGGCCATTGAGTGCCTTCACCAATCTACACACCTTGCCATGAGGAGCATCAACCTCCTCCGGAACCTCCATCAATACCTCCTTGTCAAGTTTTCCGTAAAGGAAGGCTGCCTTGACATCTATCTGGTGGACCTCCATGTTCTCGGCAGCAGCAATGGCGAGAATTGACCGGATGGAGGCAAACGTCACAAATGGGACAAAGGTCTCACCGTACACTGCGCCGAGCCGTTGGGAGAACCTCTTTGCTACCACCCGTGCCTTGTACTTGTCTATCTTGCCATCCTGTTTCCTTTTTACTTTCAGCACCCACATGGACCCCACAATGTGAGCCCCGGCAGGTCTGTTGACCAGCACCCAGGTCCCATGAAGCTGAGTTCACTGCAAATCGCTTCGTCCCACTCTGCTTTGTCAGGCCAAGTGAGTGCCTCTGCGATAGACGTTGGCTCCTCTTCAACCAAGAATGAATAGTTGGAGCCTGTCCATTCACCCCTATCTGCGTCGTAATGCTGCCGAGGTACTTTGAGGCATGAACGGCTCCTTGGACCTGCTGGCTGCTGCTGTTGCTGTGGAGGCTGGAGGTCTGGTTCGTCGTTGATGATGAAAGAGGCATCCTCCTCATGTTTTGGAGGATCGGATAAGTCAGAATCAGAGTCTGATTCCTCCGAGTCATCTTCACGAGCTCCTCTCCCTGTTGCAGCACCTATCCCATGCCATTGTGCTGGTGCTTCATCTCCCTCTTCTAGGAGAGTGAGCCACTCTCCCTGTTCTGGAGTGTTCTCGAGTTCAAGATGCTATCCCTTACACTGAGACATTCCATGGAAATCCACGTCTTTNCTGCGGATGACCTTCTTGGCTCCTTGGTCCCACAGTCGATAGGCTTTGTGGGCGGTGTCATAACCGATGAAAATACACTTTCGTGCTCTTGCATTGAGCTTTATAGGGCCCTCACCGGCCTGGACCTTGGCAAACCCGGTGCAACCGAACACCTTGTGATGGGAGGGGTCCGGCTTCCTGCTTGACCATGCTTCTTGAGGTGTCTTCAACTGCTGTGTCTGCTTCTTCTTGCCTATCCTTCGCACAGCTGCTGCAGGTGTGATGTTCACAAGGTAGGTAGCCGTACGTGCTGCTTCAGCCCAGAACCTAGGAGGAAGCTTGGCGTCAAAGAGCATGCACCTTGTCATGCCTAGGAGCGTATGGCTCATCCTCTCTGCTACGCCGTTACTTTGAGGTGAGTAGGGCGTAGTTTTCTGGTGTTCAATGCCCAGTGTCTTGAGCCACTCCCTGCAAGCTTTGTACTCTCCCCTGTTGTCCGTCCTGAATGCCTTTTCCTTCTTTCCACTACGTCGCTCAACCATTGCGACAAAGGCCTGTATACTCTCTTTCACCTCACCTTTCTTTTGAGAAAGTATATCCAGACCTTGCGGCTGTTTTCATTGATGCATGTGAGGAAATGTATGCTGCCTCCATTTGACGGTATGCGAAAGGGACCACATACGTCATATTGGACAAGATCAAGAGGTGCGAGAACACGCGTTCCATTATGCTTTAAGGGTTTCCCTTTCGCCTTGCCTTGAAGGCATGGCTCACACATGATATCCGCTCCCTCCACCTCATCACCTAGCTCCATCCCACGCACTAGCTCCTGCTTTTCCATGAGCTCAAGTGTGCGATGAGTCACGTGCCCAAAGCGCCTGTGCCACATGTTGTTGGAGGATGTGCACATGCTATAATGAACAGCCCCGGTGGCTGTATTTTCTTGCGGTTTTGTTGCCAAATCATCTGCTGTCATTGCTTCCGCTGCTCCAACATGTCCTTCCTCATCTGAGTCTGCATCTCTGCTCTCCTCATCACCACTCTCGGCCAAAGAATCAGCCGTTGAAGTTATCGTTTTGGTCTGCAAGACGTAGAGTCCATCAACGCGAGGAACGAGTGTGACAACCTTCTTGGCATAGTAGGAGATGTTGATGTCATTGGTGGGAACGATCACCGCTTCCATCTCTGTAAAGACCACTGTCATGCCATGGTCAGTTATCTTCGAGACAGAGAGGAGGTTGGCTGTGAAGGAGGGCAAGTAGACCACCCCCTCTAGCTTGAGGTCGGAAACTCCACCGTTGACACCCACTGTGACCAGCTTGTCACCAGTCCCCTCAGCTGCCTTAACCTTGCCATTGGCGACTCTGAAGTTCTTGTTACACAGAGCAAGAGAGATGAAGTCTCTCTTCTCGTAAGTGGTGTGCTCGTTTGTGCCTGAGTCAAGGCCATAGGCTCCTGGCCTGAGTATCGCCCTCCCTTTGTTGGAGGCACACTCAGCCATCAAGCTTGTGGTATCCTTCCCACCATTTCCCCCTCGCCATTCATCCCCGTCTCCTCCCCCTCTTTTGGGTGCACGGCACTCTCGAGCCCAGTGTCCAGCCTTACCACAGTTGTGGCAGTTTCCTTGGCGCTATGCACCCCTTCCACTGTTGCTAGTGCTATTGTTTCCCTCGTACCCAGAGGATGAGGTATTACGAAAGGTGCCGCTGCTCCGTGAGGCAAAGGCAGCCATGTTTGCTTCACTACTGCTACGACGCATGGCTTTATTCCACACATACTCAGGGAGGGTGGTGTAGGAAACTAGATCTTCAGTCCACCCTCCAATCACTGTTATCATGGGCCCCCAACTTCCGGCAGCGTCATCAGAAACATCATGGCCTGCATGTCGGATGTCAGGTCCCACCCCATGCCTGTGGCTTGTTGCAAGAGCATCTCAAACTTCTGCATAAAGGCGGAGACATCCTCCCCTTCACCAAGCCTCATGCTGATGAGGTATTGTAAAATGAAGGGACGGTTGGCAAGTGAGGAGGAGTGAAACACCTTGCCGAGTTTGGCGTATGCCGCGGCTGCCACTGTACAACCGCTGATGTGTGAAAGGACTGAGGGTTGTATGGAGGACACAATAATGGCAAGAACCTTCTTGTTGAGCTTGACCCATGCCACAAGGTCAGCACCCTCCTCCTTTTGTGCTGGGATACTTCTATCAAAATATCCTAGGAGATCTCTGTCATCCATGATGATCTCAAACTGCCACTTCCAGAGTGCAAACCCCTCTCCATCAAACTTGAGGATGGGCAAATGATTCCCTGGTTCCCTTGTCCGTACCATCCCCACAAATACAACTGCTTCAGCTGCTGCACCAATTGTTGATGCCGATAAACCTGTGTTTGAGGCCGTTGTAGGCTGTTGGTAAGAAGAGGAAAGTGCTTCCCCTACTAACGTTGGCCGTTGCAAGTAGATGTAGGCTGGTGTAGGCTGATGTAGGCTGATGTCAGCTCCCAAGGTAGAAAGGTGTAGATGTGTTGCATTCCCCTCATGCTGATGTTACCCTGCAAACACAGAAGTTGGGTGAGAGCGAAGGCGCTCTCACTGCTTGTGACCTTAGCGGTTGCGTGCGTGACACTTCCCTAACGAGAGGAGTGGGCCCATAACCCTTTGCTCGCTACTGAGCTAACCACTTCTGGCGGAGAAGCCGCGAAACCAAAAGGCTCACAAAGGTTTTTAGACCTTCTTCCTTTGTTGACACGTGTCATGCACCGCAAACTTAATCAGGCATACACTTCACCTTCAAGAGTACTAACGCCTTAGCAATACATCTCAACAATAGCTCAATTCGTCAATACGCAAGATAGCATCAAGCAAGGGTTAATTGATCAGCATGCAAGACAAGTCCTTTTAAAGCTTGTTGTCTAGTCCTAGTCCTCAAAAGCACATTCCTGAGAACTGGCTTGACCCTGCCACATCACCAAGAGACGTGCGCTGTGGGCTCGACACATAAGCATCCTTGTGCCAAGGTGAATGATCAGCCGTGTTGCTTGCCAGAAGCAACCGACATTCTTTCTTGTAAGCTTTCCAAACAACCAAGATGTGCATGGAGCCAGGATATAACTCATGACCTCTCAATTGGCCAACTCAACAAAATGGCCAAGTTAACCACTCACCTACATGGTGTACTCACATGTCGCATCTCATATGAGACGGAGCAAAGTTGAGTCACCCTACAACAAATCCAGGGGTCATACCTCCACAAGGGGCAGAGCATTCCTGAAATGTCGTACAAGACTTAAACAAGGGGCAATAATATTCAACACAAAATTTGATGCTCTAGTGCCAAAGTGTGATGCTCTAGTGCCAAATTCTGACGCTCTAGTGCCAAAGTGTGACGCCGTAATGCCAAAGTGTGATGCTCTAGTGCCGAAGTGTGACGCTCTAGTGCCAAAGTGTGACGCTATAGTGCCAACGTGTGACGCTCTAGTGCCGAAGTCTGACAGTCTAGTGCCAAAGTGTTACGCTCTAATGCCAATGTGTGAAGCTCTAGTGCCACATTTTGACGCTCTAGTGCCAAAGTGTGAAGCTCTAGTTCCAAAGGTTGACGTTCTAGTGCCAAAGTGTGACGCTCTAGTGCCAAAGTGTGAAGCTCTAGTGCCACATTTTGACGCTCTAGTGCCAAAGTGTGAAGCTCTAGTTCCAAAGGTTGACGTTCTAGTGCCAAAGTGTGACGCTCTAGTGCCAAAGTGTGATTTCCAGTGCCAAAATGTGACGCTCTAGTGCCAAACTATGACATTCCAGTGCCAAAGTGTGTCCCTCTAGTGTCAAATTGTGACGCTCTGGTGCCAAAGTGTGAAGCTCTAGTGCGGAAGTGTGAAGCTCTAATGCCAAAGTTTGACTCTCTAGTCCCTGAGTTTGAAGCCCTAGTTCCAAAGTGTGACGCTATAGTGCCAAAGTGTGAAGCAATAGTGCCAAAGTGTGACGCTCTAGTGCCAAAGTGTGACGCTCTAGTGCCAAAGTTTGACGCTCGAATGCAAAGGTGTGACGCCCTAGTGCCAAAGTGTGACGCTCTAGTGCCAAAACAAGAACCTCTAGTGCCAAGGTGTGACGCTCTACGGCCAAAGTGTGACACTCTTGTGCCAAACTGTGATGCTCTAGTGCCAAAGTGTGATGCTCTAGTGCCAAAGTGTGATGCTCTAGTGCCAAAGTGTGGCGCTATACTGCCGACGTGTGATGCTCTAGTGCCAAAGTGTGACGCTCTAGTGCCAAATCCTGACGCTCTAGTACCAAAGTGTGACGCTCTAGTGCCAAAGTGTGACATTCTAGTGCCAAAGTGTGAAGCTCTAGTGCTGAATTGTGAAGCTCTAGTGCCAAAGTGTGAAGCTCTAGTGCCGATGTGTGACACTCTAGTGCAAACGTCTGAAGCTATAGTACCAAAGTGTGATGCTCCAGTGCCAAAGTGTGAACCTCTAGCACTAAAGTATGACGCTCTAGTGCCAAAGTGTGAAACTCTAGTGCTTAAGTGTGACGCTCTAGTGCCAAAGTGTGACGCTCTAGTGCCAAAGTGCGACGCTCTAGTGCCAAAGTGTGGCGCTCTAGTGCCAAAGTGTTACGCTCTAGTGCCAAAGTGTGAAGCTCTACTGCCAAAGTGTGACAGTATAGTTCCAAAGTGTGACACTATAGTGCCAAACTGTGACGCTCTAGTGCCAAAATGTGACACTCTAGTGCGAAAGTGTGTCGGTCTAGTGCAAAAGTGTGACACTCTAGTGCCAAAGTGTGGAGCTCTAGTATCAAAGTGTGAAGCTCTAGCCAAAGAGTGACGCTCTAGTGCCAAAGTGTGATGCTCTAGTGCCTAATAATGACGCTGTAGTGCCAAAGTGTGATGCTCCTGTACCAAAGTGTAACGCTCTAGTGCCGAAGTGTGACACTTTGGTGCCGAAGTCTGACGCCCTAGTGCCAAAGTGTAATGCTCTAGTGCCAAAGTGCGACACTCTAATGCCGATGTGTGACGCTCTAGTGCCAAATTGTGACGCTCTAGTGCCAAAGTGTGAAGCTCTAGTGCCAAAGTGTGAAGCTCTAGTGCCAAAAGTCTGAAGCTCTAGTTCCGAAGTTTGACGCTCTAGTGCCAAAGGGTGATGCTCTAGTTCCAAAGTGTGATGCTTTAGTGCCAAATTGTGACGATCTAGTGCCAACGTGTGACACTTTCGTACCAAAGTATAACGCGCTAGTGCCAAAGTGGGACGTCCTAGTGCCAATGTGTGAAGCTCTAGTGCCAAAGTGTGAAGCTCTAGTTCCAACGTTTGATGCTCTAGTGCCAAAGTGCGAAGCTCTATGGCCAACTTGTGACGCTCTAGTGTCAAATTTTGAAGTTCTAGTGCCAAAGTGTGATGCTCTAGGGCCAAAGTGTGATGCTATAGTGCCAATGTGTGACGCTCTAGTGCCAAAAAGTGACGCTGTAGTGCCAAAATGTGAAGCTCTAGTGCCAAAGCGTGATGCTCTAATGCCAAAGTGTGACGATCTAGTGTCGAAGTGTGACGCTCTAGTGCCAAAGTGTGACACTCTAGTGCCAAAGTGTGACGCTTTACTGCCAATGTGTGACGCTCTTGTGCCAAAGTGTGACACTCTAGTGCCAAGTGTGAAGCTCTAGTGCCAAAGTGTGACGCTCTAGTTACTATGTATGACGCTCTAGTGCCAATGTGTGATGCTATAGTGCCGACGTGTAACGCTCTAGTGCCAAATTTTGACCCTCTAGTGCTGAGGTATGATGCTCTAGTGCCAAATTGTGACGTTGTTGTGCAAAAGTGTGAAGATCTAGTGCCAAAGTGTGATGCTCTAGTGCCAGGGTGTGACGCTCCTGTGCCAAATTGTGACGCTCTATTGCAAAAGTGTGCAGCTCTAGTGACAAAGTGTGACGCTCTAGTTCCAAAGTGTGATGCTTTAGTGCGAAAGTGTGATGCTCTAGTGCCAAAATGTGACACTCTAGTGCCAAATGTTAAAGCTATAGTGCCAAGGTGTGAAGGTCTAATGCCAAAGTGTGAAGCTCTAGTGCCAAATAGTGATTCTCTATTGTCAAAGTATGACGCTCTAGTGCCAGAGTGTGAAGCTGTTGTGCCACAGTGTGACGCTCTAGTGCTGAACTGTGACAATCTAGTGCCAAACTGTGAAGCTCTAGTGCAAAAATGCGACGCTCGAGTGCCAAAGTGTGACGCTCTAGTACCAAAGTGTGATGCTCTAGTGCCAGAGTGTGACGCTCTAGTGCCAAAGTTTGACGATCTAGTGTCTAAGTGTGACGCTCTCATGCCAAAGTGCGAAGCTCTAGTGCCAAAGTGTGATGCTCTAGTGCCAAATTGTAACGCTTTAGTGCCATAGTGTGACGCTCTACTGCCAAAGTGTGACGCTCTAGTGCCAAAGTATGACACTCTAGTACCAAAGTGGGACACGCTATTGCCAAACCTGTTACCCTCTAGTGCCGAGGTGTGACGCCCTAGTGCCAAAGTGTAACGCTATAGTGCCAAAGTGAGATACTCTATTGCCAAAGTGTGAAGCTCTAGTGCCAACGTCTGAAGCTCTAGTGCCAAAGTGTGAAGCTTTAGTGCCAAACTGTGACTCTCTAGAGCCAAAGCGTGATGCTCTAGTGCCAAAGTGCAACGCTCTAGTGCCAAAGTGTGAAGCCCTAGTGCCAAAGTGTGATGCTCTATTGCCAAAGTGTGAAGCTCTAGTGCCAAAGTGCAACGCTCTAGTGCCAAAGTGTGAAGCCCTAGTGCCAAAGTGTGATGCTCTAGTGCCAAAGTGTGATGCTCTAGTGCCAAAGTGTGACGCTCTAGTACCAAAGTGTGAAGTTCTAGTGCCAAAGTGTGACGCTCTAGTTCCAAAGTGTGACGCAATAGTGCAAATGTGTGACGCTCTAGTGCCAAAGTGTGACGCTCTAGTGCCGAAGGTTGAAGCTCTAGTGCCAAAGTGTGTAAATCTAGTGCTGTTGTGTGAAGCTGTAGTTCCAAAGAGTGACGCTCTATTGTCAAAGTAGGACATTGTAGTGCCAAAATGTGAAGCTCTTGTGCCTAAGTGTGACGCTCTAGTGCCGAAGTGTAACACTCTAGTGCCAAAGTGTGAAGCTCTAGTGCGAACGTTTTATGACTTAGTGCCAACTTGTGATGCTCTAGTGATGAAGTGTGACGCTCTAGTGCCTAAGTGTGACGCTCGAGTGCCAAAGTGTGATGCTCTAGTACCAAAGTGTGACGCTATTGTGCCAAAGTGTGACGCTCTAGTGCCGAATTGTGATGCTCTAGTACCAAAGTGTGACACTCTAGTACCAAAGTCTGACGCTCTAGTGCCAAGTGTGACACTCTAGTGCCAAAGTGTGACGCCTCAGTGCCAAATTGTGACGCTCTAGTGCCATAGTATGACGCTATAGTGCCAAAGTGTGATGGTCTAGTGCCAAAGTGTGACGCTCTAGTGCCAATGTGGGATGCTCTTGTGCCAAAGTGTTACGCTCTAGTGCCGAGGTGTGACGCTCTAGTGACAAAGTGTGACACTCTAGTGCCAAGGTGTGAAGCTCTAGTGCGAAAGTGTGACACTCTTATGCCAAAGTGTGACGCTCTAGTGCCAAAGTGTGAAGCTCTGGTGCCAAATTGTGAAGCTCTAGTGCCATCGTGTGAAGCTCTAGTGCCAAAGTGTGACACTCTAGTGCCAAAGTGTGACACTCTAGTGCCAAAGTGCGACAATCTAGTGCCAAAGTGTGAATCTCTAGTGCCAAAGTGTGATGCTCTAGTGCCAACGTGTGAAGCTCTAGTGCCAGATTGTGAGGCTCTAGTTCCAATGTGTGAAGCTATAGTGCCAATGTGTGAAGCTCTAGTGCCAAAGTGTGACGCTCTAGTGCCAAAGTGCGACGCTCAAGTGCCAAAGTGTGACGCTCTAGTACCAATTATAAACGCTCCATTGCCAACGTTTGACGCTCTAGTATAGAAGTGTCACATTCTAGTGCCAAAGTGTGAAGCTCAAGTGCTGACGTGTGAAACTCTAGTGCCAACGTGTGAAGATCTAGTGCCAAAGTGTGATGCTCTAGTGCAAAAGTCTGAAGCTCTAGGTCCAAAGTGTGAAGCTCTAGTGCCAAAGTGTGATGGCCTAGTGCAAAAGTGTGACTCTCTAGTGCCAAAGTGTGAAGCTCTAGTGCCAAAATGTAATTCTGTAGTGCCAAAGTAGTGAACCTCTAGTTCCAAAGTTTGACGATATAGTGCCAAACTGTGAAGTTCTAGTGCCAAAGTGTGACTCTCAAGTGCCAACGTGTGAAGCTCTATTGCCAAAGTGTGACACTCTAGTGCAAACGTTTGACGCTCTAGTGCCAAGATGTGAAGCTCTAGTACCAAAATGTAATGCTCTTGTGCCAAAATAGTGACGCTCTAGTTCCAAAGCTTGACACTCTAGTGCCAAAGTGTGATGCTCTAGTGCCAAAGTGTGAAGCTCTAGTGCCAAAGTGTGAACCTATAGTGCACACGTATGATGCTCTAGTGCCAAAGTGTGCCGCTCTAGTGCCAAAGTGTGATTCTCCAGTGCAAACGTGTGATGGTCTAGTGCCAAAGTGCGATGTTCTAGTGGCAAAGTGTGACGCTCTAGTGCCCACGTATGACGATCTAGCGCCAAAGTTTGACGCTCTAGTGCCAAAGTATGATGCTCTACTGCCAAAATGTGAAGTGTTAGTGCCACCGTGTGAAGCTATAGTGCCAAAGTATGAAGCTCTAGTACCAAAGTGTGAAGCTATAGTGCCAATGTGTGACGCTCTTGTGCCAAAGTGTGACACTCTAGTGCCAAATTGTGATGCCCTAGTGCCAAAGTGCGGAGCTCTAGTGCCAACGTGTGACGCTCTAGTGCCAAAGTGTGACGCTAAAGTGCCAAAGTGTGACGCTCTTGTGCCAAAGTGCGACGCTCTAGTGCCAAAGTGTGACGCTATAGTGCCAACGTGTGAGGCTCTAGTGCCAAAGTGTGACACTATAGTGCCAAATTGTCAAGCAATAGTGTCCAAGTGTGAAGCTCTAGTGCCAAAGTGCGACGCTCTAGTGCCAAAGTGTGACGCTATAGTGCCAACGTGTGAGGCTCTAGTGCCAAAGTGTGACACTATAGTGCCAAATTGTCAAGCAATAGTGTCCAAGTGTGAAGCTCTAGAGCAAACGTCTGATGCTTTAGTGCCAAAGTGTGATGCTCTAGTGCCAAAGTGCGACCCTCTAGTGCCAAAGTGTGAATCTCTAGTGCCAAAGTCTGATGCTGTAGTGCCAAAGTGTGACGATCTAGTGCCAAAATGTGACGCTCTAGTGCCAAAGTGTGATGCTATAGTGCCAAATCGTGACGCTCTAGTGCCAGGGTGTGAAGCTCTAGTGCCAAACTGTGACGCTCTAGTGCCAACTTTTGACGCTCTAGTGCCAACGTGTGATGCTCTAGTGCCAAAGTATGATGCTCAAGTGCCAATATGTGATGCTCTAGTGCCAAAGTGTGCCGCTCTAGTGCCAAAGTGTGACACTCTAGCGCCAAAGTGTGACATTCTAGTGCCAAAGTGTGAACCTCTACTGCCAAAGTGTGAATCTCTAGTGCCAAAGTGTCAACACTAGTGCCAAAGTGTGACGCTCTTGTGCGAAAGTGTGAACCTCTAGTGACAAAGTGTGACCCACTAGCGCCAAAGTTTGACTCTCTAGTGCCAACGTGTGAAGCTCTAGTGCCAAAGTGTGACGCTCAAGTACCAAAGTGTGACGCTCTAGTGCCAAAGGTTGAAGCTCTAGTGCCAAAGTGTGAAGCTATAGTGCAAAAGAGTGATGCCCTAGTGACAAATTGTGAAGCTCTAGTGCCGAAGTGTTAAGCTCTAGTACCAAACTGTGATGCTCTAGTGCCAGAGTGGGACGCTCTAGTGCCAAAGTTTGACGCTCTAGTGCCAGAGTTTGATGCTCTAGTGCCAAAGTGTGACGCTCTAGTGCCAAAGTTTGACGCTCTAGTGCCAGAGTTTGATGCTCTAGTGCCAAAGTGTGACACTCTAGTGCCAAAGTGTGAAGCTCCAGTGCCAAAGTGTGACGCTCTAGTGCTAAAGTTTGACGCTCTAGTGCCGTAGTGTGACGCTCTAGTGCCAAAATGTGACACTCGAGTGCCAAAGTGTGACGCTCTAGTGCCAACGTGTGACACTCTAGTGCCAAAGTGTGACCCTCTATTGCCAAAGTGTAACGCTCTTTGCCAAAGCACGACGCTCTAGTGCCATAGTGTGAAGCTCTAGTGCCAAAGTGTGACGCTCTAGTGCCAAAAGTCTGACGCTCTAGTGCCAAAGTGTGAAGCTCTAGTGCCAAAGTGTGACGCTCTAGTGCCAAAAGTCTGACGCTCTAGTGCCAAAGTGTGAAGCTCTAGTGCCAAAGCGTAGAGCTATAATGCCAATGTGTGACGCTCCAGTGCCAAGTGTGACACTGTAGTGCCAATGTGTGATACTTTAGTGCCAAGGTGTGACGCTCTAGTGCCAAAGTGTGATACTCTAGTGCTGACATGTGACGCTCTAGTGCCGAAGGGTGAAGCTCCAGTGCCAAAGTGTGACGCTGTAGTGCCAAAGCATGAAGCTTAAGTGCCAAAGTGTGACGCTCTAGTACCAAAGTGTGATGCTCTAGTACCATATTATAAACCTCTAGTGCCAAAGTTTGACGCTATAGTGCCAAAGTGTGACGCTCTAGTGCCAAAGTGTGACGCTCTAGTGCCAAAGTGTGAAGCTCTAGTGCAAACGTGTGACGCTCTAGTGCCAAAGTGTGACTCTCTAGTGCCAAAGTGTGCCGCTCTAGTGCCAAAGTGTGATGCTCTAGTGCAAAAGTGTGACGCTCTATTGCCAAAGTGTGACGGTCTAGTGCCAAAGTGTGACGCCATAGTGCTAAAGTATGACGATCTAGTGCCAAAGTGCAACACTCTAGTGCCAAAGTGTGAGGCTCTAGTGCCAAAATGTGAAGCTTTAGTGCCAAAGTGTGAAGCTATACTGCCTACGTGTTACGCTCTAGTACCAAAGTGTGAAGCTATAGTGCCAAAGTGTGACGCTCTTGTGCCAAAGTGTAACGCTCTAGTGCCAGAGTGTGATCCTCTAGTGCCACGTTTGATGCTCTAGTGCCAAAGTGTGACGCTATAGTGCCAAAGTGTGACACTCCATTGCCAAAGTGGGACGCTCTAGTGCCAAAGTGTGATCCTCCAATGCCAAAGTGTGACGCTCTAGTGCCAAAGTGTGACGCTCTAGTGCCAAAGTGAGACGCTCTAGTGCCAAAATGTGATACTCAAGTGCCAAAGTGTGAAGCTCTAGTACCAAAGTGTGACGCTTTAGTGCTAAAGTCTGAAGCTCTAGTGCCAAAGTGTGATGCTCTAGTGCCAAAGTGTGACGCTCTAGTGCCAAAATATGACGCTCTAGTGCCAAAGTGTGAAGCTATAGTGCCAAAGTGTGACTCTCTAGTGCAAGAGTGTGACGCTCTAGTGCCAAAGTGTGAAGCTCTAGTGCCAAATTGTGAAGATCTAGTGCCAAAGTGTGACGCGCTAGTTCCAAAGTGTGACGCTCGAGTGCCAAAGTGTGATGCACTAGTGCCAGAGTGTGACACACTAGTGTCAAGGTGTGGAGCTCTAGTACCAGAGTGTGACGCTCTAGTGCCAAAGTGTGACACTCTAGTGCCAAAGTGTGACGCACTAGTACCAACGTGTGACTCTCTAGTGCCAAAGTGTGATGCTCTAGTGCCAAAGTGTGATGCACTAGTACCAAAGTGTGATGCTGTAGTTCCAAAGTGTGAAGCTCTAGTACCAAGGTGTGATGCTCTAGTGCCATAGTGTGATGCTCTAGTGCCAAAGTGTGATGCTCTACTGCCAAAATGTGAAGCCCTTGTGCCAAAGTGTGATGCTCTAGTGCCAATGTGTGACGCTCTAGTGCCAAAGTGTGAAGCTCTACTGCCAAAGGGTGACGCTCTAGTGCCAAAGAATGATGCTCTAATGCCAAAGTGTGATGCTCTAGTGCCAAAGTGTGACGCTCTATTGCCAAAGTGTAACGCTCTAGTGCCAAAGTGTGAAGCTCTTGTGCCAAAGTTTGATGCTCTAGTGCCAAACTGTGACGTTCTAGTGCCAGAGTGTATCGCTCTAGTTCCAAAGTGTGACGCTATAGTGCCAAATTGTGATGCTCTAGTGCCAAAGTGTAAATCTCTAGTACCAAAGTGTGACGCTTTAGTGCCAAAGTGTGAAGCTCTAGTGCAAAAGTGTGACGCTCTAGTTCTAAAGTTTGACGCTCTAGTGCCAAAGCGTAGAGCTATAATGCCAATGTGTGACGCTCTCGTGCCAAAGTGTGGCGCTCTAGTGCCAAAGCGTAGAGCTATAATGCCAATGTGTGACGCTCTCGTGCCAAAGTGTGGCGCTCTAGTGCCAAAGCGTAGAGCTATAATGCCAATGTGTGACGCTCTCGTGCCAAAGTGTGGCGCTCTAGTGCCAAAGCGTAGAGCTATAATGCCAATGTGTGACGCTCTCGTGCCAAAGTGTGGCGCTCTAGTGCCAAAGCGTAGAGCTATAATGCCAATGTGTGACGCTCTCGTGCCAAAGTGTGGCGCTCTAGTGCCAAAGCGTAGAGCTATAATGCCAATGTGTGACGCTCTCGTGCCAAAGTGTGGCGCTCTAGTGCCAAAGCGTAGAGCTATAATGCCAATGTGTGACGCTCTCGTGCCAAAGTGTGGCGCTCTAGTGCCAAAGCGTAGAGCTATAATGCCAATGTGTGACGCTCTCGTGCCAAAGTGTGGCGCTCTAGTGCCAAAGCGTAGAGCTATAATGCCAATGTGTGACGCTCTCGTGCCAAAGTGTGGCGCTCTAGTGCCAAAGCGTAGAGCTATAATGCCAATGTGTGACGCTCTCGTGCCAAAGTGTGGCGCTCTAGTGCCAAAGCGTAGAGCTATAATGCCAATGTGTGACGCTCTCGTGCCAAAGTGTGGCGCTCTAGTGCCAAAGCGTAGAGCTATAATGCCAATGTGTGACGCTCTCGTGCCAAAGTGTGGCGCTCTAGTGCCAAAGCGTAGAGCTATAATGCCAATGTGTGACGCTCTCGTGCCAAAGTGTGGCGCTCTAGTGCCAAAGCGTAGAGCTATAATGCCAATGTGTGACGCTCTCGTGCCAAAGTGTGGCGCTCTAGTGCCAAAGCGTAGAGCTATAATGCCAATGTGTGACGCTCTCGTGCCAAAGTGTGGCGCTCTAGTGCCAAAGCGTAGAGCTATAATGCCAATGTGTGACGCTCTCGTGCCAAAGTGTGGCGCTCTAGTGCCAAAGCGTAGAGCTATAATGCCAATGTGTGACGCTCTCGTGCCAAAGTGTGGCGCTCTAGTGCCAAAGCGTAGAGCTATAATGCCAATGTGTGACGCTCTCGTGCCAAAGTGTGGCGCTCTAGTGCCAAAGCGTAGAGCTATAATGCCAATGTGTGACGCTCTCGTGCCAAAGTGTGGCGCTCTAGTGCCAAAGCGTAGAGCTATAATGCCAATGTGTGACGCTCTCGTGCCAAAGTGTGGCGCTCTAGTGCCAAAGCGTAGAGCTATAATGCCAATGTGTGACGCTCTCGTGCCAAAGTGTGGCGCTCTAGTGCCAAAGCGTAGAGCTATAATGCCAATGTGTGACGCTCTCGTGCCAAAGTGTGGCGCTCTAGTGCCAAAGCGTAGAGCTATAATGCCAATGTGTGACGCTCTCGTGCCAAAGTGTGGCGCTCTAGTGCCAAAGCGTAGAGCTATAATGCCAATGTGTGACGCTCTCGTGCCAAAGTGTGGCGCTCTAGTGCCAAAGCGTAGAGCTATAATGCCAATGTGTGACGCTCTCGTGCCAAAGTGTGACACTCTAGTGCCAATGTTGTAAAACTCTAATGCCAAAGTGAGACGCTCTAGTGCCAGAATGTGATACTCTAGTGCCAAACTGTGACGCTCTAGTGACAAAGAGTGATGCTCTAATGCCAAAGTGTGTTACTCTAGTTCCAAAGTGTGACGCTCTAGTGCCAAATTGTGACGCTATAGTGCCAAAGTGCGAAGCTCTAGTGCCAAAGCGTTACGCTCTATTGCCAAAGTGTGACGCTCTAGTGCCAATGTGTGAAGCTCTAGTGCCAAAGTGTGACACTCTAGTGCCAATGTTGTAAAACTCTAATGCCAAAGTGTGAAGCTCTAGTGCCAAAGTGTGATGCTCTATTGTCAAAGTGTGATCCTCTAGTGCCAAAGTGTGAAGCTATAGTGCCAAAGTCTGACGCTCTATTGCCAGAGTATGACACTCTAGTGCCAAAGTGTGAAGCTATAGTGCCAAAGTGTGAAGCTCTAGTGCCAAATTCTGTCGCTCTAGTGCCAACGTGTGACGTTCTAGTGCCAGAGTGTAAAGCTATAGTGCCAAAGTATGACGCTCTAGTGCCAAAGTGTGACGCTCTAGCGCCAAAGTGTGATGCTCCAGTGCCTAAGTGTGATGCTCTAGTGCCAAAGTGTGCCACTGTAGTGCCAAAGTGTGACGCTCTAGTGCCGAAATGTGTCGCTCTAGTGCCAAAGTGTGTCGCTCTAGTTCCAAAATGTTACGCTCTAGTGCCAACGTGTGACGCTCTAGTGCCAGAATGTGATACTCTAGTGCCAAAGTGTGAAGCTCTAGTACCAAAGTATGACTCTCTAGTGTCAAAGTGTGACCCTCTAGTGCCAAAGTGTGAAGCTCTAGTTCCAAAGTGTGATGCTCTAGTGCCAAAGTGTGAAGCTCTAGTGCCAAAGTGTGATGCTCTAGTGCCAAAGTGTGATCCTCTAGTGCCAAAGTGTGACGCTCTAGTGTCAAAGTGTGACGCTCTAGTGCCATGGGGTGGAGCTCTAGTGCCAAAGCGTGATGCTCTAGTGCCAAAGTGTGGCGCTCTAGTGCCAAAGTATGACGCTCTAGTGCCAAAGTGTGATGCTCTAATGCCAAAGAGTGTTACTCTAGTTCCTAAGTGTGACGCTCTAGTGGCAAAGTGTGACGCTCTAGTGCCAAAGTGTGAAGCTCTACTGCCAAAGTGTGACGCTCTAGTGCCAACGCTTGATGCTCTAGTGCCAAAGTGTGATACTCTAATGTCAAAGTGTGATGATCTATTGCCAAAGTGTGAAGCTCTATTGCCAAAGTGTGACGCTCTACTGCCAAAATGTGAAGCCCTTGTGCCAAAGTGTGATGCTCTAGTGCCAAAGTGTGACGCTCTAGAACCAAAGTGTGAAGCTCTAGTGCCAAAGTGTGATGCTCTCGTGCCAAAGTGTGACACTCTAGTGCCAAAGTGTGAAGCTCTACTGCCAAAGTTTTACACTCTAGTGCCAAAGCGTGACGCTCTAATGCCAAAGTGTGACGCTCTAGAGCCAAAGTGTGATGCTCTATTGCCAAAGTGTGACGCTCTAGTGCCAAAGTGTGACGCTCTAGTGCCAAAGTGTGACGCTCTAGTGCGAAAGTGTGACGCTCTAGTGCCAAAGTGTGACGCTCTAGTGCCAAAGTGTGATACTCTAGTGCCAAAGTGTGAAGCTCTAGTACCAAATTGTGACGCTTTAGTACTAAAGTTGGAAGCTCTAGTGCCAAAGTGTGTTGCTCTAGTGCCAAAGTGTGACGCTCTAGTACCAATGTGTGACGCTCTAGTGCCAAAGTGTGAAGATATAGTGCCAAAGTGTGACTCTCTAGTGCCAGAGTGTGACGCTCTAGTGCCAAAGTGTGCAGCTCTAGTGCCAAATTGTGAATATCTAGTGCCAAAGTGTGACGCGCTTGTTCCAAAGTGTGACGCTCGAGTGCCAAAGTGTGATGCTCTAGTGCCATAGTGTGACACTCTAGTGCGAAAGTGTGGAGCTCTAGTACCAGAGTGTGTCGCTCTAGTGCCAAAATGTGACGCACTAGTACCAATGTGCGACGCTCTAGTGCCAAAGTGTGATGCTCTAGTGCCAAAGTGTGACGATCTAGTGCCAAAATGTGACGCTCTAGTACCAAAGTGTGATGCTCTAGTGCCAAAGTGTGGAGCTCTAGTGCCAAAGTGTGATGCTGTAGTGCTAAAGTGTGAAACTCTAGTGCCAAGGTGTGACGCTCTAGTGCCACAGTGTGATGCTCTAGTGCCAAAGTGTGACGCTCTACTGCCAAAATGTGAAGCCCTTGTGCAAAAGTGTGATGCTCTAGTGCCGATGTGTGACGCTCTGGTGCCAAAGTGTGAAGCTCTACTGCGAAAGGGTGAGCGCTCTAGGGCCAAAGCGTGATGCTCTAATGCCAAAGTGTGACGCTCTAGTGCCAAAGTGTGACGGTCTAGTGCCAAAGTGTGACGGTCTAGTGCCAAAGTGTGACGCCATAGTGCCAAAGTATGATGATCTTGTGCCAAAGTGCAACACTCTAGTGTCAAAGTGTGACGCTCTGGTGCCAAAATGTGAAGCTTAAGTTCCAAAGTGTGAAGCTATAGTGCCTAAGTGTTACGCTCTAGTACCAAAGTGTGAAGCTATGGTGCCAAAGTGTGACGCTCTTGTGCCAAACTGTAATGCTCTAGTGCCAGAGTGTGATGCTCTAGTGCCAAAGTGCTTAGCTCTAGCGCCAAAGTTTCATGCTCTAGTGCCAAAGTGTGACGCTATAGTGCCAAAGCGTGACACTCCAGTACCAAAGTGTGACTCTCTAGTGCCAAAGTGTGACGCTCTAGTGCAAAAGTGTGAGGCTCGAGTGCCAAAGTGTGACACTTTAGTGCCAAAGTATGAAGCACTAGTGTCAAGGTTTGAAGCTCTAGAGCAAACGCCTGACGCTTTAGTGCCAAAGTGTGAAGCTCTAGAGCCAAAGTGTGAAGCTCTAGTGCCAAAGAGTGATGCTCTAATGCGAAAGTGTGTTACTCTAGTTCCAAAGTGTGATGCTCTAGTGCCAAAGTGTGACGCTATAGTGCCAAAGTGCGAAGCTCTAGTGCCAAGCTGTGACGCTCTATTTCCAAAGTGTGACGCTCTAGTGCCAAAGTGTGAAGCTCTAGTGCCAAAGTATGACACTCTAGTGCCAATGTTCCAAAACTCTAATGCAAAAGTGTGAAGCTCTAGTGCCAAAGCGTTATGCTCTATTGCCAAAGTGTGATCCTCTAGTGCCAAAGTGTGATGCTCTAGTGCCAACGTGTGAAGCTCTAGTGCCAACGTGTGATGCTCTAGTGCCAACGGTTTATACTCTAGTGCCAAAGTGTGACGCTCTAGTGCCAAAGTGGGACGCTCCAGTGCCAAAGTGTGATCCTCTAGTGCCAAAGTGTGACGCTCTAGTGCCAAAGTGTGACGGTCTAATGCCAAAGTGAGACGCTCTAGTGCCAAAGTGTGACGCTCTAGTGCCAAAGTGTGACGCTCTAGTGCCAAAGTGTGAAGCTCTAGTTCCAAAGTACGACGCTCTAGTGCCAAAGTGTGACGGTCTAATGCCAAAGTGTGACGCTCTAGTGCTAAAGTGTGATGCTCTAGTGCCAAAGTGTGATACTCTATTGCCAAAGTGAAAAGCTCTAGTACCAAAGTGTGACGCTTTAGTGCTAAAGTGTGAAGCTCTAGTGCCAAAGTGTGATGCTCTAGTGCCAAAGTGTGACGCTCTAGTGCAAAAGTGTGATGCTCTAGTGCCAAAGTGTGAAGCATTAGTGCCAAAGTGTGACTCTCTAGTGCCAGAGTGTGACGCTCTAGTGCCAAAGTGTGAAGCTCTAGTACCAAATTTTGAAGATCTAGTGCCAAAGTGTGACGCGCTAGTTCCAAAATGTGACGCTCGAGTGCCAAAGTGTGGTTGTCTAGTGCCAGAGTGTGACACTCTAGTGCCGAAGTGTGGAGCTCTAGTAGCAGAGTGGGACGCTCTAGTGCCAAAGTGTGGCGCTCTAGTGCCAAAGTGTGACGCACTTGTACAAACGTGTGACGCTCTAGTGCCAAAGTGTGATTCTCTAGTGCCAAAGTGTGACGCTCTAGTGCCAAAATGTGACGCTCTAATACCAAAGTGTGATGCTCTAGTGCCAAAGTGTGATGCTGTAGTGCCAAAGTGTGAAGCTCTAGTGCCAAGGTGTGATGCTCTAGTGCCACAGTGTGATGCTCTAGTGCCAAAGTGTGACGCTCTACTGCCAAAATGTGAAGCCCTTGTGCCAAAGTCTGATGCTCTAGTGCCAATGTGTGACGCTCTAGTGCCAAAGTGTGAAGCTCCACTGCCAAAGGGTGACGCTCTAGTGCCAAAGCGTGATCCTCTAATGCCAAAGTGTGACGCTCTAGTGCCAAAGTGTGACGCTCTATTGCCAAAGTGTAATGCTCTAGTGCCAAAGTGTGACGCTCTTGTGCCAAAGTTTGATGCTCCAGTGCCAAACTGTGACGTTCTAGTGCCAAAGTGTATTGCTCTAGTTCTAAAGTGTGACGCTCTAGTGCCAAATTGTGATGCTCTAGTGCCAAAGTGTAAAGCTCTAGTGCCAAAGTGTAATGCTCTAGTACCAAAGTGTGACGCTTTAGTGCCAAAGTGTGAAGCTCTAGTGCAAAAGTGTGATGCTCTAGTTCTAAAGTTTGACGCTCTAGTGCCAAAGAATGACGCTATAGTGCCAAAGTGTGAAGCTATAGTTCCAAAGTCTGACGCTCTATTGCCAGAGTATGACACTCTAGTGCCAAAGTGTGAAGCTCTAGTGCCAAAGTGTGAAGCTCTAGTATCAAATTCTGACGCTCTAGTACCAAAGTGTGACAGTCTAGTGCCAGAGTGTGAATCTATAGTGCCAAAGTATGACGCTTTAGTGCCAAAGTGTGACGCTCTAGTGCCAAAGTGTGATGCTCCAGGGGCCAAGTGTGACGCTCTAGTGCCAAAGTGTGCCACTGTAGTGCCAAAGTGTGACGCTCTAGTGCCGAAATTTGTCGCTCTAGTGCCAAAGTGTGTCGCTCTAGTTCCAAAATGTGACGCTCTAGTGCCAAAATGTGATACTCTAGTGCCAAAGTGTGAAGCTCTAGGGCCAAAGTATGACGCTCTAGTGTCAAAGTGTGACCCTCTAGTGCCAAAGTGTGAAGCTCTAGTTCCAAAGTGTGATGCTCTAGTGCCAAAGTGTGAAGCTCTAGGGCCAAAGTATGACGCTCTAGTGTCAAAGTGTGACCCTCTAGTGCCAAAGTGTGAAGCTCTAGTTCCAAAGTGTGATGCTCTAGTGCCAAAGTGTGACGCTCTAGTGCCAAAGTGTGTCGCTCTAGTTCCAAAGTGTGATGCTCTACTGCCAAGTGTGAAGCCCTAGTGTCAAAGTATGACGCTCTAATGGAAGAGTTGATGCCCCCAATTTTTCTGCGTCCTTGTTCCTCTCCGCGGGTTATGTGGTTCCGCGCCGATCCGCGGAACACGTACTCTACGGCTATTGCTACTTTTCTAGTTCTCAAAGATACAGTAATCGTCGTCCGCGGGTCACAGCCTTGGAGTACTGGCGCAGATGCCTCACCGGTGAACGACGCTCCGCGGTTCGCTTCTTGCCACACGGAAGTCCACCACCTCGTGGCGTCCGACTCCGTTCCGCGGAAGTCTCATTCCGCGGACGTGTGCAAGCAAGGGACCGCCGGCAGCTCACTCCACTCGGACTCTCGGTTCTTCACGCACTTAACTCCTAGATCCGCGTACCACGCTCCGCGGGCAATTGAGGGTTCCAGGGAAGTGGATGGAACGCGGGAAATGGGAACAGGCCAATGACTTTGATAAAGCTGATTGCGGAGTAAACAGAATGCTTCTTGAATACAAGCAAGTCTGAGTTGCACTTGTGCTACTGCCAGTCAGGCCTTTTTCTACTTGGGACTCCGCACAGCGTAACTACACACTGTCAGTCTCATCCCTCTCCCACTGACCTACTTCCCCTACTTGGACTCCTCGCGGTGCGGCTACGCACCGTGGGTCTTGTCCTCATACACACATAGTATCCATCTCCTACTTGTTACTTTCTTCATGCGCGGCTCGTGCACGCGGTTCTTCGTGTTCTTCCTTGAATCTTCCACCTCCGCGATGTGCCCTCCCGTCTCTCCTCCTTGATTACCACTGTCACCCTTGTGTTTTGATTGGTCGCGCTTCTGCCACCATTCTCCTGTCTCTTGTTTTGGTCGGCGGATGTCTTGCATGTCCGATGTTCCAGCCTCCTTCTTCTCCTTTCATTATTCGGCTCTTATTCTCTCTCCACCGCGATCCTTCCTGCCAGGCCGTCCTTCCCGCCACCGCCATGGGATTCCGCGCCACCCCATGCTCTACCGCAACATTGGTGCGAGAGCCAGCTTTCCGCGTGTCTCCTCGTGNGCTCCCAATCTCCTCTTGCAGGTCGAGCAGTGTGGGATCCGCTCATACGTCCTGCAGCTGGAGCAGCGGTACACCATGTGTCCCTCCTCACTCCTTCCCACCCCTGCAGCACACTGCGCATGGGCCCATCCTCCGCAGTGTTCACAGTGACATGCCATCCCTGTGACGATCCCTCCGCATCTGTCTCCGCAACATCGCAATCCGGAGTTCTTCGTTCCCCAATCCTCTTTTCGGGATTGAGCGAGGCATCGGTGACAGGTCCATACCCCTTCCTTACCCCTCTTGCCGCATATCAGGTGACACATCCTCAGGCACATGCCACACCCTTTCCCGAACTCCGCCATCCCTTCCTGACAGGCAGCGCATGCAGGCTCTCGGGTTTCCGCGATGAAGCTGAGGTAGCAGTCTGTCTCTCAGTAGCTCGTTGCCCACGCATTGGTGACATTGGCCCTTCCAAGCGCATTTGCCCGTCACCAAGCATTCGCGGTGGGCGGGCCTCATGCAGGCAATGCACCTTTCCTCATCTTGCACCGTCTTCAGACAAGTGGGACATGCCGCGGATTGATTCCTTCCCCCTTCCTCTTCGTCTTCTTCTTCCGACTCTTCCTCTTCCCCGTCCTTGTTCACTCGGGGTGCCCTGCAAACTCCTTGTCGCCTTTCAATCTCCTCCCTGCACCTTCTACACACCGCGGCCCCACTTCGCCCTCCGCGCCCGTCACGGGGTGGCCCCAGGCAGCCAGTACAGATCTGGCGGTGGCATCCGCCGCAATCCTGCACTTCCACTCCCCACCATTGGCCGCACTGAGCACACTTCTTTTCTTCCCGTTCCTTCCGCCTCCTTTCTTCTGCTGCGACACGTCCCTACGCCTGCCATTGTCTCATCGTAGTCCCAGATACTATGCGCGGACCTTTCCGTCGCTCACTGGGCCCCTCCTCTTCCTCCTCCTCCTCTTCCTCTGGGTCCCACCTTCCGCGGGGTGGTGCTCCCCCGGCGCCGGGTCCCGCTCCTTCTTCCTCTTGCCGCTTCTTCACAGCTTCCTCCTCAGCCGCCTCTCTCAGGCATAGCAAGAAGGTACGGTTTATTCCGATGCAGGTTTTAGAGGCCCCGCTGGCGTGTTGATGTGCGGGCTTCCTGCACACTCGGCATACCACTTTTAGTCGTGGCTCAGCAGGGAGATTTTCCCCGCACCACACACACAGGCCAGTGTAGGTAGCCAGAGTCTTGGGGCTCATTGGTACCCCGGTCCGCGGTGGCGTTTCCCGGGATGGTTGCTTGGTTTTTTCTGCCGGGGTCTGATGTTCGGGCACGCCTGCAGGTTCCCTCTTCGTCCGTTCCCGCTGTTCCTTATGTTCCGACTGCTGCTCCCGCCTCGGCTGCTCTCGTCGCGGTTCCCTCCTCACCTCCTCCGCGGCCAGTTCGCGGACATCAGATTCCTCCTCCTCCACCTCCTCAGGTTCCTGGCTCCACGCTTGCTCCTGCTGTGATACTCGTTCTTCATAGATGTCCAGTACTTCCTCCGCTCTCCATCCCCGCGAGCCCTTCCGCTGTCCCAGGGGCGGTAGACGACTTCCTGTTCCTGGGATATGCGTTTGCCATGCTGGCGGCAGTAGCACAAACTCCGTGGCCGGATAACTGCGGTCGCTGAACCCTTCCGGTCCCTCCAACCACACTTGCCCTGCCTCAACACTGGCCACGCCGTACACCTCCCGTGGCTCTCCTACTTCTCGTCCCGCATTGGGGAAGGGGCGGAGATATACCAAGTGGCCCTCTTCGACGGGCACATGGTTCAACCGTCGGTTGGCCGCGTCACATCCGCGTCAGGCAGCAACAGAACCCCTCAGCCTTGCTTCTGCTCGCATTGCCCTCGTTCTCTCACAACGCTCGCGAAACCATTCTGCGACCTCCCTGTCCTCCTCCTCCACAGAGAACTTCCCTTGTTCCTCTGGGGCAAGTGGCAGCCTCTGTGGTTTTTGAGGCAACCCCATTGTCGCTCGCGGTGGTTGGCCGAAAAGTAGCATGTGTGGTGAGAAAGAGGTTGCATGACTAGGTGTTATGTTGATGAAGTGCGCCGTATTCTTCAGCTTCTTCGCCCAGTTGCTACCCTTTGCGATGGCCACTTCTCGCTCCAATATCTAATGCACCCGCTCCACTTGTCCTTGGGATTCTGGTCTGTACCGCCCGGAGTGCACGAGGCGGACCCCCCATTCCTCCAGCTCCTCTCTGAAGGCCCCCATTAATTCGGTGCCGTTGTCGCTGTGTACCACGCTGCATCCGCCAAAACGGTAAAAGATTTCCTTGCGGATGAACTTTGTTGCGGTGGCAGAGCTCTTGTTGGGCACGGCGCAGACCCAGAGGTACTTTGTGAAGTGGTCTACCGCTGCAATCCAATATCGGTTCCCTTGGTCGCGGTGCACGCGAGGACCGTGGAAATCGATGATGATCTTCTCCAGCGGTTCACCGATGGGGGGGGGGTTGAAACAGCGGCTATTCTTGTGGTGTAGTCTCCCGCGCTCGCTCGCAGGGGGCGCAGTGCTGCACCACCTCTTTAATGATGGCCGCCAGGTTAGGCACATGGACAATGGGCGCTAGTCGGTCTTTTAGTGCCTGTGTGCCGGTGTGATGATGACGGTGGTAGGCCTCCACCACCGCCTTCTGCAGT
>SZWC01000141.1:168748-183700 GCA_023375785.1 Penium margaritaceum | reverse complement strand
CCAAAGTGTGACGCTCTAGTGCCAAAGTGTGACGCTCTAGTGCCAAAGTGTGATGCTCTAGTGCCAAAGTGTGACACTCTAGTGTCGAAGTGTGACACTCTAGTGCCAAAATGTGTAGCTCTTGTGCCAAAGTGTGATGCTCTAGTGCCAAAGTGTGACGCTCTAGTGCCGAAGTGTGAAGCTCTAGTGCCAAAGTGTGATGCTCTAGTGCCAAAGCTTGACGCTCTAGTGCCAAAGAGTGATGCTCTAGTGCCAAGGTGTGATGCTCTAGTGCCAAAGTGTGTCGCTCTTGTTCCAAAGTGTGACGCTCTAGTGCCAAAGTGTGATGCTCCAGTGCCAAAGTGTGAAGCTCTAGTACCAAAGTGTGACGCCTTCGTGCCAAAGTTTGAAGCTCTAGCGCCAAAGTGCGATGCTCTAATGCCAACGTTTGATGCTCTAGTGCCAAAGAATGACGCTCTAGTGCCAAAGTGTGAAGCTCTAGTGCCAAAGTGTGAAGCTCTAGTGCCAAAGTGTGAAGCTCTAGTGCCAAAATGTGATGCTCTATTTCCACAGTGTGACGCTCTAGTGCCAAAGTGTGAAGCTCTAGTGCCAACGTGTGACGCTCTAGTGCCAAATTATGACGCGCTATTGCCAAAGTGTGAAGATCTATTGCCAACATGTGATGCTCTAGTGCCAGAGTGTGACGCTCTAGTGCCAAAGTGTGAAGCTCTAGTGCGAAAGTGTGAAGCTCTAGTGCCAAAGAATGATGCTCTAGTGTAAAGGCGTGAGGCTCTAGCGCCAAAGTGTGATGCCTTAGTGCCAAAGTGTGACTCTCTAGTGCCAAAGTGTGACACTCTAGTGCCAAAGTGTGACGCTCTAGTGCCAAAGTGTGATGCTCAAGTGCCAAGGTGTGAAGCTCTATTGCCAAAGTGTGATGCTCTACTGCCAAAACGTGAAGCCCTTGTCGGATATTATCTCGGAGATCGCTTCAAGGGGTGCAGCCACTGAGGAAATAAAGAGTGACAATGGAGGTTCATCTTTGGAGTCACAAGATCAACACCCGAACGGTCCTACGACCGACAAGCTGTGCGAGCCTCGCCAAGACCAAAACCAACGGTCACATACCACAACGGCCCAGGCAAAACGCACCTGCGAAGATCATGCCTGCACTCACCACTCCCCTATGCGTGCGGCTAGCAAAGCCGAATCATGGTCTCAAGGTGCTCCCTAATCTGGCACTTGCCCGAGCCGCTATCTCTATGCCCGCTCGACGAAGCGCGCTAGGCTAGAACTTTCCTATTTGTATTGCTTGTACTACATTCAATAATCAATCCATTGGATTCCCTTTAGGCTCGCCCTTTGGGCCGCCTCCAGTCTCTCCTGCCTTCCATTCTCAGCTCAGCGCCCGTGCTCTTGCAGTGCGCCCTCTCACTTCTGCTAAACATCACTCATACGTCAGCAACACCCGCACCTTCAAGGAAGCTTCCGTCCTTCCCCCAAGGTGCTACTTCCACTCCCTTCCTGTAAAGATCTCGGCTCTCGCACCTTTGGTGTCGCGCCCAGGCCTTTCCTTATCATTCTTCATCATCTTCCGCTTCCGCTCGTCATCCTATCGCCGCTTCCGCTTCGCTTCCGCTCGTGCTCCTGTCCACCATTGAAACGCTCGTCTCTCCGATCGCGTCCACTCTGCGGCAGCACTTGCAATCTTCTGACATGGTATCAGAGCTCAAGTAACACCCCTGGCTCCATCGTGCTCGCCGTCATCGGCCGCACCCACTCTTGTCAAAATCCTCGGCATCGAAGAATTGTGGTCACCAGAAGAACTGCAGTGGCAGCACTTCTTCTCACTAAGGTGTCTAGGCAGCACCATACCACTTCCTCTTGGTAAATTGTGCGCAGGAGGTTCTGCCCCTGCGCCCACTCCATCCGCAAGCAATTTCCGCTCATACATCATCTCCACCATCAGTGCACGAGGTTCTGCCCCTGCACCCAGTCTCATTTTCTCAGCAACATCTCCGCAATCGAAGCGCATCAACATCCAGGTATCCGTTTTATTTTGATCAAGAGCCATCAGCACACTCTCATCACCGTAGCAGAATATCCTCAACCATCTTCACCTGCCCATTCTTTCCATAGTCTCATCGTCAACTCCATCATGGCATCCTCTCTCACTCTGTCTGGTCTTCCCAAGCTCACTGTAAAGCCGGATGGTACCAGCAACTACAAGCTGTGGAGCTATTCAGTGTTACTTTTCTTTGGAACACAGCAGGTTGAGGGAGTCACCCTCAGCCATCTGATCACCAACTTGGACACTGGAATAGAACCACCTGACGCCACCTCCTCCTCCTCAACTGCATCAACCACTCCCGGTGGAGACCCCTCCGGTGGATCTGTATCTCACCTTGCTCCATCAAATGCCTCTTCCTCCTCTGTCCCCGTTGCCCCCACTACTATCAGTCGCGCCTCCTGGGAAGTCGCCAATAGAACCGCCCTCATGACCATCATGACCACCTCCTCTCCTGAACTGCATGAAGACATCCGCACTCTCGGCAGCAAGACTCACGAAGTGTGGAAAGCCCTTGAAGATCGCATCAGCAATATCACCTCCACCGCCTGCGAAATCAAAATCATGTCACTCTTCTCCGTGCCCTTCGCCGCCCATACCAACATGGGCAGTTACATTGCAGCCGTCAACACTAATGCCCGCGATCTCAAGGAAATGAAGATTGACCTTCCTCCTGCTGTTGTGTGCACCGGCATCGTCTTCGGCCTTCTTGGTCAGTGTGATATCATCCGCCAAATCTTGCTGCAGCCGCCTGTTGACCAACTGACCCTCGCTGTCATCAGCCCCAAACTCATGGCAGCAGAACAAGACTACGACGCCAAGCAAGCACGCGAGACTACCATCGCCACCAACTCGTTTGAAACCATGGCCGCCACCACCGACAACCGCATGTTCAACCGTTTTCCCGCCTGATCCTACATCATCCACCACGGTCCATTCAAAGGAACCAAGTGTGGCCATCGCAACCACCCGCCTCAGGTCTGTGATCATCGCGCTACTAACGAGTGGCTGGATCAGAACCCCGGCAAGTCCTATGGTAAATAACCCAACTGGGCGGAGGAGCGTCGTCAATGCTACTACAACCAGATGGGAAGCTCGAACTGGCGTTCAACCCCAGCCAACAACATGGAAACTCCATCTTCTCCTGCCATCCCTGCTGCTGTGAACCCTGCTCCTAACAATGCTGTCATGTTAGGAGTAATTGAGCCTATGACTGAGATTGGACCTGAGGAGTATGGTTTTGAGATGTACACTGCGTCCTCCTCTCCTCCTCTCTCGTTTCACCCCTCTCTATGCAGCTTTGACTCCGTACACATTGCCCTCATCCAGCCTCCGACTACATACTCCACGGCCCGTTACAGTCACTTCCTCTTCATTCATGATCAATACTCACAGCACTGCTGTCACGCACAACTCTGCCGCAGCTCCGCAGAAAAGGTGACATGCGGAATGGGAACCAAGGAGGCAGAGGGTCCGCGCGCAGAATGCTGGCTCCCGCGGAAGCGGTTGAACGAGGGGTAGCGCAGATCCGGGGAAGGCCAGGGTCAGGGCACCGATAGAAGGGCCGCCGCAGGCTAATACTCGCCTACGGCGGTTCTTCTCAGACGAAGAACTTGTGGCAAGGCGGGAAGAAGTGGAGGGAAGAGCCGTGGTACAAAGAGAACAGAGACAAGTCACAACAGGATCCGCGGCCACGAACAAAGCACAGGCAGGACAGCGGTGGGACTGAGCAATCAGGGGGAAAAACGTCCAATCAGCATGAGCGACCAAACATCAATCACGGAGGAGTCCCGGGAGACGCACTGCGGAAGGCGAAGATTCAAGGAAGAACACGAAGAACCGCGTGCACGAGCCGCGGATGAAGACGATGACTAGCAGAAGATAGACAGTATGGCTGGGTGTGCGTGTGTGGTTGGGGCAAGACCCGCGGTGCGTAGCCGCGCCGCGTGGAACCCATGTAGAAAGAAGAAGGGTGATGTAAGAGGGATGAGACCGACGGTGTGTAGACACGCCGTGCGGAGTCCCGAGTAGAAAAAGGGCCTTGCTAGCAGTAGCAAAACCGCAACTCAGACTTGCTTGCCTTCCAAAGTATTCCATGTACTCCGCAATCAGATTTATCAAAGTCATTGGCCCACTCCCATTCCTGTGCTCCACCCATTGCCCTCTTGCCCTCAGTTGCTCTCGGAGTCTGGTCCGCGGACTATGGGAGTAAGTGCGTGAAGAATAAAATGTCCGAGAGAGGTGGGCTGCCGGCGGTGTCCCTTGCTTGCACACGTCCGCGGAACGGGGTTCCGCGGAGAGGAGTCGGACGCCACGAGGTGGTGGACTCCCGTGTGGGAAGAAGTGGAACGCGGAGCATCACTCATCGGTGAGGTGCCTGCGCACAAGTGTAGACCTGTGGTCCGCGGAACAGCTGATGATCGGGAGTTTGCAATTGTGGGTTGCCGAATTCTAGTGGGCCGCGGAGTGTCACTTCTCATTAAGGTGTATGCGCAGCAGTCCCAGACCCGTGGTCCGCGGAATAGCCTCTAGCCTGAAGGTGACAACTGTGTCCTGCTGCTCACTTGTGAACAAGTAGTAGTAGTGAAGTGCATAATCCGCGGAGATCCACGGAGAGTAGCCGTCCACGGAAAAATCAGGGACGCGGCAAAATTGGGGGTATCAGTGTCATGGTGCGGTGATCGTGGACAGTTCTTTGCTCTTTGCCAGAAGAACTGCACGTGCCTTTCAGATCAGTCATTGATGTCGGCGGCCAGCTTCGTGCATCAGGACATCGGACGACGGCAACAGCAACCATCGGCGCGGTGCTTCCTGCCACGACGGGCCGCGACCTGTGCGGGGAGTAGGGACTCCTCATCAGTGTCGTCCTGCACGCCAGTCAGTTCCTCACCAGGCCCCAATCCGCTCGTCCCGCACCGGCGAGTGACCGAGTGGTTGGAGCAGCTGCACTGGNAGTTCTTTGCTCTTTGCCAGCAGAACTGCACGTGCCTTTCAGATCATTCATTGATGTTGGCGGCCAGCTTCGTGCATCAGGACATCGGACGACGGCAACAGCAACCATCGGCGCGGTGCTTCCTGCCACGACGGGCCGCGACCTGTGCGGGGAGTAGGGACTCCTCATCAGTGTCGTCCTGCACGCCAGTCAGTTCCTCACCAGGCCCCAATCCGCTCGTCCCGCACCGGCGAGTGACCGAGTGGTTGGAGCAGCTGCACTGGTGCCGCATTATGGATGCGTTGGGCGAACACGTGGAGGTGGAGAGTATCCACAGCTCTGACTGCCATGGCTCGGTCCAGCATCATCACGAACAAGAGGGCCAGCAGAACGTGCCGCTTGGGGCACAGTAGTTCTCCGATGCACCACCTTCACTGGAGGTATCCTCCGGTGGTGGAGAACTCGAGGCCTATCGCGGACTGGTGTATCGGCGTCGTGGCGGACAGCAGCAGCAGATTCCCGGTGAAACGGAGTCGCAGCCCGCATACCCGCCTGTGCATCCGCAACCCTTACCGCTGAGCCTAGATGATTCAAGGATCCCCGAGGCATCAACACCGGACGAGCAGCAGATCTCAGCGCAGCTGCAGCAGGTGCGATTCCCCGCCCCCACCCTTGGGATGCCCCAGGACATGTATCTGCCGCACCAGCTGGTAGGGGCAACCCTGGGGGTCCCGGCCGCGGAACCACCTGTGCGCGACCTGCAACAGCAGCTGATGCCCACATCGGAGCAGCCCACGGGGGTCATGCGGATGGGGATGTCTGTGTCTGCACAGGCACCAAGAGCCGCACAGTCACCAGTGAACCACTCCCCCGTGAGTCAGACCCCTCTGACTATGAGAACGGTGGCCACAGGGGCAGCCGCGCAACTCCAGGCAGTCGGAGTGGCCTAGCCACCGAAGTATCCGCGGCAGCAGCACATGGAGGGTGGGCAGGCAAGTGCGGCGCAACAGCTCCCCGCGTCACAGCCAAATCCGGTCACCCTGCCAACCAGGGCGCCCCCGCAGCCGCCTGCGCCAAGTACACCACCACAGCAGCAAATGATGATGAGCACCATGCGTGTGACGGCCATGTTGCATCCGCCTGCAGCGGGACTGCAGCAACCAGCGCATCTGCTAGCGCAACTCACGATGCAAGTGGGGGTGATGGCAGGGCCCTCTACAGGTACGCAACCGCCACCGCAGATGCCTCAGTTCGGAGGCGGAGCCAACCACCAAGGGAACACGGTCCAGCCTCTGCAGATCAAGACCCAACCAACGAGTCATCAGCGGCAGACGACCGGAGGCGGAGCACAGCTGACGACTATGACGCAACCCCCTACGACCACGCCAACCCTGTGGACGACCCAGACACAGCAGCAGATGGGTCCAATGCCGGTGGGAACGGTGCCGCAGACGCTCGTACCCAACATGATCCCACAGCCACCCATGCCCACCTACCAACAGCTCCACCACCAGAAGCCAGTTGGAACAGTGCCAGTTGGGACACCTCCCCAAGCCTCGTTGCCAATACCACAACAAACTGCGCAGAGCCATTTGTACCTGCCCCCACAGCAGCTGCAAGGGTATTCGCACCCGACCACCAGCACTAGAGCGGCAGTTCCTCTCCAGACCGCGGCTACGGTCCCATCGGCTCAGATGTACTGGGTACCGCAGACAGCGGCACCACCGGTACAGTGAACCTCGGTTATGCCGCCTGGGACAGCATTCTTCTCCACACCCTACACCGCCTCCACAACCACTCCCTCTTCCTGGTACATGCCTCTCCCTCCCACGCAAGCAAATCTCCCCATGGCCGCAGGGCAGCTCCAGATGCCGATCCCTACAAGTGGATACTCCGCAGCTCCACCTGCAGCCCTTCCCCCGCCACATGCTATGACTGCGTTGACGACTAACCGCAACACCGTCACGCAACTGCAATACATCCGTTCCGAGCCCGCCAACATTCCCCGGCTGGACTCCTTCAAAGGTGCCCCGGAGGAAGACCCCTGGGTCTGGCTCAAACAAATCACCCTCTATGCTAGCTTCAGCCGGATTCCGCCCGATCTCTGTCTCGCCACCGTGGAACTCCACCTTCAGGGAGCGGCAGCGGACTGGTACAACGCACGAGTACCTTTTCCATCTTTCGAGGACTTTGGCAACGCCCTCATCGAACGCTTCAAACACCTGACAAAAGAAGAAGCGCTGCGGAAGATTGAGAAAGAGGTCATGCGCAAGGACGAGGACATCCGCCATTTCCTGGACCAGTTTCTGACCTGGGCCTCAGTGGCCAAGAATCCGCAAGGGGAAGGTCTGCCTCTGTGGGTGTTCCTGCAGAACCTCATCCGCGCACTTCTAGATGAGATTAGCAGCCTCATGATCGCTGACCACTATCTGTCCCTTCAGGATGCCGCGCGGGATGCTACAGCCATCTTTACCAGACATTGGTCCACCCAACAATACCAGGGCAACGACACCCATGCACCCTCATCTTCATACGCACCCCCTCCACAGCAGTAGAAGCCAAAAGCCTGCTACACATGCCAGAGTCTGGAGCACATTTTGCGGGATTTCCCACGCAAGCGACAGGCGGCTCCGCGCCCTGAGCCAGTCTACCAGGATCCTATGGTTCAGCAATGGCAGCAGTACTACAACCCGGCATGGCCAGGTCTTCACCAGTAGCCTCAGCAGCATCAGCAACAACAACAGCAGCACGACCGCAGCAGCAGCAACCGCATCTGCCCCCCACCGGGCAGGGACACCTGAGTCAGGGAACGGGTCCAGGACTCTTGCCCAATCTGCCACCAAATCCCGCTGCTGGAGCCCGTAATGTGAAGCTGGGATTACCCATGGCTGAGGACGAGACTACGGAAATTACACCCATGCCCGAGGAGACGGAGCTCATCACACGCGCCCGACGAGTCAAGCTCCGCGGATGGGATCTACAGGAGGCTGCACAGCTACAGGACGACCTGCGGCGACGCGCGGAAGCTACCGAGGCCCGGCTACAAGAGGCCATAACGGCCCGCTCCATGCGACCCTCGGAAAAGCGCCGCCAACCAGATCCCGAGCCTGCGGCGCTTCCAGCTGTTGCACACAACTCGCCTGCGTCTCAGCCTACTTCCACCATTGCAGCTGATTCCGCTGACCCAGTCCACAAACGTTTCACCACTCCCATTGCCTCTGTGAACTTCTTTGACTTCCTCCGCCTTCATCACGAGTTGGCTCCACGGCTCGGAGAGGGATTCACCAAAGCCAATCATCGTCTCCAGACCGTGGGAATCTCCCTTGCCTGCACCACTCCGTCCCACGGCACCCAGAACACGCGACGTGTTGTGGCGGATGTACCGCCTGCATTAACTACAGATGAGATAGAATGGGGCTCGGCACTACAACCCCTGGAACCACCCCGCCGCGATGAACGCCACTATGAGGTGGCCTGCTGTGTGGTCTGGATCTGTGGCTGCAAGTTCCTGGCCATCATCAACACAGGGGCGACTCACACCACTGTGGCCCTCCGCGTCCTCTGCCTCATTGGATGGACAGACTGCATCATCCCAACGCGGCGGCTGTTTAGTAACTCCGCAGGAGGGCCAGATTATGGAGATGGAGAAATACGGGGCTTACCCTCGCAGGTGGGCACTCTGCATGAACCGATGGATGTCCAGGTAACCCAGGCGCGGACGTATGACGTTCTCCTGGGCATGGACTATCTCCTTCCACGACAAGGAAACCTTCTGTTTTCCCTAGGCGTCATGCAGCTCATGTCCACCACGGGCAGAAAAGAGTACGCCCTCATCATCGTGGGCGATCGTGTCACGGTGCCGGTGGCCGATGCCCCAACCTTCTCCCTCTCTGATGCGGCACAGGAAGATGCCATTGCACTTTCTCTGAGCAACCTGGCACCGACGGATGATGTCCTGGGTGCGGAACAGCTTCATATCGAAGAGTGGTGTGAACTCTTCGTGGAGCAGGCGGAAGCAGGGGTGCGTGCCACCCTTCTGGGGTTATGGCAGCAAGGCGAGCACGGATTCGGCCCAGGCCTTCCCCTGGACGATGACGACGACTTCTATCCCATCCGCGAGCAGCTGTTACCTCCACCACCGCGGTGGGACCACATCCTTCATCCTCGCCTCTCACCATCCCAGAAGCAGGACTTTTGGGACTTGCTGGACTCCTTCGCCGATATCTTTGCTGGGTCCGCGACGGACCTTGGAGCAGTCAACGCCTCTCATGTCATCAACACCGGCTCAGCTACTGCGGTTTAACAGAAGGTCTGCCGAATCCTCCCAGATCAAGAACAGATCATCAATGATGGTCTCGCGGAGTTGAAGGCGCAAGGCGTGATCGTGCCCATCGTCAGCCCTTGGCGTGCTAACTTGGTCATCGTCGGTAAACTAGACGGCTCCAAACGCTTCTGTGTGGACTTCCGCGACCTCAACCGTGTCACCGAGGAAGATGCCTACCCCATGCCACTGATCGTCGACATACAGGAGCGTCAACAAGGGCACGGATGGTTTGCAAAGCTTGACGTCAAGGCAGCCTTCCACGCCGTCCCCATGCACCCAGACTCCATCGTCAAAACGGCCGTTGTCACCCCTGAAGGCCTCTACGATTTCACCCGCATGCCCTTCGGTCTACGCAATGCCAGCGCCACGTTTCAGCGCGTTATGGATTCCACCCTCCGCGGTATTCCCAATGTGAGCTGCTACATCGACGACATCATGGTGGCTGCTCACAGCTTCAAGGACCTCTTCTTCTCCCACTCCGCCGTCTTCGCTGCAATCCGCGCTGAAAATCTCAAACTCAAGGCGGCCAAGTGTTCCATTGGCGCCGCAGAGATGGAGTTCTTGGGCTTTGTCATGAGTGCCGACGGCATCAAAACCGACCCCGCGAAAATCACCGCCGTCCAGGGATGGCGCCAACCCACTACTACGGGGCAGGTTAAGATCTTCCTGGGCTTTGTATCCTTCTATCACAAGTTCGTCCGCGACCACGCACGTATAATCTGCCCGCTGCAGCAGTTGACCCATCAAGACATCCCATTTGAGTGGACTCCGTAGTGTGCAGCTGCTTGGGTAGAAATCGAGCATCGCTTGGTCACCGCGCCCATGCTGGAATTCCCTGACTTCAACCTCCCCTTCGCCATAACAATCGACTGGTCGCGGGAAGGTCTCGGTGCGGTCCTGTCACAGTTGGTGGAGGAACGGATCCAGCGGGTGATTGCATATGCCAGCCGCGCCCTCACTGAAGGTGAGCGGAACTACCCCCCGGTAAAGGGCGAATGCTTGGCAGTGCTGTGGCTTCTCCAACACTTCCGCGACTACATCAAGAACGGCAAGCCTTTCACGGTCCTGACGGATCATTAAGCGCTGCAGTGGCTGCTCACGACGCAGAACCATGAGGGCATCTTGGCCAAGTGGGCCCTCCTCTTGCAGGGCTACAATATGAAAATCAAGTATCAGCCCTCGCTCGCCAACCGAAACGCGGATGCTCTCAGCCGCCTCCCACATGAGGACTGGCCGCACCCCACAGACCTGCAAGATAACCTCCAGGAGTCTCCCCACGCAGCTGCCTCCCTCCCCCCCCCCCGCGGATACTGAGCCCTAGTGGGAGGGCGTCGCTCGCGAATTCACGGAAGAGGAATCTGCGGTCGCGTATCAACTACTGTCCGAGCTGGAGCCTGCCGAGTGCTCGGGCGCTGCGGAGACCCTTCCTGCTCTCCCTGCCATTGGTCTTCAGCTTGCCCGCCGCTTCAACCCTACCATCCGCGGTTGGACGTTGGAGGATATCGTAGCACACATTCCTCCTCGCTCTTCTTGGCCACCATCGCGCCGGACTCCCACAGCTGCGCCAGTTGCCATCGCTTCCCCTACGATGTCCCCTCCACCCTCTGCCTCCCCTCTTCTCGACACGCGTCACTCCCTCTCCCTGATCGACTTCCTCCTTCATTCCCCCGCGTCTGCAGAATGACTCCAGGCACTCTTTTCCTCCTACAACCCCTCTCTCTCTCCCGTCGGCATCCGCCTCTCTTGCACCCTCACCCGTGATACAGGCGTCCGCATGGTGGCCCATGCAACCGTCACAGCACACTCCCGCGTCCGAGAGGATGCCTCCCGTGCGCCATGCACATGGGTCCCTGCCCCGTTGGTCCCCGGTCCACCAACACCGGACGAGGTCCACGTGGCATGGTGCTATGTCTGGGTATGCGGCCGCAAGTTCGTGGCCATCGTGGATACAGGCGCCACCCACACTACCATCGCGCTGCGGATGGCCTGCACCCTGCGTCTCGACCATCTCATCGTACCTACTCGGCTTCACTTCTCCATCTCCACCGGAGGCATCGATGCACCCATCGGACAGATCGAGGCCCTACCCGTCCAGGTCGCCAACGTGCATGCGCCGCACACCGTGCAGGTATGTGACGTCCGTACATACAACATGCTCCTGGCGGCCGACTGGCTCGCGCCGCGATAGGCGGATCTATTGCTCGCAGCGGGCATTCTCAGTCTCATTTCTGCTGCCGGCATTCGATCGTTCACCCCGCTCTTCACTTCGTCTTGACCACTCTCCGTACTTTCTCCCATGGTTCTCACGCCACTTGTCCCTGGCACTCAGTTCACCCGCCGTGTCACTCGCAATTCTAGTGCTACCCGCGGGCAGCATCTGCCATGGCTCGCCTTTCCGGCGCAGGGTCCGCGCCTTCGAACGGGGGGGGGGGGGTGAGCGTGCCACGAGACAGACCTTCCGACGACAGTCCACGGGCCGTGTCACAACTGGCGCAAGAAGGTCCGCGTCACCAGCCGTAGCAGCCTCACCCGGTGTAACTCCAGAAGCACCCCCAGCATGAGGCCCTTCCGCGACGGCTTTCGTAGCATCACCTAGGGCACCTCCAGTACCAGCCCCTTCCGCGGCGGCAGTAGCATCACCTAGAGCCCCTCCGGCCCCAGCTCCTTCCGCGGCACCGGCAGTGGCCACGACGTCTGAAGCCCCGCTAGCACCAGGCCCTTCCGCGGCACCGGAAGCTTCAGCGGCGTCCGAGGCAGCAGCATTATCTGGAGGCCCTCCGGCACCAGATCATTCCGCGGCACCAAACGTAGCAGCATCCCCTCGGGCACCCCTGGTACCAAGCCCTGCCGCAGCGGTAGCAACAGCGTCACCCAGGACGCCTCCGCCATCTGGCCCTGCTGCGTCCCTGGCGGCAACGACACCTGCAAGAGCACCGCCACCGCCCGGCCCTTCTGCACCAACTGCGCACTCCTCCTCTCCACTGGCCTCACGCGGAATTCCACAACCCCTGCTCAGCGCCGGTACGATCATGGAGGGCGCACAGACACGTTTGGAAGAAAGCTCTGGGGACAGTGGAGATCACCCCAAGGCTGACCAACTGCTGGACGTGGTGAGCAGCGTCGTCATGCATCTGCTCAATGAACTCCAGGAGGTAGTCCACACAAGCTTAGGGGACTCTTTCTTCAACCTCGCCTGGCAAGTGGCGCTGAAGGGAGCAGCCAAGACTGCCCTTGCTTTGGGGCCGCGAGCACGACAGGTGCAGCTACTGGAGACAGCGGGGGCCGAGCGTCTCCTTTCGGTGCTCCGCGAACTCCTCAACCTGCGCCCAACGCAGGCCATGGCAAGCATGGCGACGCTCCTGGACACGGTACAACCTGACCATAATGTGGATGCTACCCGTGAATGGTGGCTCCTGGTCCGCCGTGACCAGTCCGCGGATCCCACACTCCGCTATGTACACCTGCTCCCGGAGCGGGCCCGGGCACTCACCATATACCACGCCGCCCGCATGCCGGCAGGAACGATGGAAGTACCAGACCGCAAGACAACGGCGGAACTTTGGAGGTGGGGCTACCTCTTTGGGCTTACCTCCCGTAGGTGGGGACTGCAATACACAGCAGCGGAGCTGGCAGCCATCTCTGCGACGGAGCAGCAGCATGACCATTGGTTCGCCGCAATCGCCAACGCTTGGCAGCTGACTCAAGACAGCGCCATGTGCCAACGGGCCGTGACCGCGGTAGCCGAAGGGTTATGGAAATCCCTCCAGGGAACACACAAGGCACTATTAGAAGAAGCAGTACGTCACAAGGCCCGAGAAGCAATCAACATGTGTCGGGAGGAGAAGAACCGTACCCACATCGAAACCGAAGAGGCGCAAGAGTACCTCCGCGACTCCCCCGATCTCACAAGCATGAGGGAACGGCTGCGGGCACTTTGGCACAAGATGGCAGAAGAGCGGAGGCGGAAGCAGGAAGCTGTAGCGGAACAGAGGGCGGCGCAAGAAGTAGAAGCTGTGGTGGAAGCTCTGATTGCGGGGGACAAAGCGGCTGCGGAATGCGAGGCAAGAATGGAAGGCGTGGCAGGACAAGAGACAAAAACTGCCCTGGAGGCTGAGGCAGCGGATGCAGGGGAAGCGGCAGCGGCGGCAAAACAAGCGGCAGGGGCGCAGACGGCGGAACAGCAGGAAGGGGCACGGGTGGAAAGTGGAGGACGAGCCCAGGACGTGCTTGCATACGCCAAGGCGGCAGCAGCCAGAAGGGAAGTGTGGAAGAACACCTCACAACCGATCCTGTCCCCTGCTCTGCTCGACAGAAGGGCCAAACTCCAGCGCGAAGCCAGAAGGGCTACAGCATCCGCGGTTCCTGGAAAGCAGGCTGCCCCAGCCCACGCGGCGTCAGGCAGCCGGGAAGCTGAACCACAGAAGGACTCCGCTGCGAGGGAACTGGCGCCGTCCGCGGAGACTACACCAACATGCCACCGCAAAGGAAAATGGAGGCGGACCGTTGAAGACAGCTCCACCACTATCACCCCCGCCAAGCGTAGCAAACAAATCCGAACCCACACAGAAATCCGCCAGCTTGTTGACCTGGAGCAGCTCGTGCAGGTCCAGTGGAGCGTCGCCCAAGCAATGGAGCTGCTCCTGGCAGTATCCCGCAACGTCCCAATGCCTGCCGGATCGGTCCCGACCCAACTTCAACCCCTCCTGGAAGGCGCGGGTGCCGCATCGCAACACAAGCAGGAGATTGAAGGGGACACCGCGGTGACTACGGTCAAACAGAAGGCAGGTGGGGTGGTGATTTCCGAGCTCAGCGAGTCACCACCACCTGACGAGGACCAGCCAATCGCGAAAGGGCGGGGCCTGCTGCGACTCCTCGAGGCAACGCCGGAGTAAAAGGCAGAACCAGAGGCAGGCGAAGTCCGCGGAGCACGAGGGCGACGGCATGGAGCAGTGCCCGAAATGAGACTGCGAAGCCAATGGGCTGAAGGGGAACTCTGTGCGGTAGGGATCCTGCGCATCTTCCTCGCCCCGGACAGCTGGGATAGGGAGCCTCCCGTCTATGACGAAAAGAACCAACGGCGCCTGCAGGCGATGAAGGCGGAACAAGACGCGAGGTGAACCCAGGGACTGCCGGCGCTCGAAAAGGAGAAGAAGAGGAAGCAGGGAGAAGCTGCCGCGGGAAAGGTGGTGAAGGAGAAGCCCGCCGAGACGGAGAACTGGAGGATCTGGCAAGCCGCACACATCCTGCTCCGCGCCACAACCAAGGAACAGCAGAAGGTGGAGGCGGAGAAGGTGTACAAAGCCCTGGGGGCGCGGATGGGGGTAGAATATGATAGGAGGAAGAAGGATGATCTCGCCGTCACCTGCAAACAGTACGCGTGGGAAGGTGGCCATTTGTGGCGGACCAAGCCACAGGTCTTGTGGGTGCCCCCATCCACCATGTAACGAGCAGTGGTTGAAGCATACCATCAACATCACCACACTGGCGTCCAGGTACTCAAGGAGCGCCTCACCCCCATCCTGCACATACCAAACCTCCTGGCGGTTGTGAAAGACGTGGTGCAACACTGTGCGCCATGTGAGCGCCACCGCAAGATAACACCGCGGGACATGTCGCTCTTCCTGCCCTCCCCCATCGGCGAGCCATTGGACC
>SZWC01000141.1:126295-157028 GCA_023375785.1 Penium margaritaceum | reverse complement strand
CAAGCTGAGGAATCTAGGAAGGGGCAGAAGCTTCTAGAGGAGGGAAGGGATGCCTTCCTAGGTGGGAAAAGGACAGCCTACCAAGGGCCACTCTAGAAGCCATAGAATCTGCTAGGAAGCTTCAAATCTGGCATGCTTTGGTGTTCTGGAAAGCTTAAATCAGTGGCTATAAAATACCACTGCTTGTGAGTCTTGATCAAGTGTTAATTCCCATCCAATTGAGGCCAAAACTATTGCCTCACTCTCTGACCAGATTTTGCCATCCTTGGAACCAGTTGCCTCCGTAGTTTCAGTCTCTCCAAAAACAGTTGGTGGTGTGAACCAGCCACTGCTAGGGACCCTCCTGGGTGCACACTCACCCTCAAGCCAACACGTGTGATGCTCTAGTGCCAAGGTGTGACGCTATAGTGCCAAATTGTGGCGCTCAAGTGCCAAAGTGTGAAGCTCTAGTGCCAATGTGTGACGCTCTAGTGCCAGAGTGTGATGCTCTAGTTCCAAAGTGTGACACTCTAGTGCCAAAGTTTTACACTTTAGTGCCAATGTGTAACGCTCTAGTGCCAAAGTGTGAAGCTCTAGTGCCAGCCTATGACGCTATAGTGCCAAAGAGTGAAGCTCTAGTGCCCAAGTGTGACGCGCTAGTGCCAAAGTGTGACGCTGTAGTGCCAAAGTGTGATTCTCTAGTGCCAAAGTGTGATGCTCTAGTGCCAAGAAGTGACGCTCTACTGCCACAGGTGACGCTCTACTGCCAGAGTGTGACGCTCTAGTGCCAAAGTGTGGAGCTCTAGTGCCAAAGTGTGACGGTCTAGTGCAAAAGTGTGAAGCTATAGTGCCCAAGTGTGACGCTCTAGTGCCAAAGTGTGACGCTCTAGTGCCAGAGTGGGACACTCTAGTGCCAAAGTGTGACGCTCTAGTGCCAGAGTGGGACACTCTAGTGCCAAAGTGTGACGCTCTAGTGCCAGAGTGGGACACTCTAGTGCCAAAGTGTGACGCTCTAGTGCCAGAGTGGGACACTCTAGTGCCAAAGTGTGACGCTCTAGTGCCAGAGTGGGACACTCTAGTGCCAAAGTGTGACGCTCTAGTGCCAGAGTGGGACACTCTAGTGCCAAAGTGTGACGCTCTAGTGCCAGAGTGGGACACTCTAGTGCCAAAGTGTGACGCTCTAGTGCCAGAGTGGGACACTCTAGTGCCAAAGTGTGACGCTCTAGTGCCAGAGTGGGACACTCTAGTGCCAAAGTGTGACGCTCTAGTGCCAGAGTGGGACACTCTAGTGCCAAAGTGTGACGCTCTAGTGCCAGAGTGGGACACTCTAGTGCCAAAGTGTGACGCTCTAGTGCCAGAGTGGGACACTCTAGTGCCAAAGTGTGACGCTCTAGTGCCAGAGTGGGACACTCTAGTGCCAAAGTGTGACGCTCTAGTGCCAGAGTGGGACACTCTAGTGCCAAAGTGTGACGCTCTAGTGCCAGAGTGGGACACTCTAGTGCCAAAGTGTGACGCTCTAGTGCCAGAGTGGGACACTCTAGTGCCAAAGTGTGACGCTCTAGTGCCAGAGTGGGACACTCTAGTGCCAAAGTGTGACGCTCTAGTGCCGAACTGTGAAGCTCTAGTGCCAAAGTGTGATGTTCTAGTGCCAAAGTGTGAAGCTCTAATGCCAAAGTGTGACGCTCTAGTGCCAAAGTCTAACGCTTTAATGCAAAATTGAGACGCTCTAGTGCCAAAGTGTGACGCTCTAGTGCCAAAGTATGACGCTCTAGTGCCAAAGTTTGAAACTATAGTGCCCAGGTGTGACGCTCTAGTGCCAAAGTGTGACGCTCTAGTGCCAAAGTCTGACTCTCATGTGCCAAATTGTAATTCTCTAGTGCCAAAGTGGGATGCTCTAATGCCAAAGTGTGACGCTCTTGTGCCAATGTGTGAAGGTCTAGTGCAACAGTGTGATGCTCTAGTGCCAAATTGTCCAGCGCTAGTGCCAAAGTGTGACGATCTAGTGCCAAAGTGTGACGCTCTAGTGCCAAAGTGTGACGCTCTAGTGCCAAACTGTGACGCTCCAGTGCCAAAGTGTGACGCTCCAGTGCCAAAGTGTGACGCTATAGATCCAAAGTGTGACACTCTAGTGCCTAAGTGTGAGGCTCTACTGCCAAAGTTAGAAACTCTAGTGCCAAAGTGTGATGCTCTAGTGCCAAAGTGTGACGCTCTAGTGCCAACGTGTGGCGCTGCAGTGCCAAAGTCTGACGCTCCAGTGGCAACGTTTGAAGCTCTACTACCAAAGTGTGATGCTCTAGTGCCAAAGTGTGACACTCTAGTGCCAAAGTATGACGCTTTAAAGCCAAATTGCAAATGTCTAGAACCAAAGTGTGACGCTCTAGTACCAAAGTGTGATGCTCTAGTGCCAAAGTGTGACGCTCTAGTTCCGAAGGGTGACACTCTATTGCTAAAGTGTGACGCTCTAGTACCAAAATGTGACGCTCTAATGCCAAAGTTCGAAACTCTAGTGCCAAAGTGTGACGCTCTAGTGCCAAAGTGTGACGCTATAGTGCCAAAGTGTGACGCACTAGTTTCAAAGTGTGACGCTGTAGTGCCAATGTGTGACGCTATAGTGCCAAAGTGTGACGCTCTAGTGGCCAAGTTCGAAACGCTAGTGCCCAAGTGTGACGCTTCAGTTCCAAATTTTGATGCTCTAGTGCCAGATTGTGACTCTACTATGCCAAGGTATGACGGTTTTAGTGCCAAAGTGTGAAGCTATAGTGCCAAAGGAGGCTCTAATGCACAATTTTGAAGGTCTAGTGCCACAGTGTGACGCTCTAGTGCGCAAGTGTGAAGCGCTAGTGCCAAAATGTGATGCTCAAATGCCAAAGTGTGACTCTCTAGTGCCAAAGTGTGACGCTTGGGTGCCAAAGTGTCATGCTCTATTGCCAACGTGTGACGCTCTAGTACCAAAGTGTGACGCTCTAGTGCCAAAGTGTGACGCTCTAATGCCAAAGTGTGACGCTCTAGTGCTAAAGTTTCACATTTTGGCACTAGAGCTTCACATTCTGGCACTAGAGCTTCAAACTTTGGCACAAGAGCTCCATACTTTGGTAATACATTGTCACACTTCGGCACTAGATCGCCTTCACACTTTGGCACTATAGCCTCACACATTGGCACTAGAGCGTCACACTTTGAAACTAGGGCGTCACACTTTGGCACTATAACATCACACTTTGGCACTAGAGCGTCACACTTTGGCACTAGAGTTTCAATCTTTGGCATTAGAGTGTCACACTTTGGTACTAGAGCGTCACAATTTTGGAATAGAGTTCCACACATTGGACCTAGAGCGTCACACTTTGGAATTAGAGCGTCACACTTTGGCACTAAAGCGTCACACTTTGGCATTAGAACGTCACACTTTGGCACTAGAGCATCACCTTTTGGCACACGAGCGTCATACTTTGAGACTAGAGCATCACACTTTGGCAATATAGCGTCAACCTTTGGCACTAGAGCGTCACACAGTGGCACTAGAGAATCACATTTTGGCACTAGAGCTTCACATTTTGGCACTGGAGCGTCACACGTTGGCACTAGAGCCTCACACTTTGGCAGAAGAGCGCCACATTTTGGCACTAGAGCTTTACACTTTGGCACTAGAGCTTTAAAATTTGGCACTAGAGCATGACACTTGGGCACTAGACCTTTGTACCCTGGCACTAGAGTATCACACCGTGGCACTAGAGAATCCTGCTTTGGCAGTAGAGCATCACAGTTTGGCATTATAGCATACCACTTTGGCACTAGAGCGTCAGACTTTGGCACTACAGCGCCACACGTTGGCACTAGAGTTTTGAACTTTGGCAGTAGAGCCTCACACGTTGGCACTAGAGCGTCACACTTTGGCACTAGAGCGTCACACTGTGGCACTAGACCTTCACACTTTGGCACAAGAGCGTCACACTTTGGCACTATAGCATCACACTTTGGCACTAGGGTGTCACACTTTGGCTCTAGAGCATCACACCTGGGCACTAGAGTTTCAAACTTTGGCAATACAGTGTCAGATGTTTGCACTAGAGCGTCACACTTTGGGAGTAGAGCGTCACACTTCGACACTAGAGCGTCACACTTCGGCACTAGAGCATCGCACTTTGGCACTAGAGCTCCACACTTTGGCACTAAAGCGTCACACCTTGGTACTACGGTGTCACACTTTGGTACTAGAGCATCACACTTTGGAACTAGAGCTCCAAATGTTGACACTAGAGCGTCACACTTTGGCACTAGAGCGTCACAATTTGGCACTAGAACGTCACTCTTTTGGCACTAGAGCGTCACACTTTGGCACTAGACCTTCAGACTTTGGCACTAAATTGTCACAATTTGGCACTAGAGCGTCGTAGTTTGGCACTAGAGTGTCACACTTTGGCACTAGAGCTTCACACTTTGGTACTAGGGCGTCACACTTTGGTACTAGAGCGTCCCACTTTGGCACTAGAGCGTCACACTTCGGCATTAGAGCATCACAATTTGGCACTTGAGCGTCACACTTTGGCACTAGAGCTTCACAATTTGACACCAGAGCGTCACACTTTGGAACTATAGCGTCACACTTTGTCACTAGAGCGTCACATTTTGGCAATAGAGTGTCACACCTTGGAACTAGGGCGTCACACTTTGGCACTAGGGCGTCACACTTTGGCACTAGAGCGTCACACTTTGGTACTGGAGCGTCACACTTTGGCACTAGAGCTTCACACTTTGGCACTATAGCATCAGACTTTGGCACTATAGCATCAAACTATGGCACTAGAGCGTCACACTTTGGCACTGGAGCGTAACACTTTGGTACTAGAGTTTCGAACATTGGCACTATAGCCTCCCAGTTTGGCACTATAGCATCACACTTTGGCACTAGAGCATTACACTTTGGCACTAGAGCGTCACTCTTTGGCACTAGAGTGTCACACTTTGGCACTAGAGCGTCACACGTTTGCACTAGAGCGTCACACTTTGGCATAAGAGCGTCACACTTTGGCACTAGAGTTTCACACTTTGGCACTCGAGCGTGACACTTTGGCACCAGGGCATCACACTTTGGCACTGGAGCATCAAAAATTTGCACTAGAGCTTCACACCTTGGCACTAGTGCGTCGCACTTTAGCACTAGAGTTCCACACTTTGGCACTAGATCATCACACTCGTTGACTAGAGCGTCACACTTTGGTACTAGAGCGTCACACGCTGGCACTAGAGCTTCACACTTCGGCACTAAGGCGTCACTCCTTGGCACTAGAGCGTCACACTTTGGTACTAGAGTGTCACACTTCGGCAATAGAGCGTCACACTTTGGCACTAGAGCGTCACACTTTGGCACTAGAGCGTCACAGTTTTAAACTACAACATCACACGTGGGCACTAGAGCGTCACACTTTGGTACCAGAGCGTCACAGTTTGGCACTAGAGCTTTACCCTTTGGCACTAGAGCGTCACACCATGGCACTAGAGCGTCAAACTTTGGCACTAGAGCGTCAAATGTTTGCACTAGACCGTCACACTTTGGCATTAGAGCGTCACACTTTGGCACTACAGCTTCTCATTTTGGCACTAGAGCGTTACACTTTGGCTCTAGAGCGTCACAGTTTGGTACAGAAGCTTCACATTTTGGCACTAGAGTTTCACACTTTGGCAGTACAGCTTCACACTGTGGCACTATACTTTCACACATTGGCACTATAGCTCCACAATTTGGCACTAGAGCTTTGCACTTTGGCACTAGAGCTTCACACTCTGGCACTAGAGCTTCAAATTTTGGCAAAGAGTGTTACTTTGGCACTACAGTGTCACACTTCGGCACTAGATCGCCACACTTTGGCACTAGAGCATGACACTTTGGCACTAGAGCTTTTTACTTTGGCATTCGAGCGTCACACTTTGGCACTATAGCATCACACTTTGGCAGTATAGTGTCACACCTTAGAACTAGAGCCTCGCACTTTGGCACTAGAACATCACACTTTGGCACTTGAGCGTCACACTTAAGCACTAGAGCATCACACTTTGGCACTAGAGCCCCACACTTTGGCACTAGAGTTATCAAACTTTGGCACTAGAGCTTCACACTTTGGTACTAGAGCGTCACACTTTAGAATTACAGCTCCAAGATTTGAAACTACAGCACCACACTTTGGCACTCGAGCGTCACAATTTGGCACTAGAGCGTCACACTTTTGGCACTAGAGCATCAGACTTTGGCACTATACCTTCACATGTTGGCACTAGATTGTCACACTTTGGCACTAGAGCGTCACACTTTGGCACTAGAGTGTCACCCTTTGGCACTAGAGCTTCACACTTTGGTACTAGGGTGGCACGCTTTGGCACTAGAGCATCCCACGTTGGCACTAGAGCATCATACTTTGGCATTAGAGCGTCACACTTTGGCACTTGAGCGTCACACTTTGGCACTAGAGCTTCACACTTTGGTACTAGAACGTCACACTTTTGCACTAGAGATTCACAATTTGGCACTAGAGCGTCACACGTTAGCACTAGCGTGTCACACTTTGGCACTGGAGTGTCACACTTTGGCACTTAAGCTTCACGCTTTGGTACTAGAGCGTCAGACTTTGGCACTATGGCATCACACTATGGCACTAGAGCGTCACACTTTGGCACTAGATCGTCACACTTTGGCACTAGAGCGTTACACCTTTGCACTAGAGCGTCATACTTTGGCATAAGAGCGTCACACTTTGGCACTAGATTTTCACACTTGGCACTCGAGATTCACAATTTGGCACCAGAGCATCACACTTTGGCACTAGAGCATCAAAATTTAGCACAAGAGCTTCACACCTTGGCACTAGAGCGGCACATGTTGGCACTATAGTTCCACAATTTGGCAGTACAGCATCACATTCTGACACTAGAGCGTCACACCTTGGCACTAGAGCGTCACACGTTGGTAATAGAGCTTCACACTTCAGCACTAGAACGTCACTCCTTAGCACTAGAGCGTCACAATTTGGCACTAGAGTGTCACACTTCAGCACTAGAGCGTCACAGTTTGGCACTAGAACATCACACTTTGGCACTAGAGCTTCACAGTCTTAAACTAGATGGTCACACTTGGGCACTAGAGCGTCACACTTTGCCACCAGAGCATCACACTTTGGCACTAGAGCTTTACACTTTGGCACTAGAGCGTCACGCGTTGGCACTAGAGGGTCAGACTTTGGCACTAGAGTGTTACACTTTGGCACTAGAGCGTCACACGTTGGCACTAGAGCGTCACACTTTGGCACTAGAGCTTCTCACTTTAGCACTAGAGCGTCAAACCTTGGCCCTAGAGCATCACACTTTTGTACATGAGCTTCACATTTTGGCACTAGAGTGTCACACTTTGGCACTAGAGCTTCACACTGTGGTACTAGAGTTTCATACTTTGACAGTAGAGCTCCACACTTTGTCACTAGAGCTTTACACTTTGGCACTAGAGCTTCACACTCTGGCACAAGAGCTTCAAATTTTGGCACAAGAGCTCCATACTTTGCCAATACATTGTGACACTGTGGCTCTAGAGCATCACACTTTGGCACTAAAGCTTTTTACTTTGGCACTCGAGCGTCACACTTTGGCACTAGAGTGTCAGACCTTGGCAGTAGAGCCTCGCACTTTGGCACTAGAACGTAACACTTTGGTACTAGAGCATCAAACTTTGGCACAAGAGCTTCACACTTTGGCACTAGAGCGTCACATTTCGTACAAGAGCATCACACGTTGGCACTAGATAATCACACGTTGGCACTAGAGCGTCACACTTTGGCACTAGAGCATCACAATTTGGCACTAGAGTTTTACACTTTGGCACAATAGCGTCACACTTTGGCACAAGGGCATGACACTTTGGCAATAGAGCTTCACGCCATGGTACTAGAGTGTCACACTTTGGCACTTTAGAATCCCACTTTGGTACTAGAGCGTCACACTTTGGCACTAGAGCGTCACACTTTGGCACTAGAGCTTCACACTTTGGCATGAGAGCGTCACAATTTGGTAATAGAGCGTCACACTTTGGCACTAGATTGTCACACATTGGCACTAGAGCTTCACACTTCCACACTAGAGATTCACATTTTGGCACTATAGCATCACACTTTGGCACTAGAGTGTCACACTTTGGCACTAGAGCTTCGGACTTTGGCATTAGAGCGTCACACTTTGGCACTAAAGCGTCCCACTTTGGCACTAGAGCGTCCCACTTTGGCTCTAGAGTGTCACACGTTTGCACTAGAGCATCACACTTTGGCACTAGAGCTTAACACTTTGGCACTACAGTGTCAAACTTTGGCACTAGAGCATCACACTTATGCACTAGAGCTTCACACTTTGGCACTAGAGCCTCACACTTTCGCACAAGAGTGTCACTCTTTGGCACTAGTGCGTCACACTTTGGCACAAGAGCTTCACCCTTTGGCACTAGAACTTTACACTTTGGCACTAAAGCGTCACACTTAGGCACTAGAGCGTCACTCTTTCACACAAGAGCTTCACATTTTGGCACTAGAGCTTCACACTTTGGCACTAAAGCGTCACACTTTGGCACTAGAACGTCACCCTTTGGCACTAGAGCATCACCTTTTGGCACAAGAGTGTCATATTTTGCGACTAGAGCGTCACATGTTGGCAGCATACCGTCACACTTTGGCATTAGAGCGTCACACATTGGCACAAGTGCATCACAGTTTGGCACTAGAGCTTCACATTTTGGCACTACAGCGTCACATGTTGGCACTAGAGCGTCACACATTGGCACAAGAGCGGCACATTTTGGCACTAGAGCTTCACAATTTGGTACTAGAGCGTCACACTTTGGCACTATAGCATGACACTTTGGCACTGGAGCTTCGCACCTTGGCACTAGGGTGTCAGGCCGTGGCACTAGAGCATCTCACTTTGGCAGTAGAGCGTCAAAGTTTGGCACTAGAGCATCCCATTTTGGCACTAGAGCGTCAGAATTTGGCACTACAGCGCCACACGTTGGCACTATATTGTCACACCTTGGCACTAGAGCATCAGACGTTGGCACTAGAGTTTGGAACTTTTTCAGAAGAGCCTCACACGTAGGCACTAGAGTGTCACACTTTGGCACTAGAGCGTCACACTATGGCACTAGACCTTCACACTTTGGCACAAGAGCGTAACACTTTGGCACTATAGCATCACACTTCGGCACTAGAGCGTAAAACCTTTGGCACATGAGACTCACACTTTGGCACTAGGGCGTCACACTTTGGTACTAGAGAGTCACACCTGGGCTATAGAGTTTCAAACTTTGGCACTACAGTGTCATACTTTAGCACTAGAGCGTCACAAATTGGCACTAGGGCATAACACTTTGGCAAAATAGCGTCACACTTCGGCACTAGAGCATCACACTTTGGCACTAGAGCTCCACACTTTGGCACTAAAGCGTCACACTTTGGTACTAGAGCGTAACACATTGGAACTAGAGCTCCAAAAGTTGGCACTAGAGCATCACACTTTGGCACTAGAGCTTCACACTTTGGCACTCGAGCGTCACACTTTGGCACTACAGCTTCTCACTTTGGCACTAGAGCGTCAAAATCGTTGACTAGAGCGTCGCACTTTGGCACTAGAGCATCACAATTTAGCACTAGAGCTTCACACTTTGGCACTCGAGCGTCACACTTTGGCACTACAGCTTCTCACTTTGGCACTAGAGCGTCAAAATCGTTGACTAGAGCGTCGCACTTTGGCACTAGAGCATCACAATTTAGCACTAGAGCTTCACACTTTGGCACTCGAGCGTCACACTTTGGCACTACAGCTTCTCACTTTGGCACTAGAGCGTCAAAATCGTTGACTAGAGCGTCGCACTTTGGCACTAGAGCATCACAATTTAGCACTAGAGCTTCACACTTTGGCACTCGAGCGTCACACTTTGGCACTACAGCTTCTCACTTTGGCACTAGAGCGTCAAAATCGTTGACTAGAGCGTCGCACTTTGGCACTAGAGCATCACAATTTAGCACTAGAGCTTCACACTTTGGCACTCGAGCGTCACACTTTGGCACTACAGCTTCTCACTTTGGCACTAGAGCGTCAAAATCGTTGACTAGAGCGTCGCACTTTGGCACTAGAGCATCACAATTTAGCACTAGAGCTTCACACTTTGGCACTCGAGCGTCACACTTTGGCACTACAGCTTCTCACTTTGGCACTAGAGCGTCAAAATCGTTGACTAGAGCGTCGCACTTTGGCACTAGAGCATCACAATTTAGCACTAGAGCTTCACACTTTGGCACTCGAGCGTCACACTTTGGCACTACAGCTTCTCACTTTGGCACTAGAGCGTCAAAATCGTTGACTAGAGCGTCGCACTTTGGCACTAGAGCATCACAATTTAGCACTAGAGCTTCACACTTTGGCACTCGAGCGTCACACTTTGGCACTACAGCTTCTCACTTTGGCACTAGAGCGTCAAAATCGTTGACTAGAGCGTCGCACTTTGGCACTAGAGCATCACAATTTAGCACTAGAGCTTCACACTTTGGCACTCGAGCGTCACACTTTGGCACTACAGCTTCTCACTTTGGCACTAGAGCGTCAAAATCGTTGACTAGAGCGTCGCACTTTGGCACTAGAGCATCACAATTTAGCACTAGAGCTTCACACTTTGGCACTCGAGCGTCACACTTTGGCACTACAGCTTCTCACTTTGGCACTAGAGCGTCAAAATCGTTGACTAGAGCGTCGCACTTTGGCACTAGAGCATCACAATTTAGCACTAGAGCTTCACACTTTGGCACTCGAGCGTCACACTTTGGCACTACAGCTTCTCACTTTGGCACTAGAGCGTCAAAATCGTTGACTAGAGCGTCGCACTTTGGCACTAGAGCATCACAATTTAGCACTAGAGCTTCACACTTTGGCACTCGAGCGTCACACTTTGGCACTACAGCTTCTCACTTTGGCACTAGAGCGTCAAAATCGTTGACTAGAGCGTCGCACTTTGGCACTAGAGCATCACAATTTAGCACTAGAGCTTCACACTTTGGCACTCGAGCGTCACACTTTGGCACTACAGCTTCTCACTTTGGCACTAGAGCGTCAAAATCGTTGACTAGAGCGTCGCACTTTGGCACTAGAGCATCACAATTTAGCACTAGAGCTTCACACTTTGGCACTCGAGCGTCACACTTTGGCACTACAGCTTCTCACTTTGGCACTAGAGCGTCAAAATCGTTGACTAGAGCGTCGCACTTTGGCACTAGAGCATCACAATTTAGCACTAGAGCTTCACACTTTGGCACTCGAGCGTCACACTTTGGCACTACAGCTTCTCACTTTGGCACTAGAGCGTCAAAATCGTTGACTAGAGCGTCGCACTTTGGCACTAGAGCATCACAATTTAGCACTAGAGCTTCACACTTTGGCACTCGAGCGTCACACTTTGGCACTACAGCTCCGAACGTAGGCACTAAAGAATCACACTTTGGCCCTAGAGTGTCACACTTTGGCACTGGAGTGTCACACTTTGGCACTTAAGCTTCACGCTTTGGTACTAGAGCGTCAGACTTTGGCAGTAGAGCGTCACACTTTGGCACCGGAGCGTCACACTTTGGCACTAGAGCTTTACCCTTTGGCACTAGAGTGTCACACTTTGGCACTAGAGCGTCACACTTTGGCACTAGAGCGTCAAACTTTTGCACTAGAGCGTCACACTTTGGCACTAGAGCGTCACACTTTGGCACTACAGCTTCTCACTTTGGCACTAGAGCGTCAGACTTTGGCCCTAGAGCATCACACTTTGGTACAAGAGCTTCACATTTTGGCACTAGAGTGTCACAATTTGGCACTAGTGATGTCCCCAATTATGCCGCGTCCTTGTTTTCCTCCGCGGAAGGCCACGCTCCGCGGTCTTCCGTGGATCAGGCACTTCACCACTACCACTTGTCCACAGTAGTGCGGCAAGACCCCGTCGTTACCTCCCGGCTGGAAGCTATTCCGCGGACCACAGATTTGGACCTCTGCGCAGGCACCTCACCGATGAGTGATTCTCCGCGGTCCTCTTCTTCCCACACGGGAGTCCACCACCTCGTGGCGTCCGACTCCTCTCCGCGGAATCCTCGTTTCGCGGACGTGTGCAAGCAAGGGACACCGCCGGCAGCTCACCTTACTCGGACTTTTGGTTCTTCACACACTTAGCCCCACAGTCCGCGGACCAGACTTCGAGAGCAATCGAGGGCAGGAGGGCAATAGGCGGAGCACATGAATGAGAGTAGGCAAATGTCTTTATAAAGCTGATTGCGGAGTACATGGAATACTTCGGAAAGCCAGCAAGTCTGAGTTGCACTTGTGCTACTGCTAGTGAGGTCTTTTTCTACTTGGGATTCCGCACGGCGTGTCTACACGCCGTCGGTCTCATCCCTCTCACATCATCCTTTTTTCCTTCTACTTGGACTCCACGCGCTGCGGCTACGCACCGTGGGTCTCGTCCAACCATACACACACACACAGCCTATCTTCTGCTGGTCACTTTCTTCATCTGCGGCTCGTGCACGCGGTTCTTCGTGTTCTTCCTTGAGTCTTCGCCTTTCCGCGGTGCGTCTCCAGGAGTTCCTCCGTGATCAATGGGTCAGTGGGTCATTAATGCTGATTGGTTGTTTCTCCCCTGATTGCTCGGTCCCTCCGCTTCCCTGCCTGTTCACTGTCAGTAGCTGCGGATCCTACTGCGGCTTGTTCCTGATCTCCTTGCACCGCGGATCCTCCCTCCACTGCTTCCCGCCTCGCCACAAGCGCTCGAATGAGAGGAACTGCCACAGGCAAGTGTTAGCCTACGGTGGCCCTTCCGTCGGTGCCCTGGTTTTTACTTCCTTTGGGTCCCGCGCTACCCCTCACTCAGCCGCATCCGCGGGAGCCAGCATTCCGTGCGCGGACCTTCGGCTGCCTCGATTTCCATTCCGCGGATGATCTCTTCCGCGGAGCCGCGACAGAATTGTGCCTGACACTGATGCCCCCAACCCCCCCTTTTCGAGACTCTGCCCGAGAGTCTCTCAATGAGTTTTCTGCGTGAAGAACTTGCGGGGCTTGGGGTGATCCTGGTCCCGGCATGGCCTGTTGTACTTCTCCATCGTTCCTCCCTTCCGCTTGAGCTTCACCGCGCACTCATCGTGGTCGAAGAGCCGACATCCTTCACACCGCGCCCCGATCGTGGGCGTGCTGACCAGCTTCTTGCATGAGGAGCAATGTGGTGCGTGTTCGTACTTCTTGCAGCTTGAGCATCGGTAGATCCGCTTGCCCTCACTGCTCCGCCCCACCTCTTCGGCGCAGGATTCCTGCGCAATACCTCCGCATTGTTCGCACCGGTAAACGGTCCCTTCTAGTTGACCAAAGCAGTTGTCCCCCGTGCAGGTGCGCCTGTTGGAAAACTTCCACTTCATCCTCCGCGGCTTCTTGCGGCAGCAGCTGCAGGTCCAGATGCCTTCCTTCCCGCGCTCTCCACACTGCAGGTGACACATAGTCTGACACATGCCGCATGGTTTGCCGAACTCGGTCAGCTCCGCCTCACACCCCTCGCAGAGTGGGACCAATGTCTCGGTGGCGTAGGACAGTGAAGCCCCTCCTTCCATAATTTCCGCTCCTACACATTTTTTACACTGCCCCGTCCACACCGAGCTGCCTGTCACCAGGCATCCCTGATGAGCCATCCGGTTACACTGGGTGCAGCGTTTCCCCATGTGGACAGCCTTCATGCAGGTGGGGCAGTTCTCTGCAGCTGCTATGGGCGGGTCCTGTTCTTCCTCATCCTCCGAATCAACTTCCTCTCCTTCCGCGGTAACACGCGGCGGCTTCCGGATCCCATGCTCGCGCTCGATCTCTTGGCGGCAATGTCAACACTTTTCTGGTCTGCTCCGTTCTCCCTTTGCCTTCCGCGGCTTCTCTAGACATTTGTCGAATATCCTTCGGTGACACCCTTCGTAATCCTGCACCCGTCTGCCCAAGCGGTGCCCACATCGAGCGCATGTCTGGCGTGCCTTTTCTTTCTGAGCCTGCTCCGCCGCTGCCATTTGACCTTCCTCTTGCCATTTTCGCATAGTGGCCCTTGTGACCGTGCGAGGCCCTTGCCGCGCCCCTGCCGCCTCCTCCTCCTCTTCTTCCTCCTTTTCGGGGTCCCATCCTCCTTGTTCCTCCCCTCCCCCGGAGCCTGGACCGGCCCTACCTTCCCCTTCCTTTTCTGCTCTTCTTCCTCCCCCTGGCCCTCACTGATGCACCGGAGACAGGTGCGGTTCCACCCAATGCAGCTCTTGGCCAGACCTTGGTGCGCGGGCTGGCCGTAGACGCGGCAAACGACCTTCAGGAGCCTTTCCTTGGGCAGGTTTTCCCCACAGACCGCGCAGGGGCCCATGTAGGCAGCCAGGGCGCGGGGGCTCATGGGGGCACTTTTCCGCGGAGTGCCGGTGATCCCTCTTGGGGTCATGTCTCCGCTGCCGGTTTGCTGTGATCCTGACTGTTGCTGCCGCTCACATTGCTCCTGGTGCTCCCGCGGCTCCTGCTGCTCCTACTGCTCCTGCGGCTCCTGCGGTTCCTGCCGCTGCAGGCCTCCAGATTCTTTCACTTGTTGTCCCTGTGCCGTTCGCCCTTCTCCCGCGGAGACCTCTTGCACGTCAGATCCGTCCGTTGGTTCCTCCTGAGGCTCCTGACTCCACGCTTCTTCTTGCTCCGACACCTGAGTCTCACACTGCTCCACCACCTCCTCCGCTCGCCATCCCCGTGATCCCGTGCGGGCCTCCAGCGGAGGGAGTGCTCCACCCGTACCGGGTATGTGCGTTTGCCAGGCCAAGGGCAGCAGGACGAACTCTGTCGCAGGGTAGCTCCGCTCACTGAACCCATCTGGTCCTTCCAACCACACCCGTCCCGCGTCAATCGCAGCCACACGGTACACCTGCTGCGCTTCCTCTGCTTCCCACCCTGCGCCTGGGAATGGACGGAGGTACACCAGGTTCCCCTCCTCGATTGCCCCGTGGTTGAGGCGTCGGTTGGCGGTGTCACATCCGCGCCAGGCCGAAACCGAAGCTCGAAGTCGTGCCTCAGCCCTCACCGCGGATGTCTTCTGGCACCGCGTCCGGTACCACTCCTGCACCTCCTTGTCCTTTGCCAGCTCCCTCTCCTTCTCCGAGCGACCATCCTATTGTTGCTCCGGGTCCAGTGGCAGCAATAGTGGGGGCTGCGGCATGCCAAGTGCCGCGCGCGGAGGTTGTCGAAAGAGGAGGGCATGTGCCGAGAATGTTATGGCACAGCTGGGGGTGATGTTGATGAAGTGGGCAGTCTTCTTGAGGGTCTCTCCCCAATCCTTGACTTCCGCGGTGGCCATTGCCCGCTCCAGGATCTCGTGCAGTCGTTCAACTTGGCCCTGGGATTGAGGCCGGTATCGTCAAGAATGCACGTGCTCCACCCCCCACTCCGCGAGCTCCCCGCGGAACACCCTTGCAAAATTCGTGCCATTGTCGCTGTGCACCACGCGATACCCTCCAAATTTGTAGAATATTTCCTCCCTGATGAAGCGTGCCGCGCGCTTCGAGGACTTGTCGAGAACCGCCAGGACCCATATGTACTTAGTGAAATGGTCCACAGCTGCAATCGAGTACCGTTCTCCTTGCGCGCGGCGAGGACGAGGTCCGTGAAAGTCAATGATAATGCAGACCAAGGGCTTGCCAATGGGGGAGGGCAGGAAGAGCGGCATGTCCCGCGGTGTAATTTTGCGGTGGCTCTCACATGGTGCACAGTGTTCCACCACGTCTTTCACGATCTTCAGGAGGTTTGGTGTGTGCAGGATGGGGGTGAGGCGCTCCTTCAGTGCCTAGACGCCGGAGTGGTGGTGTTGATGGTAGGCTTCGACCACCGCCCTCTGCATGCTGGGTGGGGGCACCCACAAGACCTGCGGCTTGGTCCGCCAGAGGCGGCCGCCTTCCCACGCGTACTGCTCACAGGTGACGGCGAGGTCGTCCTTCTTCCGCCTATCATATTCCACCCCCATGCGTGCCCCCAGGGTCCTGTACACATTGTCCGCCTCCGCTTTCTGCTGCTCCTTAGTTGTTGCGCGGAGCAGGATGTGCGCGGCTTGCCAGATCCTCCAGTCCTGCGTCTTGGCTGGTCCTTTCGCCTTCCCTGCCTTCCCCGTGGTAGCCTCTCCCTGCTTCCTCCTCTTTTCCTTTTCCAGTGCCGGCAGTCCTTGGGCCCGCCTTGCGTCCTGCTCCGCCTTCATTACTTGCAGGCGCCGTTGGTTGCTCTCGTCATAAGCAGGAGGCTCTCTGTCCAAGCTGTCCGGGGCTGGGAAGAGGCATAGGATCACTACCGCAAGGAGTTCCCCTTCATCCCATTAACTCCGCAGTTACGCCTCAGGCACCATCCCATGCCGCCGACCTCGTGCTCTGTGGACTTCCCTTGTCTCTGGCTCTGCCTTCTGCTCCGGTGCTTCCTCGGCGAGTTGCAGCAAGCCCCGCCCCTTCATGATGGGCTGGTCCTCGTCAGGCGATGGTGACTCGCTGAGCTCGGAAATCACCACTCCTCCCGTCTTCTGCTTTACCTTAGTAGCCGCGGCGCCCTCCTCGGTCCCTCCCTTCTGTTGCGCTGTGGCGCCCGCGCCCCCCAGAAGGGGTTGGAGCTGGGTTGGCACCAATCCGGCAGGCATCGGGACATTTCGAGACACCGCCAGGAGCAGCTCCATTGCTTGGGCAACACTCCGCTGAACCTGCGCGAGCTGCTCCAGGTCAACGTGCTGATGAGTCTCTGGGGTGGGGCGGACTTGTTTACTGGGTTTGGCGGGGGGGCGTTGTAGTGGAGCTGTCTTCGACGGTCCGCTTCTCCTTTCCCTTGCGACGGGATGTTGGCGTAGTCTCCACGGACGGTGCCTATTTTTTTTAGTGGAGTCTTTCTGTGGGTCAGCCTCCCGGCTGACTGACGCCGCGCGAGCTGGGGCAGCCCGTTTACCAGCACCCGCGGATGCCGTTGCCCTTTTGGCTGCGCGCTAAAGTTTGGCCTACTTGTCGAGCAAAGCAGGGGATAGGGTCGGCGGCGGGGTGTTTTTCCGTGCTTCCTTCCTGACCGCTACTGCCCTGGCGTATGCGAGCACATCCTGGGTCTGTCACACATTTCCCACCTGTGCCACTCCCTGCTGCTCTCTTGCCTGCGCCCCTGCCACCTGCCCTGCTGCTGCCGCTGCTTCCCCCGCGGCCGCTGCGTTAGTCATTGGCGCGGTCTCCACCTTCTTGTCCTTTACGCCTTCCATTGCAACCTCTCGCCCCTCAGCTGGTTCGTCTTCCGCGGTCACATGTTCAGCCACAGTCTGTCCCTTTTCTGCTTCTTCCGCTGCCCTTTACTCCGCTGCTACTTCCGCCTTCCGCCTCTATTCCTCTTCCATCTTGTGCCAGAGTGCCCGCAGCTACTCCCTCATGCTTGTGAGATTGAGGGAGTCGCGAAGATACTCCTGGGCCTCTTCGGTCTCAGTGAGGGTGCGGTTCTTCTCTTCCCGACACACGTTGACGGCTTCTCGGGCCCAGTGGCGTACCGCTTCTTCTGTTAGTGCCGTCTGTGTCCCCTTAAGTGACTTCCACAAACCTTCAGCTACCGCGGTCACGGTCCGTTGGCGCAGAGCAATGTCTTGGGTCATCTGCCAAGCTGTGGCGATCGCGGCAAACCAATTCTCATGCTGCTACTCCGCCGTAGAGATGGCTGCAAGCTCAGCTGCCGTGTACTGCATTCCCCACCTGCGGGAGGTGAGCCCAAATAAGGAGCCCCACCTCTAGAGTTCTGCCGTCGTCTTGCGATCCGGCACTTCCATCGTTCCTGCCGGCATGCGGGCAGCGTGGTATATGGTAAGTGCCCGGGCGCGCTCCTGGAGTAGATGCACATAGTGGTGCGTGGGGTCCGCGGCCTGGTCGCGGCGGACCAGGAGCCACCATTCGCGGGCGGCATCCACGTTACGGTCAGGTTGTTCTGTGTCCAGAAGCGTTGCCACACCCGCCATGGCCTGCGCCGGGCGAAGATTGAGGAGGTCGCGGAGCGCCGAAATGAGACGCTCGGCCCCCGCCGTTTCCAGTAGCTGCGCTTGACGTGCTCGTGGCCCCAGGGCGAGGGCGGTCTTGGCTGCTCCCTTCAAGGCCACTTGCAAGGCGGGGTTGAAGAAAGAGTTCCCCAGGCTTGCGCGGACTACCCCCGGGAGCTCGTCCAGCAGGTGAATGACGACGCTGCTCACCACGTCCAGCAGGTGGTCAGCCTTGGGGTGGTCACCACTGCCACCGGAGCTTTCCTCCAGACGTGTCTGTGCGCCCTCCATGATCGTACCAGCACTGAGCAGGGGTTGTGGGATTCCGCGCGAGGCCGGTGGAGAGGAGGAGTGCGTAGTTGGTGCAGAAGGACCGGGCGGTGGCGGTGCTCCTGCAGGTGTCGTTGTCGCCGGGGACGCTGCAGGGCCTGATGGAGGCGTCCTAGGTAACGCTGCCACTACCGCTACGGAAGGGCCGGGCGGTGGCGGTGCTCCTCAAGGTGTCGTTGCTGCCGGGGACGCAGCAGGGCCTGATGGAGGCGTCCTAGGTAACGCTGCCACTGCCGCTGCGGAAGGGCTTGGTACCGGGGGTACCCCAGGGGATGCTCCTATTTCTGGTGCCGCGGAATGGCCTGGTGCCGGAGGGCCTCCGGGTGATGCTGCTAGTCCTGGTGCCACGGAATGGCCTGGTGCCGGGGGGCCTCCGGGTGATGCTGCTGCCACCGATGCTGCTGAAGCTTTTGGTGCCGCGGAAGGGCCTGGTGCATGAGGGGCTCCAGATATCGCCGCCACTGCTGGTGCCGCGGAAGGAACCGGGGCCGGAGGGGCTCCAGGTGATGCTACTGCCGCCGCGGAAGGGCCTGGTTCCGAGGGTGCTCCTGGAGTTGCACCAGGTGAGGCTGCTACTGCTGGTGACGTGGACCGTCTTGCGCCAACCGTGGCTCGGCCCGTGGTCTGTCGTTGGAAGGTCCGTCTCGTGGCACGCTCACCCCCCCCCCCCCCCCCCNGCACCAGGTGAGGCTGCTATTGCTGGTGACGTGGACCGTCTTGCGCCAACCGTGGCTCGGCCCGTGGTCTGTCGTCGGAAGGTCCGTCTCGTGGCACCCTCACCCCCCCCCGTTCAAAGGCGCGGACCCCGCGCCGGAAGGGCGAGCCATTGCGGATGCTGTGCCGCGGGTGGCACTGGAGTTGCGAGTGACGCGGCGGGTGAACTGAGTGCCAAGGGCGGGTGGCGTGAGAACCATAGGAGAAGGTACGGAGAGTGGTCGAGCCGAAGTGAAGAGCGGGGTGAACAATCGAACGCCGGAAACAGAAATGAGACTGAGAATGCCCGTTCCGAGCAATATATCTGCCTGGCGCGGCGCGAGCCAGTCGGCCGCCATGAGCATGTCATATGTGCGGACGTCACATACTTGCACGGTGTGCGGTGCATGCACGTTGGCGACCTGGATGGCTAGGGCCTCGATCTGTCCGATGTGTGCATCGATGGCTCCGGTGGAGATGGAGAAGCGGAGCCGAGTGGGCGTGATGAGATGGTCGAGGCGCAGTGTGCGGGCCATCCGCAGCGCGATGGTAGTATGGGTGTCGCCGGTGTCCACAATGGCCACGAACTTGCGGCCACATACCCAGACATAGCACCATGCCACATGGACCTCGGCCGGTGTCGGTGGACCGGGGACCAACGGGGCAGGGGCCCACGTGCATGGCACACGGCAGGCATCCTCCCGGACGCGGGAGTGTGCCATGATGATGGCATGGACCACCATGCAGACACCTGCATCGCGGGTAAGTGTACAAGAGAGGCGGATGCCGACGGGGGAGAGAGAGGGATTGTAGGAGGAAAAGAGAGCCTGGAGGCGCTCTGCAGACGCGAGGGAGTGGAGGAGGAAGTCGACGAGGGAGAGAGAGTGACACGTGTCGATAAGAGGGGAGGCAGAGGGTGGAGGGGACATTGTCGTGGGAGCGGTGGCAGCCGGCGCAGCCGTGGTAGTCCCGCGGGATGGTGGCCGGGAAGAGCGAGGGGGGATGTTTGTTGCAACTTCCTCCAGTGTCCAACCGAGGATGGTGGGGTTGAAGCGGCGGGCAAGCTGAAGACCGGTGGCAGGGAGAGCAGGGAGGGTCTCCGCGGCACCTGAGCACTCGGTAGGTTCCAGCTCGGACAGGATTTGGTACGCGGCCGTGGATTCCTCTTCCGTGAATTCGCGAGCGACGCCCTCCCACTGGGGCTCAGCATCTGCGGGGAGAGGGGCAGTTGCAGGGAGAGGCTCCTGGAGGCTATCTTGCAGGTTCGTGGGGTGTGGCCAGTCCGTGCGTGGAAGACGGCTAAGAGCATCTGCGTTGTGGTTGGCGAGCGTGGGCTGATACTTGATTTTCATATTATAACCCTGCAAGAGGAGGGCCCTCTTGGCCAGAATGCCCTCATGGTTCTGTGTCGTGAGCAGCCACTGCAGCGCCTGATGATCCGTCAGGACCGTGAAAGGCTTGCCATTCTTAATGTAGTCGCGGAAGTGTTGGAGAGCCCACAGCACAGCCAAGCATTCGCCCTTCACCGGTGGGTAGTTGCGCTCACCGTCAGTGAGGGCGCGGCTGGCATATGCAATCATCCGCTGGATCAGTTCCTGGACCGACTGCGACAGGACAGCGCCAAGGCCTTCCTACGACCAGTCGGTTGTGATGGAAAAGGGGAGGTTGAAGTCAGGGAACTCAAGCATGGGCGCGGTGACCAACCGATGCTTGATTTCTTCCCAAGCAGCGGCACACTCCGGAGTCCACTCAAATGGGATGTCCTCATGGGTCAGCTGCTGTAGCGGGCGTATGATGTGGGCGTGGTCACGGACGAACTTGCAGTAGAAGGAGACAAAGCCCAGGAAGATCTTAACCTGTCCCGCAGTAGTGGGTTGACGGCATTCCTGGACGGCCACGATTTTTGCGGGGTCGGTTTTGATGCCGTCGGCACTCATGACAAAGCCCAAGAACTCCATCTCTGCGGCGCCAAAAGAACACTTGGCGGCCTTGAGTTTGAGATTTGCAGCGCGGAGTGCAGCGAAGACGGCGGCGAGGGAGGAGAAAAGGTCCACGAAGCTGTGGGCGGCAACCATGATGTCGTCGATATAGCAGCTCGCGTTTGGAATGCCGCGGAGGGTGGAGTCCATGACACGCTGGAACGTGGCGCTGGCATTGCGGAGACCGAAGGGCATGCGGGTGAAGGCGTAGAGGCCTTCAAGGGTGACAAAGGCCGTCTTGGTGATGGAGTCTAGGTGCATGGGGACGGCGTGGAAGGCTGCCTTGACGTTGAGCTTTGCAAACCATCCGCGCCCCCGTTGATGCTCCTGTATGTCGACAATCAGTGGCATGGGGTTGGCATCTTCCTCTGTGACGCGGTTGAGATCGCGGAAGTCCACACAGAAGCGTTTGGAGCCGTCCGGTTTGCTGACGATGACCAAGTTGGCGCGCCAAGGGCTGACGATGGGCACGATCACACCTTGCGCCTTCAATTCCGCGAGGCCGTCATTGATGATCTATTCTTGATCCGGTAGGATTCGACGGACCTTCTGTTCGACCGCGGTAGCTGTGCCGGTGTGGATGACATGAGAGGCGTTGACTGCTCCAAGGTTTGTCGCGGGCCCAGCAAAGATGTCGGTGAAGGAGTCCAATAGGTCCCGGAAATCCTGCTTCTGGGATGCTGAGAGGCGAGGGTGAAGGATGTGGTCCCACCGCGGTGGTGGAGGTGGCGGTTGCTCACGGATGGGGTAGAAGTCATCGTCACCGTCCAGGGGAACACCCTGGCCGAATGTCTGCTCGCCTTGCTGCCATAACCCCATAAGATTAGCACGCATCCCTGCTTCCGCGTGCTCCACGGAAAGCTCACGCCACTCTTCAACATGCACCTGTTCCGTGTCCAGAGTGTTATCTGTTGGGGTCGGGTTGCTCAGGGAACGTGCAATGGCATCTTCCCGTGCCGCATCAGAGAGGCAGAAGGTCGGGGCATCGGCCACTGGCACCGTGACTCGATTGCCCACGGTGATGAGGGCGTACTCTTTGGTGCCCGTGGCGGATGTGAGCTGCATGACGCCCAGGGAAAACAGAAGGTCGACTTGTTGCGGAAGGAGATAGTACATGCCGAGGAGAATGTCATAGGTCCGCGCCTGGGATACTTGAACATCCATTGGTTCATGCAGAGTACCCACTTGCAAGGGCAAGCCTCGTACTTCGCCATCCCCATAATCTAGCCCTCCCGCGGAGTAACTGAACAACCACCGCGTTGGGATGATGTGGTCTGTCCATCCAACGAGGCAGAGGACGCGGAAGGCCACAGTAGTATGGGTCGCCCCTGTGCCGATGATGGCCAAGAACTTGCGGCCACAGATCCAGACCACGCAACAGGCCACCTCATAGTGGCAGTCGTCGCGGCGGGGTGGTTCCAGGGGTTGGGGTGCCCACCCCCAGTCTATCTCTTCTGTGGTTAACGCGGGTGGGGCCTCTGCCACAACGCGTCGGGTGTTCTGGGTGCCGTGGGGCGGAGTGGTGTAGGCAAGGGAGATGCCAACGGTCTGGAGGCGATGATTGGCTCTGGTAAATTCTTCTCTGAGCCGCGGGGCCAACTCAGGATGAAGGCGGATGAAATCAAAGAAGTTCACAGAGGCGATGGTAGTGGTGAAGAGTTTGTATACCGGATCAGCGGAATCAGCTGCAAGAGTGGGAGTGGGTTGAGATGCAGGCGAGTTGTTCGCAACAGCTCGGAGCACCGCAGGCGCGGGATCCGGTTGGAGACGCTTCTCTGGGGGTCACATGGAGCGGGCCGTGATGGCCTCTTGTAGCCGGGCCTCGGCGGTTTCCGCTTGTCGCCGCAGGTCGTCCTGCAATTGTGCAGCCTCCTGTAGATCCCATCCGCGGAGCTTGATTCGACGGGCCCGCGAGATGAGCTCCTTCTCCTCAGGTGTTGGCGCCACCTCGGTAGTCTCGTCCTCTGCCATGGGCAATCCCAGCTTCACATTGCGAGCGCCGGCCGCGGGGTTTTGCAGCGGATTTGGCAGGATGCCCTGACCCATTCCTTGAGCCACCTAGTATTGGCTACTAGGGGCGGATGCGGCGGCTGTGGTTGTTGCTGTTGCTGTGGCTGATACCGCTGCGGTTGGCCTGCCCATGCCTGGTTGTAGTACTGCTGCCATTGCTGGACCATGGGATCCTGGGAGACTGGCTCATGGCGCGGAGTCGCCTGTCGCTTGCGAGGGCAGTCCCGGGCGATGTGTTCCAGGCTCTAGCACGTGTAGCAGGCTTTTGGCTTCTGCTACTGCGGAAGAGGTGCGTGTGAAGATGAGGGTGTAGGGGTGTCGCTGCCCTGGTACTGTTGGGTGGACCGCTGTCTGGTGAAGATAGCCATTGCGTCACGCACCGCATCTTGAAGGGACAGATAGCGGTCAGCAATCATGAGGCTGCTGATCTCGTCCGAAAGTGCGCGGATGAGGTTTTGCAGCAAAACCCACAGCGGCAGACTCTCCCCCTGTAGACTCTTGGCCACTGAGGCCCAGGTCAGGAACTGGTCCAGGAAGCGGCGGATATCATCGTTCTTGCGCATGAACTCCTTCTCGATCTTCCGCAACGCTCGATGAGGGCTTTGCCAAAGTCCTCAAAACATGGGAAAGGTGCTCGTGCATTGTACCAATCCGCTGCCGCACCCTGGAGATGAAATTCCGCGGTAGCGAGACAGAGATGAGGCGGAATCCAGCAGATGCTAGTGTAGATGGTGATCTGTTTGAGCCAGACCCAAGGGTCTTCCTCCGGGGTACCCTTGAAGGAATCCAGCCGGGGGACGTTGGCGGGTTCAGAGCGGATGTATTGCAGTTGCGGTACAGTGCTGCGGTTAGTCGTCGACGCAGTCACAGCATGTGGCGGCAGAAGGGTTGCAGGTGGAGCCGCGGAGTATCCACTCATAGGGACCGGCATCTGGGGCTGCCCCGCGGGCATGGGAAGATTGGCTTGTGTGGGAGGGAGAGGCATGTACCAGGAAGAGGGAGTGGTTGTGGAGTCGGTGTAGGGTGTGGAGACGAATGCTGTCCCAGGCGGCAGAACCTGAGTCCCCTGTACCGGTGGTGCCGTTGTCTCCGGCACCCATTACATCTGAGCCGGTGGGACCGCAACCGCAGGGTGAACTGCCGGTCCAGCGCTCGAAGTCGGGTGTGGATTCCCTTGTAGCTGCTGTGGAGGCAGGTACAAATGGCTCTGTGCAGTTTGTTGTGGCATCGGCAGCGAGGCCAGGGGAGCCGCCCCAACTGGCATTGTTCCAGACGGCTGCTGGTGGTGGAGCTGCTGATAAGTGGGCATGAGTGGCTGCGGAATCATGTTGGGCATGAGTGTCTGCGGCATCGTTCCCACCGACATTGGACCCATTAACCGCTGCGTCTGGGTTGTCTAGAGGGCTCGCGTGGCCGCGTGGGGTTGCGTCATGGTCGTCAGCTGTGCTCCGCCTCCGATCGTCTGCCCCTGATGACTCGTTAGTTGGGTTCCGGTCAGCAGAGGCTGGGCCATGTTCCCGTGGTGTATGGCTCCGCCTCCGAGCTGAGACATCTGCTGTGGCGGCTGCATGAATACGGAAGGCCCAGTCATCACCCCCGCTTGCATCGTGAGCTGCGGTGGCGAATGTGGTGGCTGCTGCAGTCCCGCCACAGGCGGATGCGGCATGGCCGCTGCTTGCATAGTGCTCATCATCATCTGCTGCTGTGGTGGTATACTTGGCGTAGGTGGCTGCGGGGGTGCCCCGGTCGGCAGGGTGACCAGGTTCGGCTGTGACATCTGCGGCTGCACTAGCCCGGATGCAGGGGGCTGATGCGCTGTACCTGCCTGCCCGCCCCCCATGTGCTGCTGTTGCGGGTATCTCGGTGGCGAGGCCACTCCGATCACCTGGAGTTGCACGGTTGCGGTTGTGGCCTCCGTTCCCATGGTCAGAGGGGTCTGACTTACGGGAAAGTGGTTCATCGGCGGCTGTGCGGCTCCTGGTGCCTGTGCGGACACGGGCTTCCCCATCCGCATGTTCCCCGTGGGCTACTCCAACGTGACCATTTGCTGCTGTTGTAGGCTACGCACAGAAGGTTCCACAGCCGGGTCCCCCAGGATTGTCCCAACCAGCTGGTGCGGCTGATACATGTCCTGTGGCATCCCAAGGGCAGGGGCGGGGAATCCCACCTACTGCGGCTGCGCTGAGGTCTGTTGCTTGTCCGGTGCTGGTGCCTCGGGGATCCCTGAATCCTCGAGGCTCAGTGGTAAGGGTTGCAGATGCGCGGGCGGGTGTGCGGGCGAGTGTGCGGGCTGCGACTCTGTTCTGCCAGTAATCTGCTGCCGCTGCCCGCCCCGTTGCCGATACACCAGTCCGCGATAGGCCTCGAGTTCTCCACCATCGGAGAGCACTTCCAGTGAATGCGGTGCATCAGAGAACCACTGCATCCCAAGCGGCACGTTCTGCTGACCCTCTTGTCCCTGCTAATACTGGACCGATCCATGGCTGTCGGAGCTGTGAACGCTCTCCACCTCCACGTGTTCACCCAGCGCCTCCATAATGCGGTGCCAGTGTAGCTGCTCCAACCACCCGGTCACTCGTCGGTGCTGGACGAGCGGATCGGGGCCCGGCGAGGAACCGACTGGCGTGCCGGACGGCACTAGTGAGGAGTCCTTGCTCCGCGCGTAGGTCGCGGCCCGTCGTGGCAGGAAGCACCGCGCCGAGGGTTGCTGTTGCCGTCGCCTGGTCTCTTGATGCACGAAGCTGGCCGCAGACATCAACGACTGATCTCAAAGGCACGTGCAGTTCTGCTGGCAAAGAGCAAAGAACTGTCCACGCTCACCGCACCATGACACTGATACCCCCAATTTTGCCGCGTCCTTGTTTTTCTTTGCGGAAGGCCACGCTCCGCGGTCTTCCGCGGATCAGGCACTTCACCACTACCACTTGTCCACAGTAGTGCGGCAAGACCCCGTCGTTACCTCCCGGCTGGAAGCTATTCCGCGGACCACAGATTTGGACCTCTGCGCAGGCACCTCACCGATGAGTGATGCTCCGCGGTCCTCTTCTTCCCACACGGGAGTCCACCACCTCGTGGCGTCCGACTCCTCTCCGCGGAATCCTCGTTCTGCGGACGTGTGCAAGCAAGGGACACCGCCGGCAGCTCACCTCACTCGGACTTTTGGTTCTTCATACACTTAGCCCCACGGTCCGCGGACCAGACTTTGAGAGCAATCGAGGGCAGGAGGGCAATAGGCGGAGCAAAGGAATGAGAGTAGGCAAATGTCTATATAAAGCTGATTGCGGAGTACATGGAATACTTCGGAAAGCCAGCAAGTCTGAGTTGCACTTGTGCTACTGCTAGTGAGGTCTTCTTCTACTTGGGATTCCGCACGGCGTGTCTACACGCCGTCAGTCTCATCCCTCTCACATCATCCTATTCTCCTTCTACTTGGACTCCACGCGGTGCGGCTACGCACCGTGGGTCTCGTCCAACCATACACACACACACAGCCTATCTTCTGCTGGTCACTTTCTTCATCCGCGGCTCGTGCACGCGGTTCTTCGTGTTCTTCCTTGAATCTTCGCCTTTCCGCGGTGCGTCTCCAGGAGTTCCTCCGTGATCAATGGGTCAGTGGGTCATTAATGCTGATTGGTTGTTTCTCCCCTGATTGCTCGGTCCCTCCACTGCCCTGCCTGTTCACTGTCAGTAGCTGCGGATCCTACTGCGGCTTGTTCCTGCTCTCCTTGCACCGCGGATCCTCCAGCCACTGCTTCCCGCCTCGCCACAAGCGCTCCAATTAGAGGAACCGCCGCAGGCGAGTGTTAGCCTGCGGCGGCCCTTCCGTCGGTACGCAGGTTTTTACTTCCTTTGGGTCCCACGCTAACCCTCGCTCAACCGCATCCGCGGGAGCCAGCATTCCGTGCGCGGACCTCCGACGGCCTCGATTTCCATTCCGCAGGTGATCTTTTCTGCGGAGCCGCGGCAGAATTGTGCCTGACAACTAGAGCTTCACATTGTGGCACTATAGTTTCACAGTTTGGCGCTAGAGCTCCACAATTTATCACTAGAGGTTTACACTTTGGCACTAGAGCTTCACACGCTGGCACTAGAGATTCAAACGTTGGCACAAGAGCTCCATACTTTGGCACTACAGTGTCACACTTCGGCACTAGATGGCCACACTTTGGCACTAGAGCATCACACTTTGCCACTAGAGCTTTTTACTTTGGCATTCAAGCATTACACTTTGGCACTAGAGCATCACACTTTGGCACTAGAGAGTCACACCTTGGCAGTAGAACCTGACACTTTGGCACTAGAACGTCATAATTGGCACTTGAACGTTACACTTTGGCACAAGAATGTAACACTTCGGCACAAGAGCTTCACACTTTGGCACTAGAGCGTCACACTTTCGTAACATAGCGTCCCACTTTGGCACTAGAGCATCCCACTTTGGCACTAGAGCTTCACACTTTGGCACTAGAGCGTCACACTTTGGCCATAGAGCTTCACACTTTGGCACTAGAGCGTCACACTGTGGCACTTGACCTTCACACTTTGGCACTAAAGCGTCACAATTTGGCACTAGAGCTTCACACTTTGGCACTAGAGAATCACACTTTGGTACCAGTGCGTCACACTTTGGCACTAGAACATCACACATTAGAACTATAGCGTCACACTTTGGTACTAGAGCGTCACACATTAGAACTAGAGCATCACACTTTGCCACTAGAGCATCACACTTTGGCACTAGAGCTCCACACTTTGGCACTAGCCTATCACACATTGGCACTAGAGCGTCAAACGTTGGCACTAGAGCATCACACCCTGGTACTAGAGCTCCAAACGTAGGCACTAGAGCATCACAATTTGGCACTAGAGCGTCACACTTTGGCACTGGAGCGTCACACTTTGGCACTAGAGCTTCACACTTTGGATATAGAGTTTCAAACTTTAGCACTAGATCGTCATGCTTTTGCACTAGAGCGTCACACTTTGGCACTAGAGCTTCACACTTTGGCACTAGAGATTCACACTTTGGTACTAGAGCGTCACACTTTGGCACTAGAGCTTCACACTTTGGCACTAGAGCATCACACTTTCGCACGAGAGCGTCACACATTGGTACTAGATCATCACACTTTGGCAATGGAGCTCCACATTTCGGCACCAGAGCGTTACACTTTGGCACTAGAGCGCCACACTTTGGCACTAGAACATCACAATTTGGCACTAGAGCTTTACACTTTGGCACGAGAGTGTCACACTTTGGCACTAGAGCATGAGACTTTGGCACAAGAGCTTCACACCTTGGCACTAGAGTGTCACACTTGGGCACCAGAGCATCCCACTTCAGCACTAGAGCATCACAGTTTGGCACTAACACATCCCACTTTGGCACTATATCGTCACACTTTGCCACAAGAGCGTCCCACTTCAGCACACGAGCGTCACACTTGGGTACTAGAGCGTCACACTTTGGTACTACATCATCACAATTTGGCACTAGAGCTTCACACCTCCACACTAGAGTGGCACACTTTGGCACTAGAGCATCACACTTTGCCACTAAAGCGTCACACTTTGGCATAATAGCTTCGCACTTTGGCACTAGAGCATCACACTTTGGTACTATATCGTCCCACTTCGGCACTAGAGCGTCCCACTTTGGCACTAGAATGACACACTTTGGCACTAGAGCGTTATGATTTGGCCCTAGAGCTTCACACTTTGGCACTAGAGCATCACACTGTGGCACTTGACCTTCACACTTTGGCATTAGAGCGTTACACTTTGGTACTAGAGTGTCACACTTTGGCACTAAAGCATCCCACTTTGGTAGTAGAGGGTCATGTTTTGGCACTATAGCGTCACACTTTGGCACTAGAGCTTCACACTTTGGCACTAAAGCGTCACACATTGGTACTAGAGCGTCACACTTTGGCACTAGATCGTCACACATTGGCACTAGAGCTTCACGCTTCCACACTAGAGCTTCACACTTTTGCACTATAGCATCACACGTTGGCACTAGAGCGTCACACGTTGGCTCTAGAGCTTCGCACTTTGGCACTAGAGTGTCACACTTAGGCACTAGAGCGTCCCAATTTGGCACTAGAGGGTCCCACTTGTGGTACTAGAGTGTCACACGTTGGCACTAAAGCGTCACACATTGGCACTAGAGCTTCATGCTTTGGCACTACAGCGTCAAACTCTGGGAGTAGACATTCACACTTTGGAACTAGAGCGTCACACTTTCAGACTAGAGCTTCACAATTTGGCACTAGAGCGTCACACTTTGGAACTAGAGCGTCACACTTTGGCACTAGAGCGTCACACTTTGGCACACGAGCTTCAACCTTTGGCACTCGAACTTCACACTTTGGCACTAAAGCGTTACACTTTGGCACTAGAGCATCACACTTTGGTACAAATGCTTCACACTTTGGCACTAGAGCTTCACACCTTGGCGCTAAAGCGTCATACTTTGGCACTAGAGCGTCACCCTTTGGCACAATAGCGTCATACTTTGGAACTAGAGCATCACACTTTGGGACTATAGCATCACGTTTGGCACTGGAGCTTCACAATTTGGCACTAGAGATTCACACTTTGGTACTAGAGCGTTACACTTTGGCACTAGAGAGTCACACTTTGGCACTAGAGAATCACATCTTGGCACTAGAATGTCAAACTTTGGCAACAGAGCATCACACTTTTGGCACTAGAGCTTCACATATTGGCACTAGAGCGTGACAGTTTGGGACTAGAACCTCACACATTGGCACTAGAGCGTCAAACGTTGGTACTATAGCGTCATACTTTCTAACTAAAGCGTTACACCTTGGCAATAGAGCGTCACACTTTGGCACTAGAGCTTTACACTTTGGCACTATAGTGTCATGCTTTGACACTAGTGCGTCACACTTTGGAACTAGAGCTTCACACTTTGGCACTAGAGCGTCACACTTTGGCACTAGAAAGTCACATTTTCGCACTAGAGCATCACAATTTGGCACTAGAACTTCACACCTTGGCACTAGAGCCTCACACTTTGGCACTAGAGCATCACACTTTGGCACTAGAGCATCACATTTTGGCATTAGAGTATCCCACTTTGGCAGTAGAGCGCCACTTTTTGACACTAAAGTGTCACACTTTGGCACTAGAGCGTCACACTTTGGCACTAGAGCATCACACTTTGGCAGTGGAGCACAACACTATGGTACTAGAGCGTCACACTTTGGCACTAGAGAGTCACACTTTGGCAGAAGAGCGTCACACTTTGGCACAAGAGCGTCCCATTTTGGCACTAGACCATCATACTTTAGCACTAGAGTGTTACACTTTTGCACTAGAGCTTCACACTTTGGCACTAGAGCTTCACACTTTAGCACTAGAGCATCACAGTTACGTACTAGAGTGTCACACATTGGTACTAGAGCATCACACTTTGGCACTAGACCGTCATACTGTGGCACTAGAGCGACACACTTTGACACCAGAGCGTCAAACTTTGGCAACAGAGCATCTTAATTTGGAACTAAAGCGTCACACTTTGGCAGTAGAGCGTCACACTTTGGCACTAGAGCTTCACACTTTGGCACTAGAGCATCACCCTTTGGTACTAGAGCATCACCTTGTGGTACTAGAGCTTCACACTTTGGCACAAGAGTGTCACACTTTTGTACTA
>SZWC01000141.1:109579-125755 GCA_023375785.1 Penium margaritaceum | reverse complement strand
ACTTTGGCACTAGAGCTTCACACTTTGGCACTAGAGCGTCACACGTCAGCACTAGAGCTTCACAATTTGCCACTCGAGTATCACACTTTGGCACTAGAGCGTCACACGTTGCCACAAGAGGGTCACACTTTGGCACAAGAGCGTCACACTTTGGCACTAGAGCGTCACAGTTTGGCACTAGAGCGTCATACTTTGGCACTAGACTGTCACACGTTTGCACTAGAGCGTCACACTTTGGCATTAGAGTTTCACACACTGGCACTAGAGCGTCATACTCTGGCACTAGAGTGTCACCCTTTGGCACTAGAGCATCAAGCTTTGGTACTAAAGCGTCAGACTCTGGCACTAGAGCGTCACAATTTGGCACTGGAGCGTCACACTTTGGCACTAGAGCGTCACACTTTGGCAATAGAGCATGTCACTTTGGCACTAGAGAATCATACTTTGGCACTAGAGCGTCACACTCTGGCACTAGTGCTTGACACATTGGCACTAGAGCATCATACGTTGGCACTAGAGCATCACACTCTAGCACTAGAGCTTCACACTTTGGCATTGTAGCGTCACGCTTAGGGCTTAGGCCTAGGTGATGTTATAGTGCAAATGTGTGAAGCTCTACTGCCAAAGTGTGACACTCTAGTGCCAAGGTGTAGAGCTCTAGTGCCAAATTGTGAAGCTCTAGTGCCAGAGTCTGACGCTCTAGTGCCAAAGTATGATGCTCTAGTACCAAAGTGTGACGCTCAGTTGCCAAAGTGTAATACTCTAGTGCCAACGTGTAATGCTTTAGTGCCAAAGTGTGACGCTCCAGTGCCAAAGTGTGATGCTCTAAGGCCAACGTCTGACGCTCTAGTGCTAAAGCTTGATGCTCTAGTGCCAAAGGGTGACACTCTAGTGCCAAAGTATGACACTATAGTGCCAGAGTGTGAAACTCTAGTGCCAAAGTATGAAGCTCCAGTGCAAACGTGTGACACTCTAGTGCCAAAGTATGACGCTATAGTGCCAAAGTGTGACGCTCTAGTGCCAAAGTGTGATGCTCTTGTGCCAACGTGTGATGCTACAGTGCCAAAGTGTGACGCTCTAGTGCGAAAGTGTGAATCTCTAGTGCCAACGTGTGAAGCTCTAGTGCCAAAGTGTAAAGCCCTAGTGCCAAAGTCTGACGCTCTAGTACCCAAGTGTGACACTCTAGTGCAAAATTGTGAAGCTCAAGTACCAAAGTGTGACGCTCTAGTGCGAAAGTGTGAATCTCTAGTGCCAACGTGTGAAGCTCTAGTGCCAAAGTGTAAAGCCCTAGTGCCAAAGTCTGACGCTCTAGTACCCAAGTGTGACACTCTAGTGCAAAATTGTGAAGCTCAAGTACCAAAGTGTGACACTCTAGTACCAAAGTGTGAAGCTCTAGTCTGAGTGTTTGTCGCTTTAGTGCCAAAATGTGAAGCTCTCGTGCCAAAGTGTGACGCTCTACTGCCAAAGTGTGACGCTCTACTTCCATATTGGGATGCTCTGTTGCCAAAGTTTGACGCTATAATGTCAAAGTGTGACGCTCTAGTGCCAAAGTGTGATACTCTATTGCTAAAGTGTGATGCTCTAGTACCAAAGTGTGTCGCTCTAGTGCGTAACTGTGACGCTCTAGTGCCAAAGTGTGAAGCTCTAGTGCCAAAGTGTGAAGCTCTAGTTCCAAAAAGTGAAGCTCTAGTGCCAATGTGTGACGCTCTAGTGCCAAAGTGTGAAGCTCAAGTGCCAAAGTCTGACGCTCTAGTACCAAAGTGTGACACTCTAGTGCCAAAGTGTGAAGCTCTAGTACAAAAGTGTGACGCTCTAGTACCCAAGTGTGACACTCTTGTACCAAAGTGTGAAGCTCTAGTGCCAGTGTGTGACGCTTTAGTGCCAAAGTGTGGAGCTCTAGTGCCAAAGTGTGACGCTCTACTGCCAAAGTGTGACGCTCTCGTTCCCAATGGGGATGCTCTGTTGCCAAAGTGTGACGTTGTAGTGTCAAAGTGTGACGCTCTAGTACCAAAGTGTGACGCTCTGGTGCGTAACTGTGACGCTCTAGTGCCAAACTATGAAGCTCTAGTGCCAAAGTGTGAAGCTCTAGTGCCAAAGTGTGACGCTTAAGTGCCAAAGTGTGACGCTCTAGTGCCAAAATGGGACGCTTTAGTGCCAAAGTGTGACGCTCTAGTGCCAAAGTGTGACGCTCTAGTGCCAAATTGTTGCGCTCTACTGCCAAGCTGTGACGCTCTAGTGCCAAAGTGTGACGCTCTAGTGCCAAAGTGTGACGCTCTAGTGCCAAATTGTTGCGCTCTACTGCCAAGCTGTGACGCTCTAGTGCCAAAGTGTGACGCTCTAGTGCCAAAGTGTGACGCTTTAGAGCCAAAGAGTGGCGCTCTACTGCCAAAGGGGGATGCTCTATTGCCAAAATGTGATGCTCTAGTGCCAAAGTGTGACGCTATAGTGCCAAAGTGAGAGCCTCTAGTTCCAAAGTGTGACATTCTAGTGCCAAAGTGTGACGTTCTAGTGCGCAAGTGTAGTGCTCTAGTGCCAGTGTGTGAGGATCTAGTGCCAAAGTGTGAAGCTCTAGTGCCAAAGTGTGACGCACTAGTGTCAAAGCGTGATGCTATAGTGCCAAAGTGTAAAGCTCTAGTGCCGGAGTTTGACGCTCTATTGCCAAAGTGTGACACTCTAGTGCCAAAGTGTGATGCTCTAGTGCCAACGTGTAAAGCTCTAGTGCCAAAGTGTGATGCTCTGGTTCCAAAGTTTGACATTCTAGTGCCAAGATGTCATGCTCTAGTGCCAAAGTGTGACTCTCTAGTGCCAACGTGTGATACCCTAGTGCCAAAGTGTGATTCTCTAGTGCAAAAGTGTGACACTCGAGTGCCAAAGTTTGAAGCTCAAGTGCAGAAGTGTGAAGTTCTAGTGCTAAAGTGTGACGCTGACACTAGAGTGTCACACGTTGGCACTATAGCTTCACACTTTGGCACTAGAGCATCACAATTTGGCACTAGAGCGTCACACTTTGGCACTAGAGCATCACACGTTGGCACTAGAGCGTCCCACATTAGCACTAGAGCGTCACACATTGGCACTAGAACGTCACACGTTGGCACTAGAGCTCCACACTTAGGCACTAGCGTAACACACGTTTGCACTACAACTTCTCACCTTGGCAATACAGCTTCACACTTTGGCACTAGAGCGTCACACTTTAGCACTAGAGCTTCACACTTTGGCACTAGAGCGTCATAATTTGGCACTAGAGCATCACACTTTGGCACTAGAGCATCACACGTTGGCACTAGATCTTCACATCTTGTCACTAGAGCTTCACACTATCGCACTAGAGCTTCCCCTTTGGCACTATGGCATCAAACTTTGGCACAAGAGCTCCACACTTTGGCACTAGAGCGTCACACTTTGGCACTAGAGCATCACACTTTGGCACTAGAGCGATGCACTTTGGCACTAAACCTTCACACTTTGGCACTAGAACTAAACACTTTGGCACTAGAGCGTTACACTTTGGCACTGGAGCTTCACACTTTGGCACTAGAGCATCACACATTGGCACTAGATCGTCACAATTTTGCACATGAGCCTGACACTTTTCCACTGGAGCTTCACACATTAGCACTAGAGCCTCACATTTTGGCACAAGAGCACCACACATTGGCACTGGAGTGTCACACTTCGGCACTAGAGCTTCACACTTCGGCAGTAGAGTGTCATAGTTTGGCACTAGAGGTCACACTTCGACACTAGAGATTACATCTTTGGCACTAGAGCGTCACACATTGGCACTATATTCTCACACTTTAGCACTAAAGCATCACACTTTCTCACTACTGTGTCACACTTTGGCACTAGAGCATCACACTTTGACACTAGAGTTTCACACGCTGGCACAATAGCTTCACACTTTGGCACTAGAGCGTCACACTTTGGCACTAGAACGTCACACATTGGCAAAAGAGCTCCACACTTTGGCACAAGCGTTTCACACTTTTGCACTACGGCTTCTCACTTTGGCACTAGAGATCCACACTTTGGCAATCGAGTATCACACCTTGGCACTAGAGCATCACACTTTGGCACTAGAGCGTCACACTTTGGCACTATACCTTCGAACTTTGGTACTAGAACTTCACACATTGGCACTATAGGGTTACATTTTGGCACTGAAGCTTCACACTTTGGCACTAGAGCTTCACAATTTGGCACTAGAGCCTCACGCATTAGCACTAGAGCATCACACTTTGGCACTAGAGCGTCACACTTCGGCACTAGAGCATCACACTTTGGTACTAAAGCGTTACACGTTGGCGCTAGAATGTCACACTTTGGCACTAGAGCGTCACAGTTTGGCACTAGAGCATCACACTTTGGTACTAAAGCGTTACACGTTGGCGCTAGAATGTCACACTTTGGCACTAGAGCGTCACAGTTTGGCACTAGAGCATCACACTTTGGCTTAAGAGAGTCACACTTTGGCACTATAGCGTCACCCTCAGGCACTAGAGCATCACATTTTGGCACGAGGGCGTCGCACTTTGGCACTAGAAGTTCACACGTTGGCACATGAGTATCACACTTTGGCACTAGAGCGTCACACTTTGGCAATAGAGCATCACACTTTGGCAATAGAGCGTCACACTTTGGCACCAGAGTGTCACACTTTGGAACTAGAGTTTCTTACTTTGGCACTAGAGCATGACACCTTGGCACTAGAGCATCACACTTAGGCACTAGAGCTTCACATTTTGGCACTAGAGCGTCACACTTTGGTACTATAGCTTCGCACATTTGCACTAGAGCAGCGCACTTTGGCAGTAGAGCTTCACACTTTGAAACTTGAGCGTCAAACATTGGCACTATAGCATCACAATTTGGCACTAGAGCATCACATGTTTGCACTGGAGCATCACACTTTGGCACTAGAGCGACACACTTTGGCACTAGAGCTTCACCCTGTGGCACTAGAGCATCACACTTCGGCAATAGAAAGTCACACTTTCGCACTAGAGCATCACACTTTGGCACTAGAGCGTCACTCTTTGGTACTAGAGCGTCACACTGTGGCACTAGAGCGTCACACTTTGGCACTAGAGCGTTATACTTTGGCACATGAGCTATATTCTTTGGCACTAGATTATCACACTTTGGCACTAGAGCGTTACACGTAGGCACTACAGTATCACACTTTGGCACTAGAGCGTCACACTTTGGCACTAGAGCTTCACATTTTGGCTCTAGAGCGTGACACCTTGGCACTATAGCATCACACTTTGGCACTAAAAAGTCACAGTTTGGCACTAGAGATTCACACTTTGGCACTAGAGCTTCACACTTTGGCACTAGAGCGTCACACTTTGGTACTAGAGCATCACACGTTGGCACTAGACCTTCACAGTTTGAAACTAGAGCGTCACACTTTGGCACTAGAGCTCCATATTTGGAAGTAGAGCGTCACACTTTGGCACTAGAGCGTCACACTTTGGCACTAGGGTGTCACACTGTGGCACTAGAGTGTCACCCTTTGGCACTAGGGCATGACACATTGGCACTATAGTGTCACACATTGGCACAAGTGATTCACACTTTGGCACCAGAGCTACACACTTTGGCACTAGAGCGTCACACTTTGGAACTAGAGCCTCACACTTTGGCACTACAGCGTAACACTTTGGCACTAGAGCTTTGCACTTTGGCACTAGAAATTCACACTGTGGCACTAGAGCGTCACACTTTGGCACTAGAGCTTCACACTTTTGCACTAGAGGGTGACACTTTGGCACTATAGCATTACACTTTGGCACCAGTGTTTGACACTTTGGCACTAGAGCGTCAAAGGTTGGCACCAGAGCATCACTCTATAGTAGTAGAACGTCACACTTTGGCACTAGTGCATCACACTTTGGCACTAGAGTGTCACACGTTGGCAGTAGAGCATCAAAGTTTGGCACTAAAGCATCACACATTGGCACTAGAGCGTCACACATTGGCACTAGAGCATCACACTTTGGCACTAGAGTGCACGCTTTGGCACTAGAGCGTCACACTTTGGCACTAGAGCTCCACACTTTGGTACTAGAGCGTCGCACTATAACACTAGAGCTTCACACTTTGGCACTAAAGCTTCAACCATTTGGACTAGAGCATCACTTTGGCACTAGAGCTTCACACTTTGGAACTCGAGCATCATTCTTTGGCACTAGAGCGTCACGCTTTGGCACTAGAGAGTCACACTTTGGCACTAGAGAATCACACTCTGGCACTGGACTTTCACAGTTTGGCACTAGAGCTTCACACTTTGGCACTAGAGCGTTAGACTTTGGCACTAGAGCTTCATACTAGGACTAGAGCTTCACACTTTGGCACTAGAGCGTCACACATTGGCACCAGAGTGTCACAGTTTGGCACTAGAGCATTGCCCTTTGGCACTAGAGCGTCAAACTTTGGTACTAGTGTCATGTTCTGGCACAAGAGCGTCAAAATCTGGAACTAGAGCGTTACACTTTGGTACAAGAGCATCATACTTTGGCACTAGAGCGTCACACTTTAGCACTAGAACGTCACACTCTGCCACTAGAGATTCACACTTTGACACTAGAGCTTCACATTTTTGCACTAGAGCATCATACTTTGGCACTAGAGCATCACACTTTGGCACTATAACGTATCGCATTTGTACTATAGCATCACACTTTGGTACTAGAGAATCACAATTTTGCACTGGAGACCCACACCTTGGCACTAGAGCGTAACACTTTGGAATCAGAGCGTCAAACATTGGAACTAGAGCATCACACGCTTGCACAAGAGCAACACACTCTGGCACTAGATTGTCACACTTTGGCACTAGGGATTCACACTTTGGCACTAGAGCGTCGCACATTTGCACTAGAGCATCACACTCCGGAACTAGAGCATCCACTTTGGCTCTAGAGCTTCAACCTTTGGTACTAGAGCATCACACCTTCCCACTAGCGCGTCACACTTTGGCACTAAAGTGTCACAATTTGGCACAAGAGCTCCACATTTGGGCACTAGAGCATCACACTTTGGCACTAGAGTGTCACACATTGCACAAGAGCGTCACACGTTGGAGCTGGAGCGTCAAACTCTGGCACTAGAGCTTCACACTTTACCACTAGAACTTGACACTTTGGTTCAAGAGCGTCACACTTTGGCACAATAGCTTCACACTTCGGCACTAGAGCATCATAGTATGGTACTGGAGCTTCACACTTTGGCACAAGAGCTTAACACTTTGGCACTAGAGCATCACACTTTGGCACTAGAGCGTCACACTTTGGTACTAGAGCATCATGCTTTGGCACTAGAGCATCACACTTTGGTATTAGAGCTTCACACTTTGGCACTAGAGCTTCACACATTGCCACTAGAGCGTCACACGTTAGCACTAGAGCGTCATACTTTGGCACTACAGCATCACACTTTGGCACTCGAGCGTCACACTTTGGCACTAGAGTGTCGCATTTTGGCACTAGAGCGTCATACTTTGGCATTAGAGCTTCATACTTTGGCACTGGAGTGTCACACTTTGGTATAAGAGTGTCACATTTTGGCACTAGAGCGTCGTACGTACACACTAGAGCGTCAAACATTGGAAATAGAGCATCACACTTTGGTACTAGAGCGTCACACTTTTGCACTGGAGCATCACACTTTGACAGAAGAGAATCACACATTCGCACTAGAGCGTCACACATTGGCACTAGAGCATCCACTTTGGCTCTAGAGCTTCACACTTTGGCACTAGAGCATCACACATTGGCACTAGAGCGTCACACCTTGACACTATAGTGTCATACTTCGGCACTAGAGCTGCACACTGTGGCACTAGAGGTTCACACTTTGGCACTTGAGTGTCGCACTTCGGCACAAGATCTCTATACTTCGGCACTTGAGCGTCACACTTTGGTACTAGAGCGTCAAACTTTGGCACTAGAGTGTCATACTTTGGCACTACAGCTTCATATTTTAGCACTATAACCTTACACTTCGGTACTAGAGCGTCACACTTTGGCAGTAGATCCTCACACTCTTGCACTGGAGCTTCACACTTCGGCACTGTAGCTTCACACTTTGGCACTAGAGCTTCACGCTTTGGCACTAAAGCATCACGCGTTGGTACTGGAGCGTCACACGTTGGCACTAAAGAGTCACGTTTGGCACTAGGGCGTCAAACTTTGGAACTAGAGCGTCCTACTTTGGCACTAGAGCGTCACACTTTGGCACTAGAGCTTCACACTTTGGCACTAGAGCTTCACACGTTGGCACTAGAGCGTCACACTCTGGCACTAGAGTGTCCCACTTTGTCACTACAGATCTATTCTTTGGCACTAGAGCGTCATAATTTAGTACTATATTGTCACACTTTGGCACTAGAGTGTAACCCTTCGGCACTAGATTGTCACACTTTGGCACTAGAGTGTCACACATTCGTACTAGAGCGTCACACTTTTGTACTATAGCTCTACACTTTGGCATTAGAGCATCACAGCTTGGCACTAGCGCATCACACTTTGGCACTAGAGCGTCACACTTTGGCACTAGATCTTCACACTTAGGCACTATAGCGTCACACTTTGGCAGTAGAGCTTCACACTTTGGCAATAGGGCGTCACAATTTCGTATAAGAGTGTCACATTGAGGCAGTAGAGCATCACACTTTAGCACTAGAGCTCCACACTTTGGCACTAGACCATCACACTTTGGCACTTTAGCGTCACACTTTGGCACTAGGGCGTCACACTTTTGCACTAGATAATCACACTTTTCCACTAGAGCATCACACTCTGGCAATACAGAGTCACACTTTGGCACTATAGCATCACAATTTGGCACTAGAGCATCACACTTAGGCACTAGAGAGTCACACGTTGGCACTAGAACGTCATACATTGCCACTATAGATTCACACTTTGGCCGTACAGCGTCACACTTTGGCACTAGAGTATCACATGTTGGCACTAGAACGTCACACTTTGGCACCAAAGCGTCACACCTTGGCAATAGATCTTTACACTTACGCACTATAATATAACAACTTGGCACTAGAGCGTCACACTTTGGGACTAGAGCTTCACACTTTGGCACTAGAGCGTCACACTTTGGCACTAGAGCGTCAACCTTTGGCACTAGAGCTCCATACAATGGCACTAGAGAGTCACACTTGCGCACTAGAGTTTCACACTTTGGCACTAGAGCGTCACAATTTGGCACTAGAGTTCCCCACCTTGGCACTAGATGTTCACACTTTGGCACTAGAGCGTCACACCTTGGCACTAGAGCTTCTCACTTTGGCACTGGAGCATCACACGTTGGCACTAAGGAGTCACACTTTTGCACTAGAGTGTCACACTTTGGCACTACAGCTCCACACTTTGGCACTAGAGCATCACCATTTGGTACTATAGTGTCATACTTTGGCACTAGATCGTAACCCTTTGGCACTAGAGCGTCACACTTTGGCACTCGAGCGTCACACATTGGTATTAGAACGTCACACTTTGGTACTAGAGCTCTACACTTAAGCACAAGAGTGTCACAGCTTGGCACTAGAGCGTCACACTTCAGTACTAGAGCGTCAAACTTTGGCACTAAAGCTTCACACATACGCACTATAGTTGCACACTTTGGAACTAAAAGCTTCACACTTTGGCACTAGAGCGTCACACTTTTGTATAAGAGTGTCACACTGAGGAAATAGAGCATCACACTTTGGCACTAGAGCTCCACACTTTGGCACCAAAGCATAATACTTTGGCACTACAGCTTCACACTTTCACACTAGGGCGTTACACTTTTGCACTAGAGCATCACACTTTGCCACTAGAGCATCACACTTTTGCAATACAAAGTCCCACTTTGACATTAGAGCGTCACACTTTGGCAGTAGAGCATCACACTTAGGCACCAGAGCGTCACATGTTGGCACTAGAATGTCACACATTGGCACTATAGCTTCACATTTTGGCCCTACAGTCTCACACTTTGGCACTAGAGCGTCACATGTTGGCACTAGAACGTCACACTTTGGCACCAGAGTGTCACACTTTGGCGATAGATCTTCACACTTACGCACTATAACATCACACATTGGCACTAGAGCGTCAAACTTTGGCACTAGAGCTTCACACTTTGGCACTAGAGCATCACACTCTAGCACTAGAGCGTCACACTTTGGCACTGGAGCATCAACCTTTGGCACTAGAGCTCCAGACAATGGCACTAGAGTGTCACACTTTCGCACTAGAGTTTCACACTTTGGCACTAGAGCATCAACCTTTGGCACTAGAGCTCCAGACAATGGCACTAGAGTGTCACACTTTCGCACTAGAGTTTCACACTTTGGCACTAGAGCGTCACAATTTGGCACTAGAGTTCCCCACTTTGGCACTAGAGGTTCACACTTTGGCACTAGAGCGTCACACGTTGGCACTAGAGCTTCTCACGTTGGCACTATAGCGTCACACTATGGAACTAGATCGTCACACTTTGGCACTAGAGCGTCATAATTTGGTACTAAAGCTCCACAATTTGGCACTAGAGCTTCACACTTTGGCACTAGAGCGTCACACTTTGGCATTAGGGCTTTACACTTTGGTACTAGAGCGTCATACGTTGGCACTAGAGCGTCACACTTTGGCTCTAGAGCTTCACACTTTGGCAATATAGCGTCACACTTTGGCACTAGAGCGTCACACGTTGGCACTAGAGCGTCACACATTGGCAGTATAACTCCACACTTTGGCACTAGAGCGTCACACTTTGGGACAAGAGTTTCATACTTTAGCACTATTGCGTCACACTTTGGCACTATAGTTTCACACTTTGGCACTTTAGCGTCATACTTTGGCACTAGAGCTCTACATGTTCACTGTAGAGCTTCACACATTTGCATTAGAGCATCACACTCTGGCACTAGAGTGTCACACTTTGGCACTAGAGCATCAATCTTTGGCACTAGATCGTCACACATTGGCACTAGAGCATCCCACCTTGGCATTTGAGCATCACACGTTGGCACTTAAGCGTCAACCTTTGGTACTAGAGCTTTACACTTTGGCACTAGAGCGTCACACTTCGGCACTAGAGCGTCACACTTTGGCACCAGAGCGTCATCTTTTGGCACTAGAGCGTCACATGTTGCTACTATAATGTCACACTTGGGCACTAGAGCATCACACTTTGGCACTAGAGCTTCACAATTTGGCACTAGAGCGTCACACTGGCACACTAGAGCATTACACCTTGGCAAAAGAGCGTCACTCTGGCACTAGAGCGTCACACTTTGGCACTATGGCGTCACATTTTCGCATAAGAGCATCACACTTGGGCACTAGAGCATCACACTTTGGCACTAGATCTTTATACTTTGTCATTAGAGCGTCACACATTGGCAATAGAGCGTCACACTTTGGCACTAGTGCTTCACACTTTTGCACAATAGCATCACACATTGGCACTAGAGCGTAGTACCTTGGCACTAAAGCTCCACACTTTGGCACTGAAGCTCCATACTTTGGCACTAGAGCGTCACACTTTGGCACTAGGGCATCACACGTTGGCACTAGAGCGTCACACTTTGGCACTATAACTCCACACTTTGACACTAGAGCGTCACACTTTGGCACTAGAGCGTCACACTCGGCACTAGAGCGTCAAACTTTGATATCAGAGCTCCATACTATGGCACTAGAGTGTCACAGTTTGAGACTATAGTTTCACACTTTAGCACTAGAGCGTCACACTTTGGCACTAGAGTTTCACACTTTGGCACTATAGTGTCACACTTTGGCATGAAGCTCCACATTTTGGCTGTAGAGCTTCACACGTTGGCACTAGAGCGTCACACTATGGTACTAGAGCGTCATACTTTGGTATTAGAGCATCAAACGTTTACACTAGAACGTCAAACTTTGGCACAAGATCTTCACACATTGGCACTAGTGCGTCACACTTTGGCACTATAGCATCATTCATTGGCACTAGAGCATCACACTTTGGCACTAGAGCGTCACACGTTGGCACTAGAGCGTCACACTTGTCAGAAGAATGCAACAATGAGAGAAGCGGTAGCAGAAGCAAGCAGAAGCATCAAAACATGCAAGTGTACGTCAGCAGAGTGACGTAGGCAAGAGCGGTCTGAGGAGTTAGTCGCGGAAGCTTGGTAGAGGCTGAGACGCGATGTAGCTGAGGTAGACAGGTTGATGTGAGAGAGAATGCTGCAGGGTAGAGTGATGGTTGGCGGAGCGAGAGTGACTGAGCAAAGCGTTGAGAGTTGGCGAAGGCAGAGAGTATGAGGGACGGGCAGAGCGAAGACACGGCGGCGAAGCTGCGGAACCAAGGGGGAACAGGATGGGCAGAACTGTTTTGGTTGAACTAGGAGGGAATAAACATCCTCCTTATATTCACAGCAAAACAGGACAAACCACATGCAACGGCTTCTTGTGCACTAGCCGGACGTGCTTGCGGTCGGGCCGCTTATTAGGGGATTCCTCAGTAGAATGGCCGTTGATAGGTCAAGGACCGTTAACGGCTAGTCAGTGGTGAGCTACCGAGTTGGTTCTAAGCCAGAGCTGAACCGTTATTGAGAGTTTTATTCTCGGGTGTGTCATGCTCTGTCAGATTCATATTCCGACACCCCCCTTGAATCTGACAGATTATCTGTGTGAGTAGGACCGTTCCATGGTGATGGAGCGTCCCAGACCCTGAGAGGAAAGAAAGTGTGACCACATGTCTCTGAGGCTCCCTGGATGTGCGTCAACAAGTGTATGGTAGGTTCTGTGCATGACTGTTTTCAATTCTTTACGTACTTGCTGATTTACCTCAGTGTACGACTCAGTCCGTTGTTCTGGTGGCCCAATGTAGAGCTGGTCACCAAACAAATAGTGTGTTACCCCGAAGTGCCGGAGAAGAACTGGGTAGAGGAACCTGTACACCTGCTCGACCCATTCCTGTGTTTGTGCGCATCCTTCATATCGTCCAAAGGCGGGCAGAGGGTCAAGTACTTTTGCCATTGTAGGCAGAANTCCATTGCTGGGATTTGTCTGTCAGTGTTGTACTCGACAGATCCTCGGAGCAGGTTGACGAGTGAATGTTCATGAACTGACCATCCAGCAGCGTGTGTTAGGACAGAGGTACACCATGTGTGTACGTTGGAGCCATCTTCGGCGAGTATGCCATTTTGGGGAAGAGGTGGAGTGGCCATGACGGTGGTTGATGTGGAGATTCGTCAAAATTGTTGATGTGGTCACGGATTGTTGTAGTATCAGGTGATGCGACTGGACATATCCTTGTAGGCAATGCAATGAGGAGGAGGCGATTGATTAATAAGTGGCTGCAAGGGTGAGTCGCGTGTGCTAGTGAGGTTTTGGCGTGGGCGCGGGCCGTCGCGGAATGGGCGATGCGACCGAGCGGATCCGTGTGCCGAGTGACTGATGAAGTGAAATGATGACGGGAGAGAGATTGATGATGAAGTGGGCGCAGGGGCGAGCCGCGTGCGCTGATGGAAGTTTCGGCATGGGCGCGGGTCGTCGCGACATAAGCGATGCGAACGAGTGGATCCTTGTGCCGGGCTGAAGTTGATGTTGAGGCGGAACAAACGATGGATGAGTGGGCGCAGGGGCAAAACCACGTGCACTGCGAAGTTATGGCATGGGCGCAGGTCGTCGCGGAAAGGCGATGCGAACGGGCGGATCCTTGTGCCAAGCTGAGGACAGAAGCTGAGAAAGCGATTGATGGATGAGTGGGCGCAGGGGCGAAACCACGTGCGCTGAAGGAAATTTTGGCGTGGGCGCAGGTCGTCGCGAAAAAAGGCGATGCGACCGGGCGGATCCTTGTGCCGAGATAGAAGCGATTGCGGAAGCGGAGGAGGCGATTTATTTGATGAGTGGCCGCATGGGCGGAACCACGTGCGCGATGGAGCGATGCTGATGATGCTGATGCTGATGATGGATGGAATGGCAAAGCGGAGAATGATGATGATGACGAGGAGACGAACGCGGAGGCGGCGCGGATGATGCTGAAGACGGAGAGACGGAGAAGACGTAGGTACGAGCGGCTGATGAAGCTGAGAGGACTAGAGCGAGGAGGAGGAGGAACAATGGAGGTGGCTGAAGGACGAAGACCGAGGGCTACTGATGATGGGAAGACGGGAGGCAGAGGACGACGCGAGCGGAGAGAGCGGGGATGAGACGCGGCACGGCAGGTGGAGACGATGCGGCAGAGCGACGCAACTGTTTTTCTTCAACGTTCAGGAGAGTGACGGCTTATTCCCCAGTTGGCTCGGAAGTGGGGGCAGGAAGACTGGTGGTGTTCAATATCCTGTCAGCTGAGAAGATTGGTTGCGAGAGCCAGGCAGCGGGCAGGGACACTGGGCTGCTGTTGTCAGGAGAGTGACGGCTTGTTCCCCAATTGGCTCGGAAATGGGAGCAGGAAGACTGGTGGTGTCCGATATCCTGACAGCAACAGTTTTGGCTGCAACTGCTGACGAGGCGAGGAGGCGAGGCGAGAGAGCGATTTGGGATGATGGGCGCAGGTGGACAGAGGATGACAGTGAGGAAGGAGCAGATGAGGTTGAATGATCGGGAGAAGATGACAGTAGAGCAGTTGTGATGAGAGGCGGCGGATGGAAGACAGCAGGAAGCTTCTTGGTAGTTGACGGCAGGCGGCGGCTCGAGAGTTGCTTGCGGCTGACGTGGGCGAGTCGTCACCAGTAGTTAGCCACGGGCACGGAAATGGGCGCAGGGCCTTCTCAGGATGACAGGGCGTTTTCTTGAGCGTGGAGAACTCATCAGGCAGAGCTCCGGATGTCAGCTGCGGACGAAGCGGCGAGGCGCGAGATGGCGGCGGCGGCAGGAGAATGTGGATCGAACAAATGATGCAAGGATAGCGGCACAGTGATGACTCGGTCACGGGACTCCAGGTGATGTTGCCTGAGGCTCTGATACCATGTCAGAAGAATGCAACAACGAGAGAAGCGGTAGCATAAGCAAGAAGAAGCATCAAAACATGCAAATGTACGTCAGCAGAGTGACGTAAGCAAGAGCGGTCCGAGGAGTTAGTCGTGGAATCTTGGTAGAGGCTGAGACAAGATGTAGCTGAGGTAGACAGGTTGATGTGAGAGAGAATGCTGCAGGGTAGAGTGATGGTTGGCAGAGCGAGAGTGACTGAGCGAAGCGTTGAGAGTTGGCAAAGGCAGAGAGTGTGAGGGACAGGTAGAGCGAAGACACGGCGGCGAAGCCGCGGAACCAAGGGGGAACAGGATGGGCAGAACTGTTCTGGTTGAACTAGGAGGGAATGCACATCCTCCTTATATTCACAGCATAACAGGACAAAACCACATGCAACGGCTTCTTGTGCACTAGGCGGACGTGCTTGTGGTCGGGCCGCTTATTAGGGGATTCCTCGGTAGAATGGTCGTTGATAGGTCAAGGACCGTTAACGGCTAGTCAGTGGTGAGCGACCGAGTTGGTTCTAAGCCGGAGCTGAACCGTTATTGAGAGTTTTAATCTCGGGTGTGTCATGCTCTGTCAGATTCATATTCCGACAACACTTTAGTGTTAGATACTTGTGCCCCTTGCCATGGCTGCCGTGGATCGTTTCCCTGGTTGGGCCATTAGAGATTGGTCTAACATCTGATCTGACTGAAGATTTGGATTCCTTAGACTTTTCCATGCAGGATCAAGCTTTGAATCGCTCGATTTGAGTGAGTATTCAGAAAGATAGCCCTACCCAAAGTTCGGGTGGTGAGGCGGGTGGAATCTGGTATCCGTCCGGGGTGACGGGATGCTCCACCGCCGGTGGTCCGTGTTCAGCTCCAACTGGCTCCATAGACCCCAAGGCCCTAGAGCAAGCAACCAGGGAGGTCCCCTGGACCAGGTCGAGCCGCCCTTTGACTTGTCAATGAAAGAAAGGCGCTTCGAGCCGTCGTCGGCTCGTGTCGGAGACGACTCCCGTCGGCGGCAGCCAAAGGCGGCTCCACCAAGGGTTGCTTGGATGGGCATAGCAGGGGCTATACTGCTCCGTTTTGGGCATGCTTGGATGCGTTGGAAAGCTGAGATCACAGGCTATAAGAATCTTATGTAATCTCACTGAAAACAACAACAATTCCCACTTCGATTGAGTGCAACTGCTTGCGACTCATTTCTGCCCATT
>SZWC01000141.1:75486-97002 GCA_023375785.1 Penium margaritaceum | reverse complement strand
CGGAGAGCTGCGCAACAGGGGGAGAGCAAAAGCAAGCAGCTGAGCTCTCCACAGGAGCAAAATGCGCTCCGAGCGACATTGATGGTGGACCGCGGCTACAAGGCAGGCCAAGAGGGAGCTGCCAAGTCCCATGCGAGGGCGATGGTGGCTGAGCGGAGGACCATGTCGCAGGGTGCGGTCAAGGTGTCGTCAGCTCTAAGTCCTCAGGGAGGAGGGCAAGCACTCAAGGGGCATGCAACAGAGGGTGCGACAGGTGTGTCGGCATCTCTGAAATCTGCAAAACAGGCGGATGAAGCATGCAACATGCACAGTGTGGAAGAAGGGAGTGGGATATCCGCTTCTCTACATTCTCCAAAAGAGGGAGTGCCGGTGCATGAGGAGTGCGACGAGGGAGCTGAGACCAAGGGACCGGCACCAGAAGACCTCTCCATAAAGGGGAGGCATGGGCGTTGGGGACGTGCGGCGAGGCGGTGCCAGCAGCGTAGGCGGCAGCTAGAGGAGCATTCGCAGTTACAGCATCATGGATCCCGCAAGACTGGTTGCAATAAAGTGCAAGCCAGTGCCGGCGGTGCAGGCGGCAGCAACTTGGACAATGCGGCACGCAAAGAGGCGGTGTTGACAAGGGTCAAGAGCAGCAGCATGGAAGCACTGCAAGAATGCGGGGGAGATGCGCAGTACGCTAGGCCAAGCTTGCAAAGTGCTGAAGGTGTTGATAAATCAAAGGCACCACAAGCACAGGCGGAGGTGATGGAGGACATAAAAGGCGGTCCGAGGTCTCCACACACGGGGGAGGATGCCGCAAAAGGAGTGGATCTCCCACGCGAGGGGGAGCAGACTTGCAAGGAGGCAAGGGCTCCCGGGTCGTCTTCAGGAGGCGACCAACTGTCGCGGCAAGCAGCAATACCAACACAGCAAAGGTCACAAGGCAGGCCACGGGGGCGCTGCCGGGTCCCGCACGGGGGCGCAAGTGACGACAGTGGGGAGCGAGGCGTCCGCCACTATGTGTTGTGATTGGTGCAGGGCAGCTGAGGGGAGTTGCTCAAAGTAGAAGCTTGGCCGGGCAGCAGAGCATGACAGATGTTCAAGGACAGGGCATCATGGCTGTAGTGCAGGGGGAGATTGTTAGATAATTGTGCCCCTTGCCATGGCTGCCGTGGATCGTTTCCCTGGTTCGGCCATTGGAGATTGGTCGAACATCTGATCTGACTGAAGATTTGGATTCCTTGGAATTTTCCATGCAGGATCGAGCTTTGAATCGCTCGATTTGAGCGAGTATTCAGAAAGATAGCCCTACCCAAAGTTCGGGTGGTGAGGCGGGTGGAATCTGGTATCCGTCCGGGGTGACGGGATGCTCCACCGCCGATGGTCCGTGTTCAGCTCCAACTGGCTCCATAGACCCCAAGGCCCTAGAGCAAGCAACCAGGGAGGTCCCCTGGACCAGGTCGAGCCACCCTTTGACTTGTCAATGAAAGAAAGGCGCTTCGAGCCGTCGTCGGCTCGTGTCGGAGACGACTCCCGTCGGCGGCAGCCAAAGGCGGCTCCACCAAGGGTTGCTTGGATGGGCAAAGCAGGGGCTATACTGCTCCGTTTTAGGCGTGCTTGGATGCTTTGCAAAGCTGAGATCACAGGCTATAAGAATCGGATGTAATCTCACTGAAAACAACAACAATTCCCACTTCGATTGAGTGCAACTGCTTGCGACTCATTTCTGCCCATTATGGACTGTGATCCTTGGACTCCACACTCTTCCACCTTGGTTTGCATTGGCTACTGAACCAGCGTCACCGTGCTCCGTAGAAGGCCAGGCATCTTTGAGAGTGCCTCCACACCCTCCTAGGGTCACCGCCAGGACAGATTCCTGACATTTAGTACTAGAGCTTCATAATTTGGCACTAGAGCGTCACACTTTGGCACTAGAGCGTCACACTTTGGCACTAGAGCTTCACACTTTGGCACTAGAGCTTCACATTTTGGCACCAGACCATCACACTTTGGCACAAGAGCATCACACTATGCTACTAGAATGTTACACTTTGGCACTAGAGCATCACAATTTGGCACTAGAACGTCACACTTTGGCACGTGAGCTTTACACTTTGGCACTAGAGCGTCACACTTTGGCACTAGAGCATCAACTTTTGGCACTAGAGCTCCATACAATGGCACTAGAGAGTCACACTTTCGCACTAGAGTTTCACACTTTGGCACTAGAGCGTCCAATTTGGCACTAGAGTTCCCCACTTTGGCACTAGAGGTTCACACTTTGGCACTAGAGCGTCACACTTTGGCACTAGAGCTTCTCACTCTGGCACTTGAGCGTCACATGTTGGCACCAAAGAGTCACAATTTTGCACTAGAGCGTCAAACTTTGGAACTAGAGCGTCACACTTTGGCACTAGAGCGTCACACTTTGGCACTAGAGCTTCATACTTTGGCACTATAGCTTCACACGTTGGTCATAGAGCATCATACTTTGGAACTAGAGTGTCACACTTTGGCACTTCAGCTCCACACTTTGGCACTAGCGCATCACCATTTGGTACTATAGTGTCACACTTTGGCACTAGATCGTAACCCTTTGGCACTAGAGCGTCACACTTTGGCACTAGAGCATCACACATTGGTACTAGAACGTCACACTTTGGTACTAGAGCTCTACACTTTAGCACTAGAGTGTCACAGCTTGGCACTAGAGCGTCACACCTTGGCACTAGAGCGTCACACTTCGGCACTAGAGCTTCACACCTAGGCACTATAGGGGCACACTTTGGAACTAGAGCTTCATACTTTGGCACTAGAGCGTCACACTTTCGTATAAGAGCGTCACTCTGGGGCACTAGAGCATCACACTTTGGCACTAGAGCTCCACACTTTGGCACTTAAACATAATACTTTGGCACTATAGTTTCACACTTTGACACTAGGGCGTTACACTTTTGCACTAGAGCATCACACTTTGCCACTAGAGCATCACACTTTGGCAATAAAGAGTCCCACTTTGGCACGAGAGCATCACACTTTGACACTAGAGCATCACTCTTAGGCACCAGAGCGTCACATGTTGGCACTAGAACGTCACACATTGGCACTATAGCTTCACACTTTGGCCGTACAACGTCACACTTTGGCACTAGAGCGTCACATGCTGGCACTGGAACGTCACACTTTGGCACCAGAGCGTCACAATTTGGCGATAGATCTTCACACTTACGCACTATAACATCACACCTTCGCACTAGAGCGTCACACTTTGGCACTAGAGCTTCACACTTTGGCACTAGAGCGTCACACTTTAGCACTAGAGCGTCACACTTTGGCACTGGAGCATCAACCTTTGGCACTAGAGCTCCAGACAATGGCACTAGAGTGTCACACTTTCGCACTAGAGTTTCACACTTTGGCACTAGAGCGTCACAATTTGGCACTAGAGCGTCACACTTTGGTACTAGAGCGTCACACTTTGGTACTAGAGCGTCACACTTTGGTACTAGAGCGTCACACTTTGGTACTAGAGCGTCACACTTTGGTACTAGAGCGTCACACTTTGGTACTAGAGCGTCACACTTTGGTACTAGAGCGTCACACTTTGGTACTAGAGCGTCACACTTTGGTACTAGAGCGTCACACTTTGGTACTAGAGCGTCACACTTTGGTACTAGAGCGTCACACTTTGGTACTAGAGCGTCACACTTTGGTACTAGAGCGTCACACTTTGGTACTAGAGCGTCACACTTTGGTACTAGAGCGTCACACTTTGGTACTAGAGCGTCACACTTTGGTACTAGAGCGTCACACTTTGGTACTAGAGCGTCACACTTTGGTACTAGAGCGTCACACTTTGGTACTAGAGCGTCACACTTTGGTACTAGAGCGTCACACTTTGGTACTAGAGCGTCACACTTTGGTACTAGAGCGTCACACTTTGGTACTAGAGCGTCACACTTTGGTACTAGAGCGTCACACTTTGGTACTAGAGCGTCACACTTTGGTACTAGAGCGTCACACTTTGGTACTAGAGCGTCACACTTTGGTACTAGAGCGTCACACTTTGGTACTAGAGCGTCACACTTTGGTACTAGAGCGTCACACTTTGGTACTAGAGCGTCACACTTTGGTACTAGAGCGTCACACTTTGGTACTAGAGCGTCACACTTTGGTACTAGAGCGTCACACTTTGGTACTAGAGCGTCACACTTTGGTACTAGAGCGTCACACTTTGGTACTAGAGCGTCACACTTTGGTACTAGAGCGTCACACTTTGGTACTAGAGCGTCACACTTTGGTACTAGAGCGTCACACTTTGGTACTAGAGCGTCACACTTTGGTACTAGAGCGTCACACTTTGGTACTAGAGCGTCACACTTTGGTACTAGAGCGTCACACTTTGGTACTAGAGCGTCACACTTTGGTACTAGAGCGTCACACTTTGGTACTAGAGCGTCACACTTTGGTACTAGAGCGTCACACTTTGGTACTAGAGCGTCACACTTTGGTACTAGAGCGTCACACTTTGGTACTAGAGCGTCACACTTTGGTACTAGAGCGTCACACTTTGGTACTAGAGCGTCACACTTTGGTACTAGAGCGTCACACTTTGGTACTAGAGCGTCACACTTTGGTACTAGAGCGTCACACTTTGGTACTAGAGCGTCACACTTTGGTACTAGAGCGTCACACTTTGGTACTAGAGCGTCACACTTTGGTACTAGAGCGTCACACTTTGGTACTAGAGCGTCACACTTTGGTACTAGAGCGTCACACTTTGGTACTAGAGCGTCACACTTTGGTACTAGAGCGTCACACTTTGGTACTAGAGCGTCACACTTTGGTACTAGAGCGTCACACTTTGGTACTAGAGCGTCACACTTTGGTACTAGAGCGTCACACTTTGGTACTAGAGCGTCACACTTTGGTACTAGAGCGTCACACTTTGGTACTAGAGCGTCATACGTTGGCACTAGAGCGTCACACATTGGTACTAGAACGTCACACTTTGGTACTAGAGCTTTACACTTTGGCACTAGAGCGTCACATGTTGGCACTAGAACGTCACACTTTGGCACTATAGCTTCACACTTTGGCCGTACAACGTCACACTTTGGCACTAGAGCTTCACACTTGGGCACTAGAGCATCACACTTTGGCACGTCAGCTTTACACTTTGGCACTAGAGCGTCACACTTTGGCACTAGATCATCAACCCTTGGCACTAGAGCTCCATACAATGGCACTAGAGAGTCACACTTGCGCACTAGAGTTTCACACTGTGGCACTAGAGCGTCACAATTTGGCACTAGAGTTCCCCACTTTGGTACTAGAGATTCACACTTTGGCACTAGAGCGTCACACTTCGGCACTAGAGCTTCTCACTTTGGCACTGGAGCGTCACACATTGGCACTAAAGAGTCACAATTTTGCACTAGAGTATCAAAATTTGGAACTCGAGCGTCACACTTTGGCACTAGAGCGTCACACTTTGGCACTAGAGCTTCACACTTTGGCACTAGAGCTTCACACGTTGGCACTAGAGCATCACACTTTGGAACTAGAGTGTCACACTTTGGCACTACAGCTCCACACTTTGGCACTAGAGCATCACCATTTGGTACTAAAGTGTCACACTTTGGCACTAGATCGTAACCCTTTGGCACTAGGGCGTCACACTTTGGCACTAGAGCATCACACATTGGTACTAGAACGTTACACTTTGGTACTAGAGCTCTACACTTTAGCACTAGAGTGTCACAGCTTAGCACTAGAGCATCACACTTTGGCACTAGAGCGTCACAATTTGGCACTAGAGCTTCACACCTAGGCACTATAGGGGCACAATTTGGAACTAGAGCTTCACACTTTGGCACTAGAGCGTCACACTTTCGGATAAGAGCGTCAAACTGAGGCACTAGAGCATCACACTTTGGCACTAGAGCTCCACATTTTGGCACTAAAGCATAACACTTTGGCACTATAGCTTCACACTTTGACACTAGGGCATTTCACTTTTGCACTAGAGCATCACACTTTGCCACTAGAGCATCACACTTTGGCAATACAGAGTCCCACTTTGGCATAGAACGTCACACTTTGGCACTAGAGCATCACTCTTAGGCACCAGAGCGTCACATGTTGGCACTAGAACGTCACCCATTGGCACTATAGCTTCACACTTTGGCCCTGCAGCGTCACACTTTGGCACTAGAGCTTCACAATTTGGTACTAGAACGTCACACTTTGGCACCAGAGCGTCACACATTGGCGATAGATCTTCACACTTACGCACTATAACATCAGACCATGGCACTAGAGCGTCACACTTTGGCACTAGAGCTTCACACTTTGGCACTAGAGCGTCACACTTTGGCACTGGAGCATCAACCTTTGGCACTAGAGCTCCAGACAATGGTACTAGAGTGTCACACTTTCGCACTAGAGTTTCACACTTTGGCATTAGAGTGTCACAATTTGGCACTAGAGTTCCCCACTTTGGCACTAGAGGTTCACACTTTGGCACTAGAGTGTCACACGTTGGCACTAGAGCTTCTCACTTTGGCACTATAGCGTCACACTATGGAACTAGATCGTCACCCTTTGGCACTAGAGCATCATAATTTGGTACTAAAGCTCCACAATTTGGCACTAGAGCTTCACAATTTGGCACTAGAGCGTCACACTTTGGCATTAGGGCTTCACACTTTGGCACTAGAGCATCACCATTTGGTACTAAAATGTCACACTTTGGCACTAGATCGTAACCCTTTGGCACTAGAGCGTCACACTTTGGCACTAGAGCGTCACACATTGGTACTAGAACGTCACACTTTGGTACTAGAGCTCTACACTGTAGCACTAGAGTGTCACAGCTTGGAACTAGAGCGTCACACTTTGGCACTAGAGCGTCACACTTTGGAACTAGAGCTTCACACCTAGGCACTATAGGGGCACACTTTGGAACTAGAGCTTCACACTTTGGCACTAGAGCATCACACTGTCGTATAAGAGTGTGACACTGAGGCACTAGAGCATCACACTTTGGCACTAGAGCTCCACACTTAGGCACTAAATCATAACACTTTGGCACTATAGCTTCACACTTTGACACTAGGGCGTTACAATTTTGCACTAGAGCATCACACTTTGCCACTAGAGCATCACACTTTGGCAATACAAAGTCCCGCTTTGGCACTAGAGCGTCACACTTTGGCACTAGAGCATAACTCTTAGGCACCAAAGCGTCACATGTTGGCACTAGAACGTCACACATTGGCATTCTAGCTTCACACTTTGGCCCTACAGCATCACACTTTGGCACTAGAGCGTCACATGTTGGCACTAGAACGTCACACTTTGGCACCAGAGCATCACACTTTGGCGATAGATCTTCACACTTACGCACTATAACATCACACCTTGGCACTAGGGCGTCACACTTTGGCACTAGAGCTTCACACTTTGGCACTAGGGCGTCACACTTTAGCACTAATGCGTCATACTTTGGCACTGGAGCATCAACCTTTGGCACTAGAGCTCCAGACAATGGCACTAGAGTGTCACACTTTCGCACTAGAGTTTCACACTTTGGCACTAGAGCGTCACAATTTGGCACTAGAGTTCCCCACTTTGGCACTAGAGGTTCACACTTTGGCACTAGAGCGTCACACGTTGGCACTAGAGCTTCTCACGTTGGCACTATAGCGTCACACTATGGAACTAGATCGTCACACTTTGGCACTAGAGCGTCATAATTTGGTACTAAAGCTCCACAATTTGGCACTAGAGCTTCACACTTTGGCACTAGAGCGTCACACTTTGGCATTAGGGCTTCACACTTTGGTACTAGAGTGTCATACGTTGGCACTAGAGCGTCACACTTTGGCTCTAGAGCTTCACACTTTGGCACTATAGCGTCACACTTTGGCACTAGAGCATCACACGTTGGCACTAGAACGTCACACATTGGCAGTATAACTCCACACTTTGGCACTGGAGCGTCACACTTTGGGACAAGAGTTTCATACTTTAGCACTATATCGTCACACTTTGGCACTAGAGTTTCACACTTTGGCACTATAGCGTCTTGCTTTGGCACTAGAGCTCTACATGTTCGCAGTAGAGCTTCACACGTTTGCATTAGAGCATTACACTTTGGCACTATAGTGTCACACTTTGGCACTAGAGCGTCGAACTTTGGCACTATAGTGTCACACTTTGGCACTAGAGCATCAATCTTTGGCACTATATCGTCACACATTGGCACTAGAGCATCACACCTTGGCATTTGAGCATCACACGTTGGCACTTAAGCGTCACACTTTGGTACTAGAGCTTTACACTTTGGCACTAGAGCGTCACACTTCGGCACTAGAGCGTCACACTTTGGCACCAGAGCATCATATTTTGGCACTGGAGCGTCACACGTTGCTACTATAATGTCACACTTGGGCACTAGAGCGTCACACTTTGGCACTAGAGCTTCACAATTTGGCACTAGAGCGTCACACTGGCACACTAGAGCATTACACCTTGGCAAAAGAGCGTCACTCTCTGGCACAAGAGCGTCACACTTTGGCACTATGGCGTCACATTTTCGCATAAGAGCATAACACTTGGGCACTAGAGCATCACACTTTGGCACTAGATCTTTATACTTTGTCATTAGAGCGTCACACATTGGCACTAGAGCGTCACACTTTGGCACTAGTGCTTCACACTTTTGCACTATAGCATCACACTTTGGCACTAGAGCGTCACACTTTGGTACTAGAGCTTTACACTTTGGCACTAGAGCATCACACTTTGCCACTAGAGCATCACACTTTGGCAATACAGAGTCCCACTTTGACACTAGAGCGTCACACTTTGGCACTATGGCGTCACATTTTCGCATAAGAGCATAACACTTGGGCACTAGAGCATCACACTTTGGCACGTGAGCTTTACACTTTGGCACTAGAGCATCACACTTTGCCACTAGAGCATCACACTTTGGCAATACAGAGTCCCACTTTGACACTAGAGCGTCACACTTTGGCACTATGGCGTCACATTTTCGCATAAGAGCATAACACTTGGGCACTAGAGCATCACACTTTGGCACGTGAGCTTTACACTTTGGCACTAGAGCATCACACTTTGCCACTAGAGCATCACACTTTGGCAATACAGAGTCCCACTTTGACACTAGAGCGTCACACTTTGGCACTATGGCGTCACATTTTCGCATAAGAGCATAACACTTGGGCACTAGAGCATCACACTTTGGCACGTGAGCTTTACACTTTGGCACTAGAGCATCACACTTTGCCACTAGAGCATCACACTTTGGCAATACAGAGTCCCACTTTGACACTAGAGCGTCACACTTTGGCACTATGGCGTCACATTTTCGCATAAGAGCATAACACTTGGGCACTAGAGCATCACACTTTGGCACGTGAGCTTTACACTTTGGCACTAGAGCATCACACTTTGCCACTAGAGCATCACACTTTGGCAATACAGAGTCCCACTTTGACACTAGAGCGTCACACTTTGGCACTATGGCGTCACATTTTCGCATAAGAGCATAACACTTGGGCACTAGAGCATCACACTTTGGCACGTGAGCTTTACACTTTGGCACTAGAGCATCACACTTTGCCACTAGAGCATCACACTTTGGCAATACAGAGTCCCACTTTGACACTAGAGCGTCACACTTTGGCACTATGGCGTCACATTTTCGCATAAGAGCATAACACTTGGGCACTAGAGCATCACACTTTGGCACGTGAGCTTTACACTTTGGCACTAGAGCATCACACTTTGCCACTAGAGCATCACACTTTGGCAATACAGAGTCCCACTTTGACACTAGAGCGTCACACTTTGGCACTATGGCGTCACATTTTCGCATAAGAGCATAACACTTGGGCACTAGAGCATCACACTTTGGCACGTGAGCTTTACACTTTGGCACTAGAGCATCACACTTTGCCACTAGAGCATCACACTTTGGCAATACAGAGTCCCACTTTGACACTAGAGCGTCACACTTTGGCACTATGGCGTCACATTTTCGCATAAGAGCATAACACTTGGGCACTAGAGCATCACACTTTGGCACGTGAGCTTTACACTTTGGCACTAGAGCATCACACTTTGCCACTAGAGCATCACACTTTGGCAATACAGAGTCCCACTTTGACACTAGAGCGTCACACTTTGGCACTATGGCGTCACATTTTCGCATAAGAGCATAACACTTGGGCACTAGAGCATCACACTTTGGCACGTGAGCTTTACACTTTGGCACTAGAGCATCACACTTTGCCACTAGAGCATCACACTTTGGCAATACAGAGTCCCACTTTGACACTAGAGCGTCACACTTTGGCACTATGGCGTCACATTTTCGCATAAGAGCATAACACTTGGGCACTAGAGCATCACACTTTGGCACGTGAGCTTTACACTTTGGCACTAGAGCATCACACTTTGCCACTAGAGCATCACACTTTGGCAATACAGAGTCCCACTTTGACACTAGAGCGTCACACTTTGGCACTATGGCGTCACATTTTCGCATAAGAGCATAACACTTGGGCACTAGAGCATCACACTTTGGCACGTGAGCTTTACACTTTGGCACTAGAGCATCACACTTTGCCACTAGAGCATCACACTTTGGCAATACAGAGTCCCACTTTGACACTAGAGCGTCACACTTTGGCACTAGAGCGTTAAACTTAGGCACTAGAGCTTCACACTTTGGCACAATAGCGTCACACTATGGAACTAGATCGTCACACTTTGGCACTAGAGCGTCATAATTTGGTACTAAAGCTCCACAATTTGGCACTAGAGCTTCACACTAAGGGACTAGAGCGTCACACTTTGGCACCAGAGCGTCACACTTTGGCACCAGAGCGTCATATTTGTGCACTAGAGCATCACACGTTGCTATTATAATGTCACCCTTGGGCACTAGAGCGTCACACTTTGGCACTAGAGCTTCGCAATTTGGCACTAGAGCGTCACACTGGAACAAAAGAGCATCACACCTTGGCAATAGAGCGTCACTCTCTGGCACTAGAGCGTCACACTTTGGCACTATGGCGTCACACTTTCGCATTAGAGCATCACACTTTCGCACTAGAGCATCACACTTTGGCACTAGATCTTTATACTTTGTCATTATAGCGTCACACATTGGCACTAGAGCGTCACACTTTGGCACTAGTGCTTCACACTTTTGCAGTATAGCATCACACATTGGCACTAGAGCGTAGTACCTTGGCACTAAAGCTCCACACTTTGGCACTATAGCTCCGTAGTTTGGCACTAGAGCGTCACACTTTGGCACTAGAGCATCACACGTTGGCCCTAGAGCGTCACACTTTGGCACTATAACTCCACACTTTGACACTAGAGTGTCACACTTTGGCACTAGAGCGTCACACTTCGGCACTAGAGCGTCAAACTTTGGTATCAGAGCTCCATACTATGGCACTAGAGTGTCACACTTTGGCACTAGAGCATCACACGTTCACACTAGAACGTCAAACTTTGGGACAAGATCTTCACACATTGGCCCTAGTGCGTCACACTTTGGCACTATAGCATCATTCATTGGCACTAGAGCATCACACTTTGGCACTAGAGCGTCACACGTTGGCACTAGAGTGTCACACTTTAGTACTAGAGCTTCATACTTTGGCACTAGAGCATCACACTTTGGCTCTAGAGCGTCACACTTTGGTACTAGAGCTTCACACTTTGGCATTAGAGCTTCACATTTTCGCACCAGACCGTCACATTTTGGCACTAGAGCATCACACTATGCTACTAGAATGTCACACTTTGGCACTAGAGCATCACAAGTTGGCACTAGAGCGTCACACTTTGGCACGTGAGCTTTAGACTTTGGCACTAGAGCGTCACACATTGGCACTAAAGCGTCACACTTTGGCACTAGAGCTTCACACTTTTGCACTAGGACGTCACACATTGGCACTGGAGTGTCATACCTTGGAACTAGAGAATCACACTTTGGCACTAGAGAATCACACTTTGGCACTAGAGCTGCACACTTCGTCACAATAGCATCACACTCTGGCAGTGTAGCGTCACACTTCGGCACTGGAGCGTCACACTTTGGCACTAAATTGTCACACTTTAGCACTATATATTCACACTTTGGCACTAGAACTTCACACTCTGGCACAAGAGAGTTACACTGTGGCACTAGAGAGTCACACTTTGGCACTAGAGCATCACAATTCGGCACTGGAACTCCACACTTTGGTACTAGAGTGTCACACTTTGGCATTAGAGCGTCACACTTCGGCACTATAGCATCACACGTTGGCTCTAAAGCTCCATAATATGGCACTATAGTGTCACATGTTGGCACTAGAGGTTCACACTTGGCACTAGAGCGTCACACTTTGGCACTAGAGCTCCACACTTTGGCGCTAGAGCTTCACAGTTTGGCACTAAAGCGTCATACTCTGGCACTAGAGCGTCACACTTTGGCACCAGAGCTTCACACTTTGGCACTAGAGGATTACAATTTGGCACTAGAGCATCACACTTTGGCACTAGAGCGTCACACTTTCGCACTAGAGTATCACACTTTTGTGTTACATATTGCCCCGTGCCATGCCCTGGAGTTGCCGTTTTCAGGGTGATGGGTCCATATCCTTGTACAATGCATGTTCGCATACATGGATGGATGTTTCAGAAACTAGAAGACACGTTGGACCAGCTGCAATTTGAATCGCAGCAATCGGCTAAGAATTGAGGGAGTTATGGTCCGTCAAAGTTTGGAGGTGGTGCTGCCCATCCGGGTTTGGACGGCAGACCTGGTACCAGCCGAAAATTGATCCGGCGGTGACCAGTTCGACTCCTACCACGTACACCATGGCCGAAACGCCCCTTCGGGGATGCTAGGAGCAAAATCCCATGAATCATTGGAGCCATGTGCACTTCAGAATGGCGGTCTGATGCTTCATTGGTGTCCGGGGCGCTTTTGGTGCCCGTCACTCACGCTAATGCATTGTCAAGGACAGAGACTCAATAATGCACTCTGAATTGCGTTTCGGACGCTTCGGTGGTCCAAATCGCACGCGGTTTGGTGCGTTGGAAAGCTTGTGACTAGCAATATACCTTTGCTAATGTGGTCCGTGTCCAGTCATCCACTCAAAATTGATCCCCAGATCTTCGAACTTTGGGTGTTGCTGAATTCCACCATAACTCTGCTCACATAGTGTGTGGCGATCTGAAAGCACACACTTCGTTTAAGACTGCTGCCCAAAAGAGTTGTGAACCTCAGGACGTGGTCAGGCCACGTTGGAACCACATTCCAACAAAGGGTTATGGGCCAACGGCCCTGACCGGTCCCAAACGTTCACGGCTTCCGCGGCGGACAGGAGGAGCGTCTCGGACAACCTCGCTGTCAACGTCTGACAACCCAGGTAGCAAAAGCACAACATGGCGCTGAGAACGGAGTCGCATCTGATCCAGAAGTATGCGGGTGGCCCTGGCTTTGGGCTGTGGAGGTAGCACTTTGAGATCTACCTCGCACACAAGGGGCTACTCGACTTGATGAAGGGCACGGAGGTTCTCGACGAGAAGACCGTGACAGACGAAGAGAAGCAGGCATTCACAAAGAAAAATACCGAGGTGCTCATGCTCTTGCTATCGTCTACTGCCAAGAACCAGGGGGGCCACTTCAAAGGCAGCGCGCTGGCTGCCAAGGCATGGCAAAAGCTTTGCACCATCCACCAATCGACGTCGCTTGCAAACCAGATCTTCGCAATGAAGCGGCTTCTAACGGTGAGGATCGTGGAGGGTGAGGACATCCTCGCCGCCATGCAGCAGATTGAGTCACTCGCCTCGCAATGCAACGACGTGGGGTGGAAGGTCGACTCTCAACTGCAGGCGATGGATCTCCTCATGGCTCTACCTGACTGTTGGAGCCCCCTCATTACCCTCCTCGGTGGATGGGCGGAGGACAAACTGACCTATGGCGCAGTCGCCGAGTATATCCGCAACGAGGCGTAACGTCACAGTGGCGGCGAGGCCTCGTCGTCCTCATCGGCCTTGGTCACCAAAACGCATGGTGGCGGCAGTGGCGGCAAGGGAGGCCGCGGAAAGGGTGGCGGCAAGAAGGGCGTCAAGAAAGGTGCGTGCCACAATTGTGGCAAGGAGGGCCATTGGGTCCGCGAGGGCCCGCAGGAGACGAAGGCCGGCGGCAAGGACGCCAAAGGCAAGAAGGCGCTCCTCAACGACACCACAAACCACAACCTCAAAGGGGCCAATAGACGGTGCCTGGATTCCGGCGCCGAGGAGAACACCCAAGTTGAGAATGTGGGATTCGTCCGCTACACCAAATCTGCCAAGTCTATGGTGGTCGCAAACGACAAAGTCAAGCCGGCGGCCGGCCAAGGAGACGTTGAGGTGGAGGTGGAGGTGAACGGTAACAAAATGTTGGGTGTCATCCGTGATGTGCAACATGTCCCCGGCCTGGCTGACATTCTAAGTGTTAGTCGCTTGACGGATAAGGGGTATGAGGTGCTCTTCCGAAGGAAAGGCGCAGTGGTGCGCATGGACGGAGACGGCGAAGTCGTGCTGGAAGCAAAGCGCGAGGACGGTCTCTACATCGTGGAGACAAAGATGATCCCCGCAGCAGCAGACGCAGCAGCTTCGCAAGAACGTGCCGTCAACTTGGCCAAAGGAAGGGGAGCTGATCTGGAGCTCTGGCACCGGCGGCTGGGGCATTCATCGCCCGCAGTCGTGAAGGAGATGGCGAAGCGTGATATGGTCTGCGGCCTCGACATCACCGGTGCAGTAGACGTGGCAGCAGATGCAGCAGCGTACAAAAACAGTGCGAGCCTTGCATTTTGGACAAGGCGAGGCGCAAGATGTTCAATGAGAACATGGGGCGCGCCCAGGACCTGCTAGAGATCGTGGACAGTGATGTGTGTAGACCGTTCAAAATACCATCAAAAGGCGGCGCGCTGTACTTTGTCACCTTCATCGATGACTGCAGCAGAAAACTCTACGTGTACTTCATGCAGCGGAAGGGCATGGTGCTGGACCGGCTGAAGGAGTACGTCGCCACAGTGGAGAGGCAGACTGGCCGCAAGGTCAGAGCGCTACGTAGCGACAACGGCGGAGAGTACGTGGGCTGCAGTGGGTGGCTAAAGGAGCAGGGCATCAAGTGAAAGCACACAACTCCCTACTCGCCACAATCAAATGGCGTGGCGGAGCGAGCAAACCAGACGCTGCTGAACATGGTGCGTACGATGCTCGTGGATGCAGGATTGCCGTAGAGCTTCTGGGCGGAAGCGGTGCGTACGGCAAGCTACACCATCAACCTGACCCCGACAGCGGTGCCGAAGGAGAAGAGCGGCTGGAAGACGTCGCATGAGGTATGGAGCAGGTGCAAGCCAAGTGTGGCGCACCTGAAGGTCTTCGGGTGCAAGGCGCACGCGATGGTGCAGGCGGCACAACGGCGCGACGGAAAACTCGACCCACGTGCCAAGCCGTGTCTCTTCCTTGGGTACGAGAGCGCACTTAAGGAATACCGGCTCTACGACGTGAGCAAGGAGGAGATCTTCAGCAGCCGTGACATTGAGTTCGACGAGCACCATACCTATAGCAGCAGCAGCAGAGACATCGGCGAGGTGGACTCTCCAAAGTAGGGGGAGTGGTTCCAGCTCCTAATCAATGAGGAGGAGCTGGCGGACGCCGACACTAACGGAGAGTCTTCGGAGAGCGACGGTGCTGGGGTACAGCAGGGCGGCGGTGTGTACGCAGGTATCGCAGAGGCACAGGACGCAGCAGCCAAAGCAGAGGAGGCCGAGGATGCGAACGGGGCTACCGAGGAGCAGCAACAGGACCAGCCGCCGACGTCACCAAAATCACCGCGACGCAGCNCCGGAGGGGGTGGACGCGCCGGAGGGCAAAGTGTGCAAACTACGCAAGTCCTTGTACGGGCTAAAACAGTCGCCAAGGTGCTGGTACCAACAGATGGATGGCTACATGGCGCAGCTCGGCTTCAAGCGCTGTGAATCTGATCACAGTGTGTACGTGCGACGCAACAACCAGTTCCTTCAGATCGTTGCACTCTATGTGGACGACCTGATTTTATGTTCATCCGACCTGCAGGCTCTACAGCAGCTGAAGGAGCAGCTGAGCAGCAGATTTCAGATGTCCGACATGGGGGAGTTGGAGTACTACCTTGGGGTGAGCATAACACGGAACCGGAGGGCGCGCACTCTTGAGCTGTGGCAAGCCAAGTACGTGGCCAAAGTGCTGAAGCGGTACGGCATGGAGGACTGCAAACCGGTTGGCAGCCCAGTCTCCACAACCTGTGACCTGAGCGCGGTAATGTCACCGCAAACAAAAGAAGAGCGGGAGGACATGGCGGGGATGCCGTACTAGTCTCCGGTGGGCAGTCTCATGTACGCCATGGTGGCGACTCGACCGGATCTAGCCTACGCGGTGGGTCAAGTGAGTAGGTACGTGGCCGATCCATGGCCACTACACTAGCAGGCGATCAAGCGCATCCTCCGCTACCTGCAGGCGACGCGGCACGCGTGCCTGAGGTTTGACCACAAGGGGATGACCGACCCCTTGCGTCTGGTCTGCTACACGGATGCAGACTACGTCGGCGACGTGGACAAGCGGAAGTCCACCTCCGGCTACGTGTTCTTCCTCGCAGGTGCAGCAGTCTTGTGGTGCAGCAGAAAACAGGACTGTGTCACCACCTCCATAGTGGAAGCAGAGTACATCGCGCTGACTAAAGCAGTCAAGGAGACGGTGTGGCTCCGCAGGCTATTGGGGGAGCTCGGCGTGCCGCAACGGGAGCCTACGGTGGTACAAGAGGACAACACCGGCTCCATCTCACTGACCAACAACCCAACGCAGCACAAGAGGACAAAGCAAATTGACGTGCGCTACCACTATGCGCGTGACATGGTCCAAAGGGGACAGATTGTGCTACAACATTGTAGTACGACGCACATGCTCGCGGATTGCTCAACCAAGGCACAGCCCAGAGATCGGCATGTCCTCAGTGTGGCAGGTCTTGGACTTACGGGCTATAGTGGGCTCAAGAGCGCTATGGAAGATGGGCAGGAGTGAGCAGGGAGGCATCCGGCGTGGCAGGAGCAAGGGGGAGATTGTTACATATTGCCCCGTGCCATGCCCTGGAGTTGCCATTTTCAGGGTGATGGCTCCAGATCCTTGTAAGATGCATGTTTTCATGCATGGATGGATGTTTCAAAAACGACAAGACACGCTGGACCAGCTGTAATTGAATCGCAGTAATCGGCTAAGAATTAAGGGAGTTATGGTCCGTCAAAGTTGGGAGGTGGTGCTGGCCATCCGGGTTTGGACGGCAGACTTGGTACCGGCCGAAAATTGATCCGGCAGTGACCAGTTTGACTCCTACCACGCACACCATGGCCGAAGCACCCCTTGGGGGATGCTAGCAGCAAAATCCCATGGCTCATTGGAGCCATGTGCACTTCGGAATGGCGGTCTCATGCTTCGTTGGGGTCCAGGGCAATGCGGGCGCCCGTCACTCACACTAGTGCTCTGTGAGGGACAGAGACTCAATGATGCACTCCGAATCGTGTTTTGGACGCTACAATGGTCCACATCGCACGCAGTTTGGTGCGTTGGAAAGCTTGTGACTAGCAATATAACCATGCTGATATGGTTTGTGTCTAGTATTCCACTCCAAATTGATCCCCAGCCCTTCGAAATTTGGGTGTCGCTGAATTCCGCCAGAACTCTGCTCACACTTTGGCACTAGAGCATCACACTTTGGCACTAGAGCTTCACACTTTCGCACTAGAGCTTCAAACCTTGGCACTAGAGATTCACACTTTAGCACTAGAGCGTCATCCTTTAGCACTAGAGAGTTACTCTTTGCCACTAGAGCGTCACACTTTGGCACTAGAGTTTTAAACTTTGGCACCAGAGCGTCACACTTTGGCACTAGAGCATCACACCTTAGCACTAGAGCGTCATCCTTTAGCACTAGAGAGTTACTCTTTGCCACTAGAGCGTCACACTTTGGCACTAGAGTTTTAAACTTTGGCACCAGAGCGTCACACTTTGGCACTAGAGCATCATACTTTGGCATTAGAGCATCACACTTTGGCACTAGGGAGTCACACTTTGGCACTAGAGCGTCACACTTTGGCACTAGAGTTTTAAACTTTGGCACCAGAGCGTCACACTTTGGCACTAGAGCATCATACTTTGGCATTAGAGCATCACACTTTGGCACTAGGGAGTCACACTTTGGCACTAGAGCGTCACACTTTGGCACTAGATCGTCACACTTTGGCAGTATAGCGTCACAATTTCGCACTAGAGCGTCACACGTTGGAACTAGCGCATCACACTTTGGCACTAGAGCGTCACCCTTTGGCACTTGAGCATCACACTACGGCACTAGATCGTCACACTTTGGCACCAGAGCGTGACATGTTGGCACTAGAGCGTCACAGGTTGACACTAGACCTTCACACTTTGGCACTGGAGTGTCACACTTTGGCACTAGAGCGTCACATGTTGGCACTATAGCTTCACACTTTGGCACTACAGCGTCACACTTTGGCACCAGAGCGATACACACTGGCACTAAAGCTTCACACTTTGGCACTAGAGCATCACACCTTAGCACTAGAGCGTCACACTTTGGCACTAGAGGGTCCACCTTTGGCACTAGATCGTCACACTTCCGCAGTAGACCGTCACACTTTGGCACTAGACCTTTATAATTTGGCACAAGAGCGTCACACTTTGGCACTAGAGCATCACAATTTGGTACTTTAGCTTCACACTTTAACACTAGAGCATCAAACTTTGACACTATAGCTTCACACTTTAACACTATATCGTCACACTTTGGCACTATAGCTTCATTTGCCACGAGAGCGTCACACTTTGGCACTAGAACGTTACACTTTGGCACTAGAGTGTCACACTTTGGCACTAGAGCGTCACACTTTGGTACTAGAGGGTCACACTTTGGCACTATAGCTACATACTTTGGCAATGGAACGTAACACTTTGGCACTAGAGCGTCACACTTTGGCACTATAGCTTCACACTTTGGCACTAGAGCATCGTAATTTGGTACTAGAGCGTCACACTTTGGTACTAGAGCGTCACACATTGGCACTATAGCTCCACATGTTGGCACTATAGCATCACACTTTGCCATTAGAACGTCACATTTTGGCACTAGATATTTACACTTTGGCACTAGAGTGTCACACTTTGGCACTAGAGCCTCACACTTTGACACTAGAGCTTCACACTTTGGCACTAGAGCGTCACACTTTGGCACTAGAGGGTCACACTTTGGCACTAGAGCTTCATACTTTGGCACTGGAACACAACACTTTGGCACTAGAGGGTCACACTTCGGCATTATAGCTTCACACTTTGGCACTATAGCATCGCTATTTGGTACTAAAGCATCACACTTTGGCACTAGAGCGTCACAATTTGGCACTATAGCTCCACATGTTGGCACTATACCGTCACACTTTGGCACTAGAACGTCACACTTTGGCACTAGATATTTACACTTTGGCACTAGAGTGTCACACTTTGGCAGTGGAGCCTCACACTTTGGGACTAGAGCTTCACACTTTGGCACTAGAGCTCACACTTTGGCACTAGGATGTCACACGTTGGCACTAGAGTGTCACACTTTGGCACTAGAGCGTCACACTTTGCCACTAGATCGGCACACTTTAGCACTAGAGTGTCACACTTCGGCACTATAGCTCCACACTTTTGTACTAGAGCAACACACTTCGGCGATAGAGAGTTAGACTTTGGCACTAGAGCGTCACACGTTGGCACTAGAGCAATACACTTTGGCACTAGAGATTCACATTTGGGTACTAGAGCATCACACATTGGCACTAGAGTGTCATACTTTGGCACTAGAGCATCACACTTTAGCACTAGGGCGTCATACGTTGGCACTAGAGCGTTACACTTTACCACTAGAACATCACACTTTGGCACTAGAGCTTCACACTTTGGCACAAGAGCATCACACTTTGGCACTAGAGCGTTACACTTTGGCAGTATAGCGTACCGTTTGGCACTAAAGCGTCACACTTTGGCACAAGATCGTTACACTTTGGCACAAGAGCGTTACACTTTGGCACTAGAGAGTTACACTTTGGCACTATCGCGTCACACTTGAACACTAGAGCGTGACACTTTGGCACTATAGCTCCACACTTTGGCACTAGAGCGTCACACTTTGGCACAAGAGCTTTACACTTTGGCACTAGAGAATCAATAATTGGCACTAGAGCGTCACACGTTGGCACTAGAGTGTCACACTCTGGCACTAGAGCATCATAATTTGGCACTATGGAGTCACACTTTGGCACTATAGCTTCAAACATTGGTAGTAGCGCGTCACACTTTGGCACTAGAGCTTTACACTTTCCCACTAGAGCTTCAAAACCTGGCACTAGAGTGTCACACTTTCGCACTAGAGCATCACACTTTGAAATTAGAGCGTTACACTTTGCAACTAGAGCGTCACACTCTGACACTAGAGCTTCACGCTTTGGCACTCGAGCGTGACACTTTGGCACGAGAGCTTAACACGTTCTCACTAGAGCTTCAAAATTTGGCACTGGAGCGTCACATTTTGGCACTAGAGCGTTACAGTTTGGAAGTAAAGAGTCACACTTTGGCACTAGAGCATCACACTTTGGCACTAGAGTGTCACACTTTGGCACTATAGTGTCACACGTTTGCACTATAGCTTCACACTCTGGCACTAGAGCATCACACTTTGGTGCCATAGTGTCACACTTTGGCACTCAAGCGTCGCACTTTGGCACTAGAGCGGCATACTTTGGCACTAGAGCGTTACATGTTGGCACTAAAGCGTCACACAGTGGCACTGGACCTTCACACTTTGGCACTAGAGCGTCACACTTTGGCACTAGTACGTCACATGTCGGCACTAGAGATTTACACTTAGGCACTAGAGCATCACCATTTGAAACTAGAGCGTTACACATTGGCACTAGAGCTTCACACTTTGGCACTAGAGCGTCACACTTTGGCACTAGAGCTTCACACTTTAGCACTGTATAATCACATTTTGGCACTGTATCATCAAATTTTGGCACTATAGCTTCATTTGGAACTAGAGCGTCACACATTGGCACTAGAGCGTTACACTTTGGTACTAGAGTGTCTCACTGTGGCACTAGAGCCTCACTCTTTGGCAATAAAGTGTCACACTTTGGCACTAGAGCGTCGCACTTGGACACTAGAGCTTCACACGTTGGCAGTAGAGCGTCAAACTTTGGCACTAGAGCGTCACACTTTGGAACCAGAGCGTCACACTTTGGCACTAGAGCCTCACACATTGGCACTAGAGCGTCACACTTTGGCACTGGAGCATCACACTTTGGCACTATAGCTCCACACTATTGCACTAAAGCGTCACAACTAGGTGCTAGA
>SZWC01000141.1:40089-53381 GCA_023375785.1 Penium margaritaceum | reverse complement strand
CAGAGGAGCATCCAACTCCTCCAGTTCCCTGTCAAGTTTTGGAAGAAGATCTCCCACCACAGTGGACCGGGCTGGAAGCCTGAAAGCAGCTGTCGTTTTCTTGGCACTCTTCACAACCTCAAGCAACACCGCCTCCCGACAGAAAGATACGGGCAGGGCACAGATAGCCATCAACTTCACAATGTCCAGCTGGCAACGCTCATTGTACGACCGGTCTGCCTGCTCTACCATTGTAGATTGCCGGAAGGAGGCTACTCGGTTAAATCAAAGAGGAGAACCTCACCCTCAAGTCTGGTTGAAGCCGGCTGCCACTGCCGCTTCTTCCCGGCTTCCTCCTCGTCGCTATCCACCACCAGGGTCACGCCAGCAAGTGCAGCCGTGGCCTCCTGCTGCTTCTTCTCCCAAAGTTTCAGCCACTGAACTGGCTTGTCCTTCGTGCCCCATTCCTGTCCCTCTCCCTTGTAGAGGCTTACGATGTGCGGCTGCCATCCAGCAGGAGGATGGGGGTACCGCTCCAAGCCAAGAACTTCGCGACAGAGCGGTGGCGGGTGAGGGCACATCGCCACATTAGGGCTGTTGCAGGCAAAGTGACCACGGATGCGGTCACTCGTCCCCCCGGTCCTCTTGGCACACGATCCACACAGAAATCCTGGATTCTTTTGCGTCAGTGGGGCATGGCTGGCAGTGCTTTGAGAGCTCTTTGGTGAGGAAGTCACCACTGAGCGGCTTTTTCTTTGGTGGATTCCACCGGGCAGCGTCAAACTGGCTGGAGACAGCTGAAATAGGCAGAGGAGACCCTGATCCTGCTGTAGAGGCTTGGTTGGTGGAGCTCCCCGCCTGCGAGTTACCGGCCTGCGCAGCCATGGTGGCCAGTCTCAACAGTGAGCCAGAGATGGCAAACTGTTGAGACCGGCACCGAACAGGGCAACAACTTGTGACTCTCACCTTCAAAGTCTGAGAGTAACTCGGACTGTCGAGCAAGCGGTTCGGACGGTCGACCCGGCCCTTGGATCGACAGCCAGCAATCGCCAAGCCGGCTGCTAATCCGACGGTCTAACCTTCATAAACGTATGGTTCGAGGATGTCGTCCGAGATCCATGAACCGATTGAGCATTGGACAGGCTGGAATGTTGCTCGGCTGCTGTTGCAATGTTGCATATCTGTAATGCTGAGCATGTTGAAAAAAAGAGGATATACAGCTGGAAGGATACTCCCATCGGTTGAATGAAGCTGATTCATAACACATGTCATGCACACATGGCACATGCATGGTCGGTGGAAAAAAGATCCGGAAAAAAAAAGTGTGCCGGAAGTCGATCACGACCTCCGGTGGCATTTCTGCGAGATTCGCAGTCCTCTGGTGCCTAAGGTTCCGTGCGGTGAATCGGCAGGACCAAGGTGACCACGCCTGCGCCATCGCCATCGATGCCCCATCGATGGGCCTCGATGGGCCGATATCAATGGAGGGTGCCTCCATCAAGCATCGAGGGCAACTATGCCAGTCGCGCCACATCATTCTCCCCGTACCTCCTCCTCTTCGGGCACCCTCCACATGTAGCCCTGGGCATGCCATAGAAGCCGCTGCGGCTGCCACTGGATCCGGAGGAGCAACAGGATGGACGCTCGGAAGCTGTGCAGGAAGCAGCCAAGGCCCAGGAAGTGCAGGAATGGTTCCGAGAACGCTGCCACAGGACAAACACAGTGAGAGCCAAAGCACGGCTACGGGGCTCTGTCTCGGCCGGGCACGGATGCGACGCTGCCAACGGACAACTCAACCATGGACTGATCCAGGAGGGGAATCTGGTGTACCTCCGCCCTTTCCCAGGCGCGGGACGCAAAGTAGGGGAGGCACGGGAAGTGTACCGCGTGGCTAGTGTGGACGCTGGCCACATCTGCCTGGAAGGGCCGGACGGGTTCAGCAAGCGCAGCTACCTGGCCACCGAGTCCGTGCTCCTACCTCCGGCCTGGCAGACGCACATCCCTGGAACAGGGGGAGAGCTTCCTCTGCTCGAGGAACATAAGGGCTCGAGAGGCTGGAAAGCGGAGGAAGTATTGGAGCAGTACANAATCCGGGGAAGCCGTTGTGGAGAAGGTGAGAAAAATGAAGGGACCAATGGAAATACAGGAATGGCAGATTTGGCAGACAGCCCACATCCTGCTCCACGCCATCACCAAGGAGTCGCAGAAAGAGGAAGCACAGAAGGTGTACGCAGCCCTGGAGACGGAGCTATGGATGGAATTTGACAGGCGGAAGAAAGATGACCTCGCCCGCCTCTGTGAACAATATGCATGGGAGGGTGGTCACCTCTGGCGAATCACGCCGCGGATCTTATACGTGCTCCCGCCTACCTTGCAAAAAGCAGTGGTCGAAGCATACCACCGCCACCACCACTCTGGCATACAGGCGCTCAAGGACCGCCTGTCCCCCATCTTGCACGTGCCGAACCTCATGGTACTTGTCAAGGAGGTGGTGCGGTATTGCGCCCCATGCGAGCGGATCCGGAAGATCATGCCGCGGGACATGCCACTCTTCCTGTCCTCCCCCATTGGTGAGCCCCTGGAGCGGATCATCATCGACTTCCACAGGCCACGGCCTCGCCGCGCTCAAGGGGACAAGTACTCTATTGCGGCGGTGGACCACTTCATGAAGTACATGTGGGTCCGCGCAGTCCCCGACAAGTCCTCCGATCGGGCCGCACGCTTCATCTGGGAGGAGATATTCTACCGGTTTGGAGGGTGCAGTGTGGTGCACAGTGACAACAGCACCGAATTTGCGGGGGCATTTCGTGATGAACTCGCGGCGTGGGGCACGTAACGTGTGCACTCTGGGCGGTATCGGCCTGAGGCCCAAAGACAGGTGGAACGGCTGCACGACATCCTGGAGCGGGCGGTGGCAACAGCAAAGAACAACAACTGGGGGAGACCCTTAAAAAGACCGCGCACTTCATTAACACGACGCCCAGTCGCTAGTGTTGACCTATGTCCATCGGCCATCGATGGGCATCGATGTACATTGGCACATCGATGGAGTTGTCACTGAGGACATCGATGTGCCAACGCTGTGAAACCTCTCAAAACCACCAGAGCACACCTGGACCGTAAGAAATTGTTTTACTAAGTATTTTTTTACTCAAGTGTGAAACACAAAACTTATGTTTCACTGACATTTCATGGGAATCCCATCATTGTTAAGCGTTTCACCTATCCTATCTTATGGCATGCTATCATAGTGGGTTTTACAAGGCACACTCAAGAATGAAATGTGATGGCAAGCATGCCACTCTAATGTTATTTTCACATAATTGGACACATGGAATGTAAGAGAATGAACTTCCTTCAATTTCAATGTCACATCATGTAAGATCAGGGAACAATCATTCTATGAAACAGCAACTTGGTCAAGAAACAAATGCATTGAAGCTATCACTTCTTAGCAGCCTGCTTGCGCTGCTTTGCCTTGCTTGCTGCTCCTGCAGCGGAGCGTTTCAGAGCTGCTGCTTTGGCAGTTGCAGCTGGTGATGCTGCTTTTTGAGCAGCAACACTTGTAGGGCCAACTCTGGATGCCGCTGTGCATGACCCCTTGCGTGGTGGTGATGCTGCAGTCTCCAGCATTACATCATCTTTGCATGGTGTTTCTCCAGCAACACTGGCAGCGGCATCTGCCATCACACCCCCCTCCCCTTGCTCCTCTCCATCCTCACCCTGCCCACCGTCTGCCCCCTCGCCCTGGTCCTTGTCGGCTCCCTCCCCATTCTCTTCTTCCCCATCATTGTCTCCTTCCTCACCGGGCTCGTCCTCGGTCCCCTTCCCCTGTCCCCTTGGTGTTGTGCTTGCTGCTGGCTTCTGCTGCTCACGCACACGAACAGGAAAAGCATGTGGGAGTCCTGGCGTGTCTGTCATGACACGGACAGATGCCATGACTTCCACCACATATTCGTCTGCTGCTTCCAACTCATCTGCATCTTCTCCCTCTTCTTCATCGCTTTCCATCTCCTCCTCAGGCTCACTCAGCACCCCATCTTCTTCAACAATATCCCCGTCATCTTCACTTGCCTCTGCTTCTGTGTCTGCCTCTGCTTCTTCTGCGCCTGCTGCTGCTGCAAGTCCCCCAGCTGCCTTTCGTCCACTACGGCCATAGTGCTTGCGCAGTCGCACGTTGCACCGCACCAGCAGCTCCAGAGTCTCCACCTTCAACCTGTTGCGCCTGGCAGTATGAATTAGCTCGTGCGTGGAGAAAACACGTTCGCATTCAGAGGATGAGCATGGCTGGGAAAGCACCTTCAGCGCTAGGTCCCGCACAACTGGTAAGTGGCACATGTAGTTCACGTGCCACTCCACAAGAGTCATGGTTCCACATTGTACCTTGGCCACTACAGCAATGGCCTTTGCGTTCCTCCGGGGAGTAACCATCGGATCACTCACTACCATGGTTTGGGCTCTTTGGAAAGCCCCAATCTCCTTCATCACATCATCCTGCTTGTCATCCGGAACCAACGCCTCCACCACAGCCTGCCAAGCCTGCAAGGTGTTGCTGTCTTTTGACAGGTCATTGCCGAAATGCTCAGGGTGGAGACGGCAAGCAACAGCGTACAAAGGACATGACATGTCCTTGGACCAAGGAGCCTTGAGCCTGCCAAGCACAAAATTCACGTGATTCTCTGCAACCCGCCGTGGCTTCCTTCCCTTTTTCACTGACAGTGACTTCAGCTACTCTGTGCAATCCAGGAGCCCCTCATAAATCTCACCGGCACCACCACCCGGCTTGTCTGCCACCCTCAAAACGAATGTCAATGGTAGCAGCAACTCTTTCAGCTGACGCACCTGCAGCTAGAAGACCTTACGTCTGATGATCCTCCTCACCTCCCGCTTCCTCGACCGGAAGCTAGCATCTCTATGTGAGCCAATCTACTTCCACACGTCCAGTCCAACAAAGGTCTCTAGTTCACTCCGCAGCTCCAGCAGTCTCTCCACCATGGAGAAGACGGAGGCAAAGCATGTGTCACAACGGTTCTTCAGCACTTTGCCGTCAGTCTTCTCCTTCAGCCAAGTGCACGGCATTGCGTTGTTCCTGAAAAAAGTCACAACATTTTCACACCGTCCAATCACACCTGCACCCCATGCAGATTTCCCCACGTCCTTCATGACGAGATCGATGTTGTGAGCACAGCACCCTTGGAAAAACAGACGCGGGTACTTCAACCTCAGATCTGAAAAAGCCTTTTTGTTCACTGATGCATTNCTCCGGGGAGTAACCATCGGATCACTCACTACCATGGTTTGGGCTCTTTGGAAAGCCCCAATCTCCTTCATCACATCATCCTGCTTGTCATCCGGAACCAACGCCTCCACCACAGCCTGCCAAGCCTGCAAGGTGTTGCTGTCTTTTGACAGGTCATTGCCGAAATGCTCAGGGTGGAGACGGCGAGCAGCAGCGTACAAAGGACATGACATGTCCTTGGACCAAGGAGCCTTGAGCCTGCCAAGCACGAAATTCACGTGATTCTCTGCAACCCGCCGTGGCTTCCTTCCCTTTTTCACTGACAGTGACTTCAGCTGCTCTGTGCAATCCAGGAGCCCCTCATAAATCTCACTGGCACCAGCACCCGGCTTGTCTGCCACCCTCAAAACGAATGTCAATGGTAGCAGCAACTCTTTCAGCCGACGCACCTGCAGCTAGAAGACCTTACGTCTGATGATCCTCCTCACCTCCCGCTTCCTCGACCGGAAGCTATCATCTCTATGTGAGCCAATCTACTTCCACACGTCCAGTCCAACAAACGTCTCTAGTTCACTCCGCAGCTCCAGCAGTCTCTCCACCATGGAGAAGACGGAGGCAAAGCGTGTGTCACAACGGTTCTTCAGCACTTTGCCGTCAGTCTTCTCCTTCAGCCAAGTGCACGGCATTGCATTGTTCCTGAAAAAAGTCACAACCTTTTCACACCGTCCAATCACACCTGCACCCCATGCAGATTTCCCCATGTCCTTCATGACAAGATCGATGTTGTGAGCACAGCACCCTTGGAAAAACAGACGCGGGTACTTCAACCTCAGATCTGAAAAAGCCTTTTTGTTCACTGATGCATTGTCGCATATTACAGAGACCACCTTGTCCTCCCCCACAATGTCAATAGCTGCCTCAATCATTGATGCAATGTGGTCTGCATCCCTGGTCAATCCACAGGCATCACGGGCAAAAATATGCACAGACCCCAAGGCGTTCACCGCCATAGCGTTGTAGATTGGTCTGACCTGTCGGTCAGACCACTCATCAACAGCTAAACTGCAGCCATACGTGCTCCATCCTTGCTTCAGAGGAGCATCCAACTCCTCCAGTTCCCTGTCAAGTTTTGGAAGAAGATCTCCCACCACAGTGGACCGGGCTGGAAGCCTGAAAGCAGCTGTCGTTTTCTTGGCACTCTTCACAACCTCAAGCAACACCGCCTCCCGACAGAAAGATACGGGCAGGGCACAGATAGCCATCAACTTCACAATGTCCAGCTGGCAACGCTCATTGTACGACCGGTCTGCCTGCTCTACCATTGTAGATTGCCGGAAGGAGGCTACTCGGTTAAATCAAAGAGGAGAACCTCACCCTCAAGTCTGGTTGAAGCCGGCTGCCACTGCCGCTTCTTCCCGGCTTCCTCCTCGTCGCTATCCACCACCAAGGTCACGCCAGCAAGTGCAGCCGTGGCCTCCTGCTGCTTCTTCTCCCAAAGTTTCAGCCACTGAACTGGCTTGTCCTTCGTGCCCCATTCCTGTCCCTCTCCCTTGTAGAGGCTGACGATGTGCGGCTGCCATCCAGCAGGAGGATGGGGGTACCGCTCCAAGCCAAGAACTTCGCGACAGAGCGGTGGCGGGTGAGGGCACATCGCCACGTTAGGGCTGTTGCAGGCAAAGTGACCGCGGATGCGGTCACTCGTCCCCCCGGTCCTCTTGGCACACGATCCACACAGAAATCCTGGATTCTTTGCGTCAGTGGGGCACGGCTGGCAGTGCTTTGAGAGCTCTTTGGTGAGGAAGTCACCACTGAGCGGCTTTTTATTTGGTGGATTCCACCGGGCAGCGTCAAACTGGCTGGAGACAGCTGAAATAGGCAGAGGAGACCCTGATCCTGCTGTAGAGGCTTGGTTGGTGGAGCTCCCCGCCTGCGAGTTACCGGCCTGCACAGCCATGGTGGCCAGTCTCAACAGTGAGCCAGAGATGGCTAACTGTTGAGACCGGCACCGAACAGGGCAACAACTTGTGACTCTCACCTTCAAAGTCTGAGAGTAACTCGGACTGTCGAGCAAGCGGTTCGGACGGTCGACCCGGCCCTTGGATCGACAGCCAGCAATCGCCAAGCCGGCTGCTAATCCGACGGTCTAACCTTCATAAACGTATGGTTCGAGGATGTTGTCCGAGATCCATGAACCGATTGAGCATTGGACAGGCTGGAATGTTGCTCGGCTGCTGTTGCAATGTTGCATATCTGTAATGCTGAGCATGTTGAAAAGAAGAGGATATACAGCTGGAAGGATACTCCCATCGGTTGAATGAAGCTGATTCATAACACATGTCATGCACACATGGCACATGCATGGTCGGTGGAAAAAAGATCCGGAAAAAAAAAGTGTGCCGGAAGTCGATCACGACCTCCGGTGGCATTTCCGCGAGATTCGCAGTCCTCTGGTGCCTAAGGTTCCGTGCGGTGAATCGGCAGGACCAAGGTGACCACGCCTGCGCCATCGCCATCGATGCCCCATCGATGGGCCTCGATGGGCCGATGTCAATGGAGGGTGCCTCCATCAAGCATCGAGGGCAACTATGCCAGTCGCGCCACATCATTCTCCCCGTACCTCCTCCTCTTCGGGCACCCTCCACGTGCAGCCCTGGGCATGCCATAGAAGCCGCTGCGGCTGCCACTGGATCCGGAGGAGCAACAGGATGGACGCTCGGAAGCTGTGCAGGAAGCAGCCAAGGTCCAGGAAGTGCAGGAGTGGTTCCGAGAACGCTGCCACAGGACAAACACAGTGAGAGCCAAAGCACGGCTACGGGGCTCTGTCTCGGCCGGGCACGGATGCGACGCTGCCAACGGACAACTCAACCATGGACTGATCCAGGAGGGGAATCTGGTGTACCTCCGCCCTTTCCCAGGCGCAGGACGCGAAGTAGGGGAGGCACAGGAAGTGTACCGCGTGGCTAGTGTGGACGCTGGCCACATCTGCCTGGAAGGGCCAGACGGGTTCAGCAAGCGCAGCTACCTGGCCACCGAGTCCGTGCTCCTACCTCCGGCCTGGCAGACGCACATCCCTGGAACAGGGGGAGAGCTTCCTCTGCTCGAGGAACATAAGGGCTCGAGAGGCTGGAAAGCGGAGGAAGTATTGGAGCAGTACAAGGCAGAGGTGTCGGAGCAAGAACAGGCGTGGAGCCAAGAGCTCCGGAGAGAGGAGCCAGAGGAGGCCTCCGATGTGTAGGAAGTCTCTGCGGGGGAGGCCCTGGCGGAGTAGCAGCGACGAGCGGAGGAACGTAGGGGTCCGCGGCAGGAGAGGCAAGAGCAACCAGAACAACAAGGGCAGTAGCAAGCAGACAGTGGAGAGGAGGTCCCGAGGGCGCTCGCTGCCATTCCGCGGCAGGGCGTGCCCATGAGCCCCCGCCAGTTGGCCACCTACACAGGCCCTTGCGTGTGGTGCGGGTAAAACCTGCCTGCAGAGCCCCAGCTGAAAGTTGTGTGCCGCGTATGTGGCCAACCGGCACATCAAGGAATGGCAAAGAGCTGCATTGGACGGAATCGCACTTGCCTGAAGTGCATAAGCGAGGCCATGGAGGAGGAAGTGGAGAGGAAGACGGAAGGCGAGGACGGAGCGGGCCCAGACTCAGGAAGTGGACAGGCCCGCGCACGATGGGACCCGGAAGAGGAAGAGGAGGATGAAGGAGAAGAGGAGGAGGAGGAGGCAGCACCGCGGGAGGGACCCTGTACAGCCTCCGGGACCACCATGAGACGGTGGCAGGAGGAAGGTTGGATGGCGGACGTGGAGCAGGCCCAGAAAGAGAAGGAAAGGAAGACGTGTGCCCAGTGCGGGCACAGCTGGGGCCGGACAGAAAAAGATTGTAAAGGCTGCCTCCGGGAGATATGCGACAAATGTCTAGAGCAACAGCGGGATGAGAAGGGAGGACGCAGTGGACCCAGGATATGTGGAAGGTGTAGTCGAGACATCGAAAATCAGCGCAGAGTCCGAAAGCCACCCAGGGTGACTAAGGAGGGAGAGGAAGTTAACTTGGACAATGAGGAGGAACTGAGTCCGGCGGCGGCAGTAGCACCCGCCACGAAATGCCCCACCTGCGTCAAGACTATGCGTGAAGGCGGATGTTACACCTACTACAGAAAGATAACCCACCAGGCTTGCTTGGTCACGTGCAGCTCACCCTGGGCAGGCCAGTGCCATGGATGTGTGGGCAGGGCAATCATGGAGGGAGAAGCATCGCTTGCATACGATGATAAGACCCTGTGATACCCCCAATTTTGCCGCGCCTCTAACTTTCTCCGCGCCAACCTGACTCCGCGTAATCCGGGGATCACACACTTCTTACTACTACCACAGCTCTACCTAGACATGTAACGGGATCACGGGACCCCAACCCCTAGCTACTGGCAGTTCTGCGGACTGAAGGCCTGAATCTCTGTGCACGAACCTCACCGATGAATGCCGCTCCGCGGTCCACTCCTTGCCACATGGGGGCCGCCACCGCGTGGCTTCCAGCTCCTCTCCGCGGAACCCTTGTTCCGCGGACGTGTGTGTCATGATTTTGCGGAGGGGAGAGAGCAACACGGGAAGGCTCATGGCACTGCTTGACACAAGTTATGAGTTGAGCAGGTTGGCAGTAACGAGTTCCAGAGGTGAGCGATGTGAGACGGGCAGTTGACCGAGGATGGAAGTGATGGCGGTTGCGAAAGTGATGGAAGGAAGAAATGATTGATTGATGGAATAGCGGAAGCAAGAGTACATTGGTCCAAGCTACCTTAAAGTAGTGTTGCTTGGACTTCGCTAGGACCCCTGCGAGGTGGAAGCACCAGTTCGTGTTCTTCGAGGGACGTGTTGCGAATGTTTCGCCGGAGCGCAGTTTGTCGAGTTGCTCTGAGACTTTAGGACGTGATAGTGTTGGCGCACGGCTCTCGGTTGTGTGTATCCGTTGAGATTCCTACGGTTCTTTATTGTGGGTGCTCGGATGTGCTCCCGCCTTTGCACTGGTTTCTCTTCTTTATTTTCGACAACCCCCTGTGAAGGGAAACCAGTATGGAAGCTTCAGGTGTCTCTGGTCTTGAGACCCAGAAGATACACCATGGTTGCATGTTGGGCCTGGTCTAGGGCTTTTGTGAAGATGTCAGCCCTGTTGGCCTTCGAGGATACATGCTGAACCAAGAGTTCTTTTGCCTGCACCTTCTCCCTGATGAAGAAGTAGTGCATCTCGATGTGTTTGGTTTGTCCATGGTAGACTGGATTCTCTGTTAGAGTGATGGTGCTTCGATTGTCACACCATAGGAGTGGGAGTGGCTGCGGATATCCCAGGTCTTGTAGCAGATGTTTTAGCCAGATGGCTTCTTGGGCAGCCATGGTACCTGCGTACAGTTCAGCTTCACAGGATGAGAGTGAAACAGAAGAGGACCTGGTGGATCGCCAGCTGATCAGCCCAGAGCCAAGGTGAAAGCCGTAACCCTGTGACTATTTTTGGTTGGCTTGATCATCTGCCCAGGAGGAGTCACTGTATCCTTCCAATGTTATCGGCTGAGTTCCTCCCAGCTCAAGATAGAAGGAGGCAGTCTCTCCTAGGTACCTCAGAACTCGCTTTCCTGCTTTCCAGTCTTGGTCACTGTGGTTTCCGTCTCCAACGTATCGTGACAGAACACTAAGGGGGAAAGCAAGGTCGGGGCAAGTGCAGACCATAGCATACATCAGTGATCCCACCAGCTCAGGATAAGGTTCTGGGGAAGGCGATGAAACTGTGTATGCTGGCGAGGTAAGCTTGTGGTCCACCGTCATGGGACTTGGAGCTCCGTTGCTGTTCTCAAGCCCGAAGTCTTTCAGAAGTGAGGCAATGTATGGTTTTTGGGACAGAGTGATGAGTCGCTTCTCTCGGTCCCTTTTGATGTCAATTCCCAGATAATGGGTCAGTTCCCCAAGATCTTTCATGGTAAAACGTCCTTGGAGTGCTTGCTTCAGATCCTGGAGAGCACTGGGATTGTTGCTGGCAAGGGCAAGATCGTCCACATAGACCAGAATGTAGGTTGGCTTATCTGGTCGGTAGCGGAGGAACAAACTGGGATCGGCAGTGGAAACTGTGAATCTCAGGTCAAGGAGAGTTGCTCGGAGTTTGGCATGCCATTCTCGAGGAGACTGTTTGAGCCCATAGACTAGGCGATGTAGCTTCCAAACAGTATTAGGCTGGTCTGGTGTGTAGCCTTCCGGACACGCCAGGTAGATAGTTTCGTTCAGATCTCCTTGGAGAAAGGCTGTGGACACGTCCATGGCATGCAGCTCCATGTCTTTAGTGGCTGCAATGTGTAGTAGGGCTCGTAGGGTGGTCAGCTTGGCAGTTGGTGAGAAGGTGTCAAAGAAGTCCACGCCATATCGTTGTGAGAACCCCTTTGCCACATAGCGGGCTTTGAATTCTGGTGGCTTCCCCAAATGAGTCTTAACACGGAAGACCCATTTTCCTGCGACCACATTGGTGTGGGCTGATCGAGGTACATCAGTGTAGGTGGAGGTAGCCTTGAAGGAGGACAGTTTGTTGGGAATGGCGGCTCACCATTGGTCTGCTTGCAGCCCGTTTACGGCTTCCGGATACGTGCTGGGGGTGGCGATGGGAGCTGTGGTAATGGTGGTGCTGAGTAGAGGAAGTCGAGGATAGCGTCGTCGTCGCGGATTCATGGGAGGAGGAGGTCGTCGAAGAGAGTTGAGGCCATCTCCAGCTGCAATCTAGGAGGGCAGGAAGGAGGTTCGAGGAAGCTCTACCTGTTGATCTTCCTGGATGTTAAAGTCTCCATCTGTGTCAGTCAGGGTGATAAGCGAGGCTCTAGTTATGTTTCTGGTAGAGCGTCGGAGCACCGGTTCTGCTGCTGGTGTCATTCTCGGGACTGGTGTCCCACATGCTGTGGCCGCTATAGTTTCTCCTGTGTCTGCTGCTGTTGTTGTTGGTGCTGGTGCTGCTGTGGCTGGAGGAGGGACTACTCCTGCTGAAGGAAGTGGTCGTCCGAATGTTGGCAGGTGTTCTGAGACGGTTTCGAAATCATCGTCAGGAGTGAAAAGAGTGAGTGGTGGTATTACCATTGGTCGTGGTTGTGTGGGAGTGTGTGTAGGAGAGAGGGTTGGTAGAGTGGACGCCGTTGGAGGAGTTGCTGGTGTGGCGGGAGCGACTGCTGGAGGTAAGGTGGCCGGAGTTGTGGGCACTGCAGCCTGTTCTGGAAAGAGTGTCCAGGTGAGAGGAGTAGTGGAGACTAGCGCCGATTGCCGGAAGAAAGGAGTAATTTCATCGAAGTGGAAATCTGTGCTGCAGGTTTCCCGTTTGAGGTCTGGCTCGTAGAGTAAGTACCTTGGGGAGTTGAGGGCAAATCCCACGAACATGCAGCGCGAGGCTCGTGGACCAACCTTGGAGAGATGTGCGTGAGCTCTGTCTGTTTTATTGAGTAGGACGTAGGCTGTAGAACCCCAGACTCAAAGTTTGGAGACATCTGGCTTATATCCCAGCCAAAGTTCTGTTGGGGTGATGTCGGGAAGATGCTTGGCTGGATAATAGTTGTGTACCCTGGTGGCATAGCGAAGTGCATAGGTCCAGAAGGTTTCCGGTGCTCCAGCATGCACAAGTAGAGTGTGCGTGAGAGCGACCAGGACACCATTCCGTCTTTCTGCCACTCAATTCTGTTCGGGTGCTTCTGGGACACTCATCTCATGCCCAATACCGCGTTCTGCCAGGAATTCACGGAGCTCATAGGATAGGAATTCACCACCTCTGTCTGTCCAGATTTTACCAATGGACCGGTTGAGACGGCTCATCTGATACTTTGACCACTTGATAAAAGCAGGCTTGGCATCGGCTTTAGACTTGAGAGGAATTGTGGCGCCGAAGCGAGAATGGTCGTCCACAATGGTGAGGAAGTACTCATAGCCTTGAAGGGAGGTGGGACAAATTGGTCCCACAAGATCCATGTGAAGGATGTCGAGAGGTCTTGCTGCTCGAGCGGCTCGAGGAGGGTGAGGGGATGCTTTTAGTTTTCCAAGACTGCAAGCAGTGCAAGGTGGTCCTGCAAGACGAGTTAGTGG
>SZWC01000141.1:0-26939 GCA_023375785.1 Penium margaritaceum | reverse complement strand
GGTTTCCCCCCCCCCCCCCCCCCTTCTGCCGTTGGATCCAGGTCAGGATCCGCAGATATAAGCCGGATCCACAATCCTGGATCCGGAACCGCGAATCCGGATCTGGATCCGGATTCATGGGTAGGGTACCGCGGAGCACAGGATCCGTGTGCACCCTTACGGATAATGCGGGCGTGGTCGCGGACAAACTTTCGGTAGAAAGAGACAAAGCCAAGAAAGATTTTGACCTGTCCCGCAGTAGTGGGTTGGCGCCACTCCTCCACGGCCGCTTTCTTTGCGGGGTCCGTTTTGATGCCCTCGGCACTCATGACGAACCCCAAAATTCCATCTCCGCGGCACCGATAGAACACTTGGCGGCCTTGAGCTTGAGGTTGGCAGCGCGGAGAGCCGAGAAGATGGCGGAGAGGGAAGAGAAGAGGTCCACGCAATTGTGAGCTGCGACCATGATGTCATCAATGTAGCAGCTCACATTGAGAATGCCGCAAAGAGTGGAGTCCATGACGCGCTGGAATGTGGCACTAGCATTGCGGAGACCAAAGGGCATACGGGTAAAGGCGTCTTGACGATGGAATCCGGGTGCATGGGGACGGCATGGAAGGGTGCCTTGACATCGAGTTTCGCGAACCATTTGCGCCCTTGCTGGCACTCCTGAATGTCGACAATCAATGGCATGGGATATGCGTCTTCTTCCGTGACGCGGTTGAGGTCGCGGAAGTCCACACAGAAGCGTTTGGATCCATCCGGTTTGCCGACAATGACCAGATTGGCTCGCCAGGGGCTGACAATGGGGACTATTACGCCCTGCGCCTTCAACTCTGCGAGACCTTTGTTGATGATCTGCTCTTGGTCAGGGAGGATCCGGCGGACTTTCTATTTGACCGCGGCGGCCGCGCCGATGTTAATGACATGGAAGGCATTGACGGCCCCTAAGTCTGTTGCCGCGCCAGCAAAGATGTCGGCATAGGAGTCCTGCAGTTCCCGGAAGTCCTGCTTTTGGTGGGATGAGAGGCCAGGGGGAAGAATATGATCCCATCGTGGGGGCGGAGATGGTTGTTGGTCGCGGATGGGATAGAAATCATCGTCGTCATCTAGGGGAAGGCCTTGGCCGAACGCCTGCTCGCTTCGCTGCCACAGCCCCAAGAGGCTGGCACGCACCCCTGGTTCCGCGTGGTCCGCGGAGAGTTCACGCCATTCCCTAATACGGATCTGTTCCGCGTCGAGGGAGACCTCTGTAGGGGCTTGGTTGCGGTGGGAACGCAGGCGTGCATCTTCTTGTGCCGCATCGGAGAGGGAGAAGGGTGAATTACCGGTTACCAGTACCGTTACTCGATCTCCCACAGTGATGAGGACGTATTCCTTCGTACCGGTGGCGGAGGTGAGTTGCATGACCCCCAGTGAGAACAGGAGGTTGCCTTGCCGCGGAAGGAGATAGTCCATGCCCAAGAGGTCGTCATAAGTCCGGGCCTGTGTGACTTGGACATCCATTGGTTCGTGAAGAGAACCCACCTGCATGGGCTGGCCCCAGACTTCTCCGTCCCCATAATCCATCCCTCCCGCGGAGTAGTTGAACAGTCGGCGCGTTGGAAGGATGCGGTCTGTCCATCCAACGAGGCACAGGACGCGGAGTGCCACGGTAGTGTGGGTTGTCCCGGTGTCGATGATACCGAGGAACTTGCGGCCGCAGATCCAAATCACACAGCAGGCAACTTCGTAGTGGCGGTCATCGCGGTGAGGTGGTTCTAGAGGCTGTGGTACCCAACCCCAATCCATCTCCTCCGTGGTCAATCCTGGTAAGGCCTCCACTACGACCCGTCGGGTGTTCTGAGTGCCATGTGTTGGAGTGGTATAGGTGAGGGAGATGCCGACGGTCTGGAGGCGACGGTTGGCTCGGGAGAATTCTTCTCTTAGCCGCGGAGCCAGCTTGAGGTGAAGTCAGAGAAAATCGAAGAAGTTTACGGAGGCGATGAGAGTGGTGAAGAGCTTATCTACCGGATCTGTGGACTCTGCCGCAAGGGCGGAAGCATGGTGGGGCACTGACGAGGTATTAGCGGAGGTTGGAACTCTCGTAGGTGCGAGATCCGTAGTTCGTCGCTTTTCCGGAGGTCGCACAGAACGGGCAGTAACGGCCTCCTGCATTCGGGCCTCAGTAGCTTCTGCCTGTCGCCGCAGATCGCTCTGGAGTTGTGCAGCCTCCTGCAGGTCCCATCCGCGGAGCTTTAGTCGACGGGCTCGGGTAATGAGCTTCGTTTCCTCAGGTGTGGGTGTCACCTCCGTGGTTTCATCCTCCGCCATAGGCAAGCCCAGCTTTACGTTGCGGGCACCGGCCGAGGGGTTTGGCAAGATACCCTGGCCTGTCCCCTGGGTCACCTGGTCTTGTCCAGTGGGGGGCGGAGGTGGTTGTTGTTGCTGCTGCTGTTGTTGCCGCTGATGCTGCTCTTGCTGACCCGGCCACGTCACGTTATAATACTGTTGCCACTGCTGGACCATGGGATCCTGAGAGACTGGGTCAGAGCGCGGAGCTGCTTGTCGTTTATGTGGGTAATCCCGAGCAATGTCTTCCAGGCTCTGGCACGTGTAGCAAGCTCTCGGCTTCTACTGCTGCGAGGGCAGGGTGTGGGAAGGGGAGGGTGCATGAGTTTCACTGCCCTGGTATTGCCCGGTGGACGGCTGTCTGGTGAAAATAGATGTGGCGTCCCGCACCGCGTCTTGGAGGGAATGATAGTGGTCCGTGATCATGAGGCTACTGATTTCATCAGGAAGTGCGCGGATGAGGTTTTACAGCAGGACCCATAGCGGCAGGCCCTCCCCCTACGGGCTTTTGGCCACCGAAGCCCATGTTAGGAACTGGTCCAGAAATCTGCGGATATCGTCATCCTTGCGCATGACCTCCTTTTCAATCTTCCGCAACACTTCCTCCTTTTTCAGGTGCTTGAAGCGCTCGATGAGGGCATTGCCAAAGTCCTCGAAAGAAGGGAAAGGTGCCCGCGCGTTATACCAGTCAGCCGCAGCCCCCTGGAGATGAAGTTCCGCGGTGACGAGACAGAGGTCAGGCGGAATTCGGCCGATGCTAGCATAGAGGGTGATTTGTTTGAGCCAGACCTAGGAGTCCTCCTCCGGGGCACCCTTGAAGGAGTCCAATCACGGGATATTGGCGGGTTGAGAACGGATGTACTGCAGCTGCAGAACGGTGCTGCGAATAGTCGTCAACGCAGTCACAGCACGTGGGGACGGAATGGTTGCAGGAGGGACCGCGGAGTATCCTGTTGGGAGGTTTAGTATCTGGTGTTGTCCCGCGGGCATAGGAAAGCCTGGCTCGATAGGTGGGGGAAGCATGTACCAAGAGGGAGGCGCTGACGCAGTAGCGGTGTAAGGCGTGGAGAAGAATGCCGTCCGAGGGGGCGGAGCCTGAATCCCGGGCGCTGATGGCATCATCTGGGGCACCCAATACGTTGGGCTGACAGGAATCGTTGCCGCGGAAGAGTACTAAACCGCTGGTCCCATGCTGGCAGTCAGGGCTGCTACTGTCCCCGCAACGTGTTGTGTTCCATGTGTCTGCTGTGGCAACTAATGCGAATAACTCTTCATTGTTAGTGGCGGATGTGGCATTGGTGGTGGTGCTCCCGCGGGCACTGTTCCAATCATTTGCTGCTGGTGCTGTGTTGCCCACAGAGGCGGAGCGGAAGGCTGGATTATGGCGTTCATCTGTGCCATACCCCCAACCGTCTGCTGCTGATGGGTCGATGGTTGATTCCCCACTGGTGGCGCTTGCGCTGGGGCTCCCTAGTGGGTAACGCACGCACCCTGAGTCCCTGGCTGCGTCATCCCCGCAGGGGGCTGAACCGACATCCCTGCTTGTGGCACGGGCTGCTAAGGTTGTTGGGTGAGTGGTCCTGGTGCCGGCAGTGCTCCTGCTTGCATCGCACTGGTTACCGCCTGGGATGGGTGCACCTGCTGCTGTGGCGATGCGCTTGGTATGGCCTGTGAGGGTGCTCCCCTCAATGGTGCACTCATGCTCAGCTGTGGAGGCTTCTACTGCAACACTAGGCCGGATATGTAGGGTTGCGGCAGCCCCCTTGCCTGGCCGACACTCGGAGACTGCTGCAGCAAGTACATCGGCGATTGAGAGGGTGCGATGGGTTCCACCGTTGTTGCTCCTGCAGGCGCGGAAGGCTGATTCGCTAGTGGCTGGTTCACCGACACCAACGCGGATCCCGGTGTTTGTGAGGGCCCCGGTATCCCTAGCAGCTCGCCTCCCGGGTGGGACGCTGGTGGGGTTGCCTGCTTCTGCTGTGATCCAGTTGCAGGTGGTCCCGTTGCCATATCTCCTGGGATCGTCCCTGCCACCTGTCGCGGCGGGGTGGAGTCCAGAGACATCCCAAGCGCGGGAGCCAGTGGTCCCTTCTGCTGCAAATCTGTCACTGGCCGTTGGTCGTCCGCTACTGGGTTGTCGGTGGTTTCCGCTTCCTCGGGATTCTGTGATAACGTTCGTGGATGTGTTGTCAAGGATGCGTGGTGTGTCGCTATGCCGCCAGCCATCGTCGGCTGCTGCCCGCCACGGCGCTGGTAGACCAATCAGCGATAGGCTTCGAGTCCGCCACCATCGGAGTGTTGCTCCGATGATGGTTGGGTGTCAGAAAACCACGGTAGTGCCGCAGCCACAGCCCCCTGTCCCTCCGACTCATGCTGGGAATGGCTGGGTCCGCGGCTGCCATGGTCGGAGCCTGTCTCCACTTCCACACGGTCGCCTAGAGCGTTCATGATGCGACGCCAGTGCAGCTGCTCCAGCCACTCGTTCAACCGTCAATGTTGGACCAGTGGATCCGCGCCTGGCGAGGAGCTGATTGGGGTGCGGGACAGCACTGGCGAGGAGTTCCGGGCGTCCTCGTAGCTGGTGGCTCGGCGTGGCAAGAAGTACCGCACAGATAACTGCTGCTGCCGTCTCTTGCAATCTTGATGCACAAAACTTGCTGCCGACATCAATGACTGATCTGAAGGTCACGCGCAGTTCCGCTAAACAAAAAGCAAGGAACTGTCCACGCTCACCGCACCATGACACTGATACCCCCAATTTCGCCTCGCCTCTAACTTTCTCCGCGCCAACCTGACTCCGCATAATCCGCGGATCATACACTTCTTACTACTACCACAGCTCTACCTAGACATGTAACGGGATCGCAGGACCCCAACCCCTAGCTACTGGCAGTTCTGCGGACTGAAGGCCTGAATCTCTGTGCACAAACCTCACCGATGAATGACACTCCGCGGTCCACTCCTTGCCACGTGGGGGCCGCCACCGCGTGGCTTCCAGCTCCTCTCCGCGGAACCCTTGTTCCGCGGACGTGTGCAAGCGAAGGCACCGTCGGCAGTTCACTTCACTCGCACTTTCAGTTCTTCACGCACCCAATTCCGCAGTCCGCGAGCAGGAGTCCAAGAGTTATAGAAGGCACGAGGGCAGTGGGATAGTGAGCAATGAGAGCGGCTGAATGTCTTAGATGAATTTGGCAGAGTACATGGAGGCGGAGTGTTGCTGAGAAAGGCATGCGAGACTGAGCTGTCTCGTGCTAGTGTCCTCTATGTCTTATCTACTTGGGACTCCGCACAGTGTGACTACACACCGTCGGTCTCATCCCTCACACGATACTTCCCTTCCCTTCTATTTGGAATCCACGCGGTGCGGCAACGCCCCGCGGGTCTCGTCCTCAAACACAGCATATCCTCTGCTAACGATCTCCTTCATCCGTGACTCGTGCGCGCGGTCTTCGTATTCTTCCTTGAATCTTCGTTTTCCACGATGTGTTCCAGAGATTCCTCCGTAATTGTTGCTTGGTCATTCATGCTGATTGGGTGCTCCTCCCCTGATTTCGCGGTTCCTCCGCTGACTTTGACTGCGCCTTGTCAGTAATCTCGGGTCTTACCGCAGCTCGTCCCTGTTCCCTTAGTACCGCGGATTTCTCATTATTCCCTCCCGCCTTTTCTTCTACTTTATGCGTTTAGCTGTAGAGAAACCGCTGCAGACACCCTGCCTCTGGATTTTGCACTACCCTTCGCTCAACCGCATCCGCGGGAGCCAGCGTTCTTGTGCGCGGATCTTAGCCTGCCCAGGCTCTCTCCGCGGATGGATCTTCCCCGTGGAGCTGCGGCCGAAGTGTGCTTGACACTTTGGCACAAGTCTGCGGAGGACGCGAGGCGGATTTGGATGGGTTTGGCAAGACGTGCAGAATATGCAGGATGATGTGTCACCTGCGGTCTGGGAGGTGAGGAAAGGAGGGGATTTGGACCCGTAACCACTGTCGGAGCGAGGTACGGAAGAGCAAATGGAAGTACCCCAGCCAGCACCACCCCTGCAATACTAATAACTGCATGTGTTGGCTAAGCGGAACAGTCTACCAGTGTGAGCATTGCGGGCGTCTCACCCATGACTCGTGTGTCGAGGAGGTGGGGCGGAATGAGGAAGGTAAGAGAATCTACCGGTGCTCGAGCTGCAAGAAATATGAGCGGACATCATATTTCTCCTCATGCAAAAAGCTAGTGAACGCGCCTACAATAGAGGCGCGGTGTTAGGGATGAAGACTCTTCGTCCATGACAAATACACGGAGAAGTACCAGCGGGAAGGTGGAGATGTGGAGAAATACTGCCAAACTTTCCAGGATCAGAACCGCCCTAGACCCTGCGGAAAGTTCAAACGTCTGACCCACTAAAGAGACTTTGGGACAGAGTCTTGCAAAACAGGGGGTTCGGGGCATCAGTGTCCAGCAAACTTCTGCCGCTAGCCCGCGGGGAAACGAATATGCGGAAGAAGGACCTTGGCAGGCTGGGAACCGCGCAAGACACGCTGGCTCCCGCGGTAAGTGCGGTCGAGCATGGGGTAGCGCAAAATGCAGCAGAAGTGGAGGAGGGCCACATGGCGGGAAGCTGCCGCAGGTTGAGATTGTCATCTGTAGCGGCTGCCCTACGGCTATCTCAAGCGCTTGTGGCGGAAGCTGAAAAAGGACGCGAAAATGAGGCAGGAAGATCCGCGGTGGGGAAGGAACAAGGGACGAGCCGCATGAAAAGGCACAGTTGCAGAGCCAATCAAGCGGAGAAGGCAGGGCAGCAGAGGGATGGAGCAATCAAGGGAACAACAACCAATCAACACCAGAAATTAGTGCATCAATCACGAAGAAGCACCCAAAGATGCACCATAGAAAACGAAGATTCAATGAAGAACACAAAGACCACATGTGCGAACCGCGGATGTATTAGAAGATGCAAAAGGAATAGGAGGATGATGTTACCTGTGTGTTTGAGGACGAGACCCGCGGTGTGTATGTCAGGAAAATACAGTGAGCATCGGAGAAGTCAGATATGCAAATGAGTAGGAGGCGGAAGCATCGGCAAAGCTGCGGACGCTGACAACTTGCTGATGTCACCGAGGCGCGGTGAAGTGAGCACGATGGAGGAGCGCGGTCGAGGAGCGGAGTGTAACTGTGGTGCGGGCAAGCCAGCGGGGCAAGCCTCAGTAGTCACTTGCGTGGGCGCAGTGCCAATGGGCACGGGCGCTGGGAAGATGGAGGCGCCTCGGCATAGCGGTGCAGGCGCGACTGAGCGAAGCGAAGGAGTGGCAAGTTGATCGAAGTGATGCCACGGCCTTGAGGCGGGCAAGAGAAATGGAAGATACACGCGAAAGTGTCACATTGCATAGGCGAGCACAAAGATGAGTAGAAAAATCAGGAGGAACAGCCACACGGATGAAGGCGGAGGAGTGTACACTACAGAGAACTCCACAGGGCCGAGGCGCGGGCTAAGAAGCCACAGCACCGAGGGCCGAATTGGTCATTGCAAGTGTGCGGAAGATAGAGATAAGCAGCTGCAGCAAGAGTTAGAAGAATGATGAGTTGACAGATATAGGTGAGTTTGATATAAGGGATGATGTGCCTCAGCTGGTTGGCGGACATCAGCAATGCGGCGGGCAAAAGCTATGATGCCTCAGCACCGAGGTGCGGGCCGTCAGGCCTCAGCGACAAGGTGCGGGCGAATGGAGAAACGACGAGCAAGGTGCCACAGCACAAAGGCGGGCAGCGGAAAGAAAAAGGATGTGCCACAGCACTGAGGCGGGCAACTGCAAAAGATTGAATGAGTGATTGATAAATTGATAGAGCGGCAGAGTACACAATACAAGGTTAGGTTTCCTAAGTACTAGTGCTAGCATCTACTCTAGTTCAGGTAGTGGGACTTCTAGCTGGAGGCGAGCCGCATCAGTTGGGCGAAGTTGCGGGGCGACTCCGCATACTTCTTGGCGCATCGGGCCATGTCTTCGGTTCGGCGCTTGCAGAGGCTCGGTGACTTCATGTTCCTCTCTTTGAGTGGTGCCTGAGAGTGGGAGTGCTCGGAGGATGCTACATCTTTGTCGTTACGTGAGGACCGAGGTGCTTGATCGTTGGTGTGCGCGCGAGATTTGGTGGACGTGTTTCTTGGTGTCGGTGTCGGTCACCGACCAGCTGCTCGGAGATGAGCGGGTCGCGCTGATTTTCTTTTATTTTCTTGCAGCACTGCCCTCGAAGGGTATCTCTATAATCTTTTGCCCCGAGGTGAGTTTTGCCTTGTGCCATTGTCATTTTATTTCCAACAGTGTAGTCACACCGCGTGAAGTCCGAATAGGAGGAAAGAGGCCGACGTTTGAGGGATGAGACCGGCGGCGCGTAGACACGCCATGCGGAGTCCCAAGTAGATAAGGCCTAGGTAGTATAAGCACAATTTGCCCACAATCTTGATCACATTCTTGAATCAATACTCCGCATTCCATGTACTCTACCTCCGATTGTCAAAGACATTTATCCGCTTCGAACTGTGCTCCCAGTGCTCCACTCCTATGTCCTCCATTAGTCTCGGTGTTCTGTCCGCGAACCTCGGACCGAGTGCGTGAAGAGCTGAGCCCGAGGTGAAGTGAGCTTCCGGTGGTGTCCCTACTTGCACACGGCTGCGAACAAGGTTCCGCGGAGAGGAGCTGGAAGCCATGAGGTGCCGGGCTTGCGTGTGGCAAGAAGTGGACCGTGGAGTGTCGCTCGTCTGGTGAGGATCTTACACATAGTTTCAGACCTGTGATCCGCGTAGTGGTTTATTGTCCAAAGTTAGTAGATCTGTTGGAGAGCAAGCCCGTGGTCTGGGGGACTGAGTGCATGAGGAACCAAGCTCGGGGTGAAGTGAGCTGGCGGCGGTGCCCTTACTTGTGCACGGCCGCAGAACGAGGTTCCCCAGAAAAAAGTTGAAAGCCACCAGGAGGTAAGCTCACGTGTGGCAAAACGTGGACCGCGGAGTGTCACTCATCTGCAAGGTTCTTGTGCATAGGTCCAGACCTGTCATCCGCGGAACTGCTTCTCGTGTGAAGTTACTCTTGTAGTTCTGGAGTGGAACAAGTCCAACCAGTCGGTCGTAGGAGTGCATAAGTCCAAGGATAGAGCGGAACGAGGCTAACACGGAGAAAGTTCAGGACGCGGCAAAATTGGGGGTATCAACCACTCCGCTACCAGTTCAAACCACTCTGCAACCAGTTCGCACCACTGCGAAACCAGTTCGCACAACTCCGCAACCAGTTCGCACCACTCCGCAACCAGTTCGCACCACCCTGCAACCAGTTCGCACCACTCTGCAACTAGTTCCCACCAATCCCCAACCAGTTTGCACTACTCTGCAACCAGTTTGCACCACTCCGCAACCACTTCGCACCACTCCGCAACCAGTTCGCACCACTCCCCAACCAGTTTGCACCACTCCGCAACCAGTTCACACCACTCCGCAACCAGTTTGCACCACTCGGCATCCAGTTCGCCACACTCTGCAACCAGTTCACACCACTCCGCAACCAGTTCGCACCACACCACAACCAGTTTGCACCCTACCTCAACCACTTTGCACCACTCCGCAACCAGTTCGTACCACTCCGCAACCAGTTCGCACCACTCTGCAACCAGTTTGCACCACTCCGAAACCAGTTCGCACCACTCCGCAACCTGTTCCCACCACTCCACAACCAGTTCGCTCCACTCCACAACCACTTCACACCACTCACAACCAGTTTGCACCTCTCCCCAGCTAGTTTGCACCACTCCGCAACTAGTTCGCACCACTCCGCAACCCGTTCACACCACTCCGCAACCAGTTCGCACCACTGCACAACCAGTTCGCACCACTCTGGGCCAGTTCCCACCACTCCGCAACCATTTTGCACCACACCGCAACCCGTTCGCACCACTCCGCAACTGGTTCGCACCATTCTGCAACCAGTTCGCACCAATCCACAACCAGTTTGCACCACTCCGCAATCAGTTTGCACCACTCTGCAACCAGTTTGCACCACTCCGCAACCAGTTCGCACGACTCCGCAACCAGTTGGCACCACCCCGCAACCAGTTCGCACCACTCTACAACCAGTTCGCACCACTGCGCAACCAGTTTGCACCACTCCGTAACCAGTTCGCACCATTCCGCAACCAGTTCGCACCATTCCACAACCAATACACAAAACTCCGCAACCAGATTGCACCTCTCCGCAACCAGTTTGCACCACCCCACAACCAGTTCGCACCACTCCGCAACCAGTTCCCGCCACTCCACAACCAGTTCGCACCACTCCGCAACCAGTTTGCACCACTTGGCATCCAGTTCGCCACACTCTGCAACCAGTTCACACCACTCCGCAACCAGTTCGTACCACACCACAACCAGTTTCCACCCTACCTCAACCACTTTGCACCACTCCGCAACCAGTTCGTACCACGCCGCAACCAGTTCGCACCACTCTGCAACCAGTTCGCACCACTCCGCAACCAGTCCCCACTACTCCGCAACCAGTTCACACCACTCCTAAACCAGTTTGCACCAATCCGCAACCAGTTCGCACCATTCTGCAGCCAGTTCGCACCACTCCGCAACCAGTTCGCATCATTCCGCAACCAGTTCGCACCACTCCGCAACCAGTTGGCCACCCTCTACAACCAGTTCGCACCGCTATGAACGAGTTCGCACAGCTCCGCAACCCGTTCACACCACCCCGCAACCAGTTCCCAACACTTCGCAACCAGATTGCACCACTCCGCAACCAGTTTGCACCAGTCCGCAACCAGTTCGCACCACATTGCAACCAGTTCGCACCACTCCCCAACCAGTTTGCACCACTTCACACCCAGTTCGCACCACTGCGCAACAAGTTTGCACCACTCCGCAACCCGTTCACACCACTCCGCAACCCGTTCGCACCACTCCACAACCAGTTCACACCACTCCACAACCAATTCTCACCACTCCTAAACCAGTTCGCACCAGCCCGCAACCAGTTCGCACCACTCCGCAACCAGTTCGCACCACTCCACAACCAGTTCGCACCACTCCACAACCAGTTCGCACCACTCCACAACCAGTTCGCACCACTCCACAACCAGTTCGCACCACTCCACAACCAGTTCGCACCACTCCACAACCAGTTCGCACCACTCCACAACCAGTTCGCACCACTCCACAACCAGTTCGCACCACTCCACAACCAGTTCGCACCACTCCACAACCAGTTCGCACCACTCCACAACCAGTTCGCACCACTCCACAACCAGTTCGCACCACTCCACAACCAGTTCGCACCACTCCACAACCAGTTCGCACCACTCCACAACCAGTTCGCACCACTCCACAACCAGTTCGCACCACTCCACAACCAGTTCGCACCACTCCACAACCAGTTCGCACCACTCCACAACCAGTTCGCACCACTCCACAACCAGTTCGCACCACTCCACAACCAGTTCGCACCACTCCACAACCAGTTCGCACCACTCCACAACCAGTTCGCACCACTCCACAACCAGTTCGCACCACTCCACAACCAGTTCGCACCACTCCACAACCAGTTCGCACCACTCCACAACCAGTTCGCACCACTCCACAACCAGTTCGCACCACTCCACAACCAGTTCGCACCACTCCACAACCAGTTCGCACCACTCCACAACCAGTTCGCACCACTCCACAACCAGTTCGCACCACTCCACAACCAGTTCGCACCACTCCACAACCAGTTCGCACCACTCCACAACCAGTTCGCACCACTCCACAACCAGTTCGCACCACTCCACAACCAGTTCGCACCACTCCACAACCAGTTCGCACCACTCCACAACCAGTTCGCACCACTCCACAACCAGTTCGCACCACTCCGCAACCAGTTTGACACACTCTGCAACCAGTCGCACCGCTCCGCAACCAGTTGCACCGCTCCGCGACCAGTTCGCACCACCACGGAACCAGTTCGCACCCGTCCGCAACCAGTTCGCACCACTCTACAACCAGTTTGCACCACTCCACAACCAGTTCGCACCACTCCGCAATCAGTTCGAACCACTCCGCAACCAGTTCACACCACTCCGCAACCAGTTTCCACCACTCCGCAACCAGTTCGCACCACTCCGCAACAAGTATGCACCACTCCGTAACCAGTTTGCTCCACTCCATAAGCAATTCACGCCACTCAAAACCAGTTTGCAACACTCCGCAGCCAGTTTGAACAACTCCACAACGCGTTCGCACCACTCCGCAACGAGTTCCAACCACTCCGCAACCAGTTCCCAACACTGCGCAACCAGTTCGTACCACTCCGCAACCAGCTGCTCAGCGTGCTGCCCACTGTCCAGTTGCGTTTCGCACCACTCCGCAACCAGTTCTCACCACTCCGTAACCAGTTCATACCACTCCGCAACTGGTTCGCACCACTCCGTAACCAATTCGCACCACTCCGCAGCCAGTTCGCACCAATCCGCAACCATTTCGCGCCACTCTGCAACCACATTGCACCACTCTGCAGCCTGTTTGCACGACTCCGCAACCGGTTCGCACCACCCCGCAACCAGTTCGCATATCTCTGCAACCAGATCGCACCACTCCGCAACCCGTTTGCACCACTCCGCAACCAGTTCGCACCAATGCACAACCACTTCGCACCACCCCGCAACCAGATTGGACCACTCCACAACCAGTTCGCTCCACTTTGCAACCAATTCACACCATTCCACAACCAGTTCACACACCTCTGCAACCAATTTGCACCAATCCACAACCAGTTTGCACCACTCCCCAACCAGTTCGCACCAATCCGCAACCAGTTCGCACCAGCCCGCAACCAGTTCGCACCACTCCGCAACCAGTTTGAAAAACTCTGCAACCAGTTCGCACCGCTCCTCAACCAGTTGCACCGCTCCGCAACCAGTTTGCACCACCGCACAACCAGTTCGCACCAATTCGCAACCAGTTTGCATCTTTCCGCAACCAGTTCACACCACTCCACAACCAGTTCGCACCACTAAGCAACGCGTTCGCACCAGTCCGCAACCAGTTAACACCACTCCGCAACCAGTTCGCACCACTCCGCAACCAGTTCGCATCATTCCGCAACCAGTTCGCACCACTCCGCAACCAGTTCGCACCACTCCGCAACCAGTTCGCAACACTCCGCAACCAGTTCATACCACTCCGCAACCAGTTCACACCACTCCGCAGCCAGTTCGCACCACTCCACAACCAGTTCACACCACTCCCCAACCAATTCGCACCACTCCTCAACCAGTTCGCACCAGCCCGCAACCAGTTCGCACCACTCCGCAACCAGTTCGACAAAATCCGCAACCAGTTTGCACCTCTCCGCAACCAGTTGCATTGCTCTGCAACCAGTTCGCACCACTCCGCAACCAGTTTGCAGCACTCCGCAACCAGTTTCCACCACTGCGCAACCAGTTCGCACCACGCCGCAACCAGTTCGCACCAGCCCGCAACCAGTTCGCACCACTCCGCAACCAGTTCGACAAAATCCGCAACCAGTTTGCACCTCTCCGCAACCAGTTGCATTGCTCTGCAACCAGTTCGCACAACCGCGGAACCAGTTTGAAACACTCCGCAACCAGTTCGCACCACTCTTCAACCAGTTCGCACCACTCCGCAACCAGTTCGCACCACTGCGCAACGAGTTCGAACCACTCTGCAACCAGTTCACACCACTCCGCAACCAGTTCGCACCATTCCGCAACGCGTTTGCACAACTTTGCAACCAGTATGCACCACTCTGCAACCAGTTTGATCCACTCCGCAAGCACTTCACACCACTCACAACCAGTTTGCAGCACTCCGCAGCCAGTTTGCACCACTCCGCAACGAATTCGCACCACTCCGCAACCAGTTTGCACCACTCCGCAACCAGTTCGTACCACTCCGCAACCAGTTCGCACCACTCCGGAACCAGTTCTCACCACTCCACAACGAGTTCATACCACTCCGCAACTGGTTCGCACCACTCCGCAACCAGTTCGCACTACTCCGCAACCATTTTGCACCAATCGGCGACCACTTCGCCCCACTCCGCAACCTGTTCGCACGACTCCGCAACCAGTTTGCACCACCCCGCAACCAGTTTGCATTACTCTGCAACCAGTTCACACCACTCCGCAACCAGATTGCACTACTCTGCAACCAGTTTGCACCACTCCACAATCAATTCGCACCATTCCGCAACCAGTTCACACCACTCTGCAACCCATTTGCACCACTCCACAGCCAGTTCACACCACTCCCCAATACGTTCGCACCAATCCCCAACCAGTTCGCATCAGCCCGCAACCAATTCACACCACTCCGCATCCAGTTCGACACACTCTGCAACCAGTTCGCACCGCTCCACAACCAGTTGTACCTCTCCGCAACCAGATCACACCACCGCAAAACCAGTTCGCACCAATCCGCAACCAGTTTGCATCTTTCCGCAACCAGTTCGCACCACTGCGCAACCAGTTCGCACCATTCGACAACGAGTTTGCACCACTCCGCAACCAGTTCGCACCACTCCGCAATCAGTTCACACCACTCCGCAACCAGTTCGCACCACTCCACAACCAGTTCGCATCATTCTGTAACCAGTTCGCTTTACTCCGCAAGCACTTGACACCACTCGAAACCAGTTTGCAACACTCCGCAGCCAGTTTGCACCACTCCGCAACCAATTCGCACCACTCCGCAATCAGTTCACACAACTCCGCAACCGGTTGGCACCACTGCGCAACCAGTTCGTACCACTCCGCAACCAATTCGCACCACTCCGCAACCAGTTCTCACCACTCCGCAACCACTTCACAGCACCCACAACCAGTTTGCAACACTCCGCAACTGGTTTGCACCACTCCACAACCAGTTTGCACCACTCCGCAATCTGTTTACACAACTCCGCAACCAGTTCACACCACTGCACAGCCAGTTCGCTCCACTCCGCAACCAGTTCGCACCACTCCGCAACGAGTTCGCACCACTCCGCAACCAGTTCACACCACTCCTCAACCAATTCGCATCATTCCGCAACCAGTTCTCTCCACTCCGCAAGCACTTCACAGCACCCACAACCAGTTTGCAACACTCCGCAACTGGTTTGCACCACTCCACAACCAGTTTGCACCACTCCGCAATCTGTTTACACAACTCCGCAACCAGTTCACACCACTGCACAGCCAGTTCGCTCCACTCCGCAACCAGTTCGCACCACTCCGCAACGAGTTCGCACCACTCCGCAACCAGTTCACACCACTCCTCAACCAATTCGCATCATTCCGCAACCAGTTCTCTCCACTCCGCAAGCACTTCACAGCACCCACAACCAGTTTGCAACACTCCGCAACTGGTTTGCACCACTCCACAACCAGTTTGCACCACTCCGCAATCTGTTTACACAACTCCGCAACCAGTTCACACCACTGCACAGCCAGTTCGCTCCACTCCGCAACCAGTTCGCACCACTCCGCAACGAGTTCGCACCACTCCGCAACCAGTTCACACCACTCCTCAACCAATTCGCATCATTCCGCAACCAGTTCTCTCCACTCCGCAAGCACTTCACAGCACCCACAACCAGTTTGCAACACTCCGCAACTGGTTTGCACCACTCCACAACCAGTTTGCACCACTCCGCAATCTGTTTACACAACTCCGCAACCAGTTCACACCACTGCACAGCCAGTTCGCTCCACTCCGCAACCAGTTCGCACCACTCCGCAACGAGTTCGCACCACTCCGCAACCAGTTCACACCACTCCTCAACCAATTCGCATCATTCCGCAACCAGTTCTCTCCACTCCGCAAGCACTTCACAGCACCCACAACCAGTTTGCAACACTCCGCAACTGGTTTGCACCACTCCACAACCAGTTTGCACCACTCCGCAATCTGTTTACACAACTCCGCAACCAGTTCACACCACTGCACAGCCAGTTCGCTCCACTCCGCAACCAGTTCGCACCACTCCGCAACGAGTTCGCACCACTCCGCAACCAGTTCACACCACTCCTCAACCAATTCGCATCATTCCGCAACCAGTTCTCTCCACTCCGCAAGCACTTCACAGCACCCACAACCAGTTTGCAACACTCCGCAACTGGTTTGCACCACTCCACAACCAGTTTGCACCACTCCGCAATCTGTTTACACAACTCCGCAACCAGTTCACACCACTGCACAGCCAGTTCGCTCCACTCCGCAACCAGTTCGCACCAGTCCGCAACCAGTTCGCACCACTCCGCAACCAGTTCACACCACTGCACAGCCAGTTCGCTCCACTCCGCAACCAGTTCGCACCAGTCCGCAACCAGTTCGCACCACTCCGCAACCAGTTCACACCACTCTGCAACCAGTTTGCACCACACCACAACCAGTTCACACCACTCCGCAGCCAGTTCGCACCACTCCACAACCAGTTCACACCACTCCCCAACCAATTCGCACCACTCCTCAACCAGTTCGCACCAGCTTGCAACCAGTTCGCAGCACTCCGCAACCAGTTCGACACACTCCGCAACCAGTTCGCACCTCTCCGCAACCAGTTGCACCGCTCCACAACCAGTTCGCACCACCGCGGAACCAGTTCGCACCACTCCGCAACCAGTTCGCACCACTCTGCAACCAGTTCGCACCACTCCGCAACCAGTTCTCACCACTCCGCAACCAGTTCAAACCAATCCGCAACCAGTTCGCACCACTGCGCAACCAGTTTGTACCACTCTACAACCAGTTCGCACCACTCCGCAACCAGTCCTCACAAATCCGCAACCAGTTCATACCACTCCGCAACTGGTTTGCACCCCACCGCAACGAATTCGCACCACTCCGCAACCAGTTCGCACCACTCCGCAACCATTTCGCACAACTCTGCAACCACTTCGCACCACTCTGCAGCCTGTTTGCACGACTCTGCAACCAGTTCGCACCACTCCGCAACCAGTCCTCACAAATCCGCAACCAGTTCATACCACTCCGCAACTGGTTTGCACCCCACCGCAACGAATTCGCACCACTCCGCAACCAGTTCGCACCACTCCGCAACCATTTCGCACAACTCTGCAACCACTTCGCACCACTCTGCAGCCTGTTTGCACGACTCTGCAACCAGTTAGCACCACCCCGCAACCAGTTCACATCACTGTGCAACCAGATCGCACCACTCCGCAACCGGTTCGCACCACTCCGCATTCAGTTTGCAGCACTCCGCAACCAGTTCGCTCCACTCCGCAACCAGTTCGCACCACTCCGCAACCAGGTCGCACCACTCCGCAACCAGGTCGCACCACTCCGCAACCAGGTCGCACCACTCCGCAACCAGGTCGCACCACTCCGCAACCAGGTCGCACCACTCCGCAACCAGGTCGCACCACTCCGCAACCAGGTCGCACCACTCCGCAACCAGGTCGCACCACTCCGCAACCAGGTCGCACCACTCCGCAACCAGGTCGCACCACTCCGCAACCAGGTCGCACCACTCCGCAACCAGGTCGCACCACTCCGCAACCAGGTCGCACCACTCCGCAACCAGGTCGCACCACTCCGCAACCAGGTCGCACCACTCCGCAACCAGGTCGCACCACTCCGCAACCAGGTCGCACCACTCCGCAACCAGGTCGCACCACTCCGCAACCAGGTCGCACCACTCCGCAACCAGGTCGCACCACTCCGCAACCAGGTCGCACCACTCCGCAACCAGGTCGCACCACTCCGCAACCAGGTCGCACCACTCCGCAACCAGGTCGCACCACTCCGCAACCAGGTCGCACCACTCCGCAACCAGGTCGCACCACTCCGCAACCAGGTCGCACCACTCCGCAACCAGGTCGCACCACTCCGCAACCAGGTCGCACCACTCCGCAACCAGGTCGCACCACTCCGCAACCAGGTCGCACCACTCCGCAACCAGGTCGCACCACTCCGCAACCAGGTCGCACCACTCCGCAACCAGGTCGCACCACTCCGCAACCAGGTCGCACCACTCCGCAACCAGGTCGCACCACTCCGCAACCAGGTCGCACCACTCCGCAACCAGGTCGCACCACTCCGCAACCAGGTCGCACCACTCCGCAACCAGGTCGCACCACTCCGCAACCAGGTCGCACCACTCCGCAACCAGGTCGCACCACTCCGCAACCAGGTCGCACCACTCCGCAACCAGGTCGCACCACTCCGCAACCAGGTCGCACCACTCCGCAACCAGTTGGCTCCACTCCGCGAGCAATTCACACCACTCACAACCAGTTTGCAACACTCCGCAGCCAGTTTACACCACTCCGCAACCAGTTCGCACCACTTCGCAATCAGTTCACATCACTCCGCAACGACTTTGCACCACTGCGCAACCAGTTCGTACTACTCCGCAAGCAATTCGCACCACTCCGCAACCAGTTCTCACCACTCCGCAACAAGTTCATACCACTCCGCAACTGGTTCGCACCACTCCACAACCAATTCGCAACACTCTGCAACCAGTTCGCACCACTCCGCAACCATTTCGCACCACTCGGCAACCACTTCGCCCCACTCCGCAACCTGTTTGCACGACTCCGCAACCAGTTCTCAGCACCCCGCAACCAGTTCGCATTACTCTGCAACCAGTTCGCACCACTCGGCAACCTGTTTGCACCGCTCCGCAACCAGTTCGCACCACTCAGTAACCAGTTCGCACCACTCCACAACCAGTTTGCACCACTCCGCATCCAGTTCACACCACTCTGCAACCAATTTGCACCACTCCACAGCCAGTTTGCTCCACTCCCCAACCAGTTCGCACCACTCCGTAACCAGTTCGCACCACTCCGCAACCAGCTCGCACCACTCCACAACGAGTTCGCACCACTCTGCAACCAGTTCACACCACTCCGTAAGCAGTTCGCACCACTCGGCAACCAGTTCGCACCACTCCGCAACCCGTTCGCACCACTCCGCAACCAGTTCGCATCATTCCGTAACCAGTTCTCTCCACTCCGCAAGCACTTCACACCACTCGAAACAAGTTTGCAACACTCCGTGGCAAGTTGCACCACTCTGCAACCAGTTCGCACCACTCCGCAATCAGTTCACACCACTCCGCAACCAGTTCGCACCACTACGCAACCAGTTCGTACCACTCCGCAACCAGTTCGCACCACTCCGCAACCAGTTCTCACCACTCCGCAACCAGTTCATACCACTCTGCAACTGGTTCGGACCACTCCGCAACGAATTCGCACCACTCCGCAACCAGTTCGCACCACTCCGCAACCATTTCGCACCACTCGGCAACCACTTCGCACCACTCCGCATCCTGTTCGCACGGCGCTGCAACCAGTTTGCACCACCCCGCAACCAGTTCGCATCACTCTGCAACCACTTCGCACCACTCCGCAACCAGATTGCACCACTCCGCAACCAGTTCGCACCACTCCGCAACCAATTCGCACCATTCCGCAACCAGTTCACACCACTCCGCAACCAATTTAAACCACTCCATAACCAGTTCGCACCATTCCCCAACCAGCTCGCACCAGTCCGCAACTAGTTCACACCAGCCCGCAACCAGTTCGCACCACTCCGCAACCAGTTCGACACACTCTGCAACCAGTTTGCACCGCTCCGCAACCAGTTGCACCACTCCGCAACCAGTTCGCACCACCGCGCAACCAGTTTGCACCAATCCGCAACCAGTTCGCACCACTCCGCAACCAGTTCGCACCACTCCGCAGCCAGTTCGCACCACTCCGCAACCAGTTCGCACCACCCCGCAACCAGTTTGCACCACTCCGCAACCAGTTTGCACCACTCCGCATCCAGTTCGCACCACTGCGCAACCAGTTCGCACCACTCCGCAACCAGTTCGACACACTCTGCAACCAGTTTGCACCGCTCCGCAACCAGTTGCACCACTCCGCAACCAGTTCGCACCACCGCGCAACCAGTTTGCACCACTCCGCAACCAGTTCGGACCACTCCGCAACCAGTTCGCACTACTCCGCAACCACTTCGCACCACTCCGCAACCTGTTCGCACGACTCCGCAACCAGTTCGCACCACCCCGCAACCAGTTTGCACCACTCCGCAACCAGTTTGCACCACTCCGCATCCAGTTCGCACCACTGCGCAACCAGTTCGCACCACTCCGCAACCAGTTCGACACACTCTGCAACCAGTTTGCACCGCTCCGCAACCAGTTGCACCACTCCGCAACCAGTTCGCACCACCGCGCAACCAGTTTGCACCACTCCGCAACCAGTTCGGACCACTCCGCAACCAGTTCGCACTACTCCGCAACCACTTCGCACCACTCCGCAACCTGTTCGCACGACTCCGCAACCAGTTCGCACCACCCCGCAACCAGTTTGCACCACTCCGCAACCAGTTTGCACCACTCCGCATCCAGTTCGCACCACTGCGCAACCAGTTCGCACCACTCCGCAACCAGTTCGACACACTCTGCAACCAGTTTGCACCGCTCCGCAACCAGTTGCACCACTCCGCAACCAGTTCGCACCACCGCGCAACCAGTTTGCACCACTCCGCAACCAGTTCGGACCACTCCGCAACCAGTTCGCACTACTCCGCAACCACTTCGCACCACTCCGCAACCTGTTCGCACGACTCCGCAACCAGTTCGCACCACCCCGCAACCAGTTTGCACCACTCCGCAACCAGTTTGCACCACTCCGCATCCAGTTCGCACCACTGCGCAACCAGTTCGCACCACTCCGCAACCAGTTCGACACACTCTGCAACCAGTTTGCACCGCTCCGCAACCAGTTGCACCACTCCGCAACCAGTTCGCACCACCGCGCAACCAGTTTGCACCACTCCGCAACCAGTTCGGACCACTCCGCAACCAGTTCGCACTACTCCGCAACCACTTCGCACCACTCCGCAACCTGTTCGCACGACTCCGCAACCAGTTCGCACCACCCCGCAACCAGTTTGCACCACTCCGCAACCAGTTTGCACCACTCCGCATCCAGTTCGCACCACTGCGCAACCAGTTCGCACCACTCCGCAACCAGTTCGACACACTCTGCAACCAGTTTGCACCGCTCCGCAACCAGTTGCACCACTCCGCAACCAGTTCGCACCACCGCGCAACCAGTTTGCACCACTCCGCAACCAGTTCGGACCACTCCGCAACCAGTTCGCACTACTCCGCAACCACTTCGCACCACTCCGCAACCTGTTCGCACGACTCCGCAACCAGTTCGCACCACCCCGCAACCAGTTTGCACCACTCCGCAACCAGTTTGCACCACTCCGCATCCAGTTCGCACCACTGCGCAACCAGTTCGCACCACTCCGCAACCAGTTCGACACACTCTGCAACCAGTTTGCACCGCTCCGCAACCAGTTGCACCACTCCGCAACCAGTTCGCACCACCGCGCAACCAGTTTGCACCACTCCGCAACCAGTTCGGACCACTCCGCAACCAGTTCGCACTACTCCGCAACCACTTCGCACCACTCCGCAACCTGTTCGCACGACTCCGCAACCAGTTCGCACCACCCCGCAACCAGTTTGCACCACTCCGCAACCAGTTTGCACCACTCCGCATCCAGTTCGCACCACTGCGCAACCAGTTCGCACCACTCCGCAACCAGTTCGACACACTCTGCAACCAGTTTGCACCGCTCCGCAACCAGTTGCACCACTCCGCAACCAGTTCGCACCACCGCGCAACCAGTTTGCACCACTCCGCAACCAGTTCGGACCACTCCGCAACCAGTTCGCACTACTCCGCAACCACTTCGCACCACTCCGCAACCTGTTCGCACGACTCCGCAACCAGTTCGCACCACCCCGCAACCAGTTCGCACCACTCCGCAACCAGTTTGTACCACTCCGCAACCAGTTCGCACCACTCCGCAACCAGTATGCACCACTCCGCAACCAGTTCGCACCACTCCGTAACCAGTTCACACCACTCCGCAGCCAGTTCGCACCACTCCGCAACCAGTTCGCACAACTACGCAACCAGATTGCACCACTCTGCAACCAGTTCACACTACTCCGCAACCAATTCACACCATTCCGCAACCAGTTCAGACCACTCCGCAACCAATTTGCACCTTTGCAAAACCCGTTCTCACCACTCCCCAACCAGTCCGCACCAATCCGCAACCAGTTCGCACCAGCCCGCAACCTGTTTGCACCACTCCGCAACCAGTTCGAAAAACTCTGCAACCAGTTCGCACCGCTCCGCAACCAGTTGCACCGCTCCGCAACCAGTTCGCACCACCGCGCAACCACTTCGCACCAATCCACAACCAGTTCGCATCTTTCCGCAAGCAGTTCGCACAACCCCGCAACCAGTTCGCACCACTCCACAACGAGTTCGGACCACTCTGCAACCAGTTCGCACCACTCCGCAACCAGTTCGCACCACTCCGCAATCCGTTCGCACCACTCCGCAACCAGTTCGCATGATTCTGTAACCAATTCGCTCCACTCCGCAAGCACTTCAAACCACTCGAAACCAGTTTGCAACACTCTGCAGCCAGTTTGTACCACTCCGCAACCAGTTCGCACCACTCTGCAATCAGTTCACACCACTCCGGAACCAGTTGGCACCACTCGGCAACCACTTCGCACCACTCCGCAGCCTGTTCGCACGACTCTGCAACCAGTTCGGACCACCCCGCAACTAGTTCGCATCACTCTGCAACCAATTTGCACCACTCCGCAACCAGTTCTCACCACTCTGCAACCAGTTCACACCACTCCGCAACCAGTTCGCACCACTCCGCAACCAGATCGCACCACTCCGCAACCAGTTCGCACCACTCCACAACCAGTTGGCACCACTCCCCAACCAGCTCGCCCCACTCTGCATCCAGTTCGCACCGCTCCGCAACCAGTTGCACCGCTCCGCAACCCGTTTGCACCACCGCGCAACCAGTTCGCACCACTCCGCAATCCGTTTGCACCACTCCGCAACCAGTTCACACCACTCCGCAACCACTTTGCACCACTCCGCAACCAGTTGGCACCACTCCCCAACCAGCTCGCCCCACTCTGCATCCAGTTCGCACCGCTCCGCAACCAGTTGCACCGCTCCGCAACCCGTTTGCACCACCGCGCAACCAGTTCGCACCACTCCGCAATCCGTTTGCACCACTCCGCAACCAGTTCACACCACTCCGCAACCACTTTGCACCACTCCGCAACCAGTTGGCACCACTCCCCAACCAGCTCGCCCCACTCTGCATCCAGTTCGCACCGCTCCGCAACCAGTTGCACCGCTCCGCAACCCGTTTGCACCACCGCGCAACCAGTTCGCACCACTCCGCAATCCGTTTGCACCACTCCGCAACCAGTTCACACCACTCCGCAACCACTTTGCACCACTCCGCAACCAGTTGGCACCACTCCCCAACCAGCTCGCCCCACTCTGCATCCAGTTCGCACCGCTCCGCAACCAGTTGCACCGCTCCGCAACCCGTTTGCACCACCGCGCAACCAGTTCGCACCACTCCGCAATCCGTTTGCACCACTCCGCAACCAGTTCACACCACTCCGCAACCACTTTGCACCACTCCGCAACCAGTTGGCACCACTCCCCAACCAGCTCGCCCCACTCTGCATCCAGTTCGCACCGCTCCGCAACCAGTTGCACCGCTCCGCAACCCGTTTGCACCACCGCGCAACCAGTTCGCACCACTCCGCAATCCGTTTGCACCACTCCGCAACCAGTTCACACCACTCCGCAACCACTTTGCACCACTCCGCAACCAGTTGGCACCACTCCCCAACCAGCTCGCCCCACTCTGCATCCAGTTCGCACCGCTCCGCAACCAGTTGCACCGCTCCGCAACCCGTTTGCACCACCGCGCAACCAGTTCGCACCACTCCGCAATCCGTTTGCACCACTCCGCAACCAGTTCACACCACTCCGCAACCACTTTGCACCACTCCGCAACCAGTTGGCACCACTCCCCAACCAGCTCGCCCCACTCTGCATCCAGTTCGCACCGCTCCGCAACCAGTTGCACCGCTCCGCAACCCGTTTGCACCACCGCGCAACCAGTTCGCACCACTCCGCAATCCGTTTGCACCACTCCGCAACCAGTTCACACCACTCCGCAACCACTTTGCACCACTCCGCAACCAGTTGGCACCACTCCCCAACCAGCTCGCCCCACTCTGCATCCAGTTCGCACCGCTCCGCAACCAGTTGCACCGCTCCGCAACCCGTTTGCACCACCGCGCAACCAGTTCGCACCACTCCGCAATCCGTTTGCACCACTCCGCAACCAGTTCACACCACTCCGCAACCACTTTGCACCACTCCGCAACCAGTTGGCACCACTCCCCAACCAGCTCGCCCCACTCTGCATCCAGTTCGCACCGCTCCGCAACCAGTTCGCACCACTCCGCAACCAGTTCGCACCACTCCGCAACCAGTTTGCACCACTCCGCAACCAGTTCGGACCACTCCGCAACCAGATTGCACCACACCGCAACACGTTCGCACCACTCCACAATCAGTTCGCATGATTCCGCAACCAGTTCACACCACTCCGCAACCAATTTGCACTACTCCACAACCAGTTCGCACCACTCCCCAACCAGCTCGCACCAGTCCGCAACCAGTTCGCATCAGCCCGCAACCAGTTCGCACCACTCCGCAATCAGTTTGACACACTCTGCAACCAGTTCACACCGCTCTGCAACCAGTTGCACTGCTCCGCAACCAGTTCGCACCACCGTGCAACCAGTTCGCACCAGTCTGCAACCAGTTCGCATCTTTCCGCAACCAGTTCGCACCACTCCGAACCAGTTCGCACCACTCCGCAACGAATTCGCAGCACTCCGCAACCCGTTCGCACCACTCCGGCACCAGTTCGCACCAGTCCGCAACCAGTTCGCACCACTCTGCAGCAAGTTCGCACCACTCCGCAACCAGTTCGCACCACTCCGAACCAGTTCGCACCGATCCGCAACGAATTCGCAGCACTCCGCAACCCGTTCGCACCACTCCGGCACCAGTTCGCACCAGTCCGCAACCAGTTCGCACCACTCTGCAGCAAGTTCGCACCACTCCGCAACCAGTTCGCATCACTCCGCAACCAGTTCGCACCACTCGGCAACCAGTTTGCACCACTCCGCTACCATTTCACACCACTCCACAACCAGTTCGCACCACTCCACATCCAGTTCGCACCAATCCGCAACCAGTTCGCACCACTCCGCAACCAGTTCGCATCATTCCGGAACGAGTTCGCTCCACTCCACAAGCACTTCACACCACTCACAACTAGTTTGCAACACTCTGCAGCCAGTTTGGACCACTCCGCAACCAGTTTGCACCACTCCGCAACCAGTTCGCACCACTCCGCAACCAGTTCGCATCATTCCGGAACGAGTTCGCTCCACTCCACAAGCACTTCACACCACTCACAACTAGTTTGCAACACTCTGCAGCCAGTTTGGACCACTCCGCAACCAGTTTGCACCACTCCGCAATCAGTTCACACAACTCCGCAACCAGTTCGCACCACTGCACAACCAGTTTGTACCACTCCGCAACCATTTCACACCAATCCGCAACCAGTTCGCACCACTCTGCAACCCGTTCGCACCACTCCGCAACCAGTTCACACCACTCCGTAACCTTTCAGACCACTCCGCAACCAGTTTGCACCACTCCACAACCAGTTCACACCACTCCCCAACCGATTCGCACCACTCCTCAACCAGTTCGCAGCAGCCCGCAACCAGTTCGCACCACTCCGCAACCAGTTCGACACACTCCGCAACCAGTTCGCACCGCTCCACAACCAGTTGCACCGCTCCGCAACCAGTGCGCACCACCGCGGAACCAGTTCTCACCACTCCGCAACCAGTTCACACCACTCTACAACCAGTTCGCACAACTGCGCAACCAGGTCACACAACTCCGCAATGAGTTTGAACCACTCCGCAACCAGTTCACACCACTCCGCAACCAGTTCACACCACTCCGCAACCAGTTCGCACCACTCCGCAACCAGTATGCACCACTCCACAACCAATTCGCTCCAATCCGCAAGGAATTCACACCACTCACTACCAGTTTGCAACACTCCGAGGCCAGTTTGCACCACTCCGCAACTAGTTCGCACTATTCCGCAATCCGTTCACACCGCTCGGCAACCACTTCGCACCACTCCGCAACCTGTTCGCACGACTCTGCAACCAGTTCGCACCACTCCGCAATCAGATTGCACCACACCGCAACCAGTTCGCACCACTCCGCAACCAGTTCGAACCATTCCGCAACCAGTTCACACCACTCAGCAACCAATTTGCACCACTACACAACCAGTTCGCACCACTACCCAACCAGCTCGCACCAGTCCGCAACCAGTTTGCACCAGGCTGCAACCAGCTGCAGCCTGGTCGCACCAGTCCGCAACCAATTTGCACCACCACTCCGCAACCAGTTCAACACACTCTGCAACCAGTTCGCACCGCTCTGCAACCAGTTGCACCGCTCTGCAACCAGTTCACACCACCGGGCAACCAGTTCGCACCACTCCGCAACCAGTTCGCATCTTTCCGCAATCAGTTGGCACCACTCCGCAACCAGTTTGCACCACTCCGTAACGAGTTCGCACCGCCGACAACCAGTTCGCA
>SZWC01000140.1:567138-578774 GCA_023375785.1 Penium margaritaceum | reverse complement strand
GGGAGATGGAGCCAAGCAAGGCAGGGGTGCTCGAGGGGGTGCTTTGGGTTTGGAGGGAAGACGATGGGCTGGGTAGGCGGAGCAGAGGGTCGACGGAGGAAGTGGTTTTTCTCCGGATGACCTGGTCATTGGCTACACTTTGGGCCCCCCTTTTTTTTTTCCCAACTGGCACGCAGGTACACCGCAGGGGAGGACTTCACAGGGGCTGATGCAATTTTCGATTGCATCGGCGATCCGCCAGCACAGAATTTTGACCTGGACTTCCTCAGCAACCTTATGCTGTTGCGGCGGTTGGAGTCTCAACGCTCGTCTGCAAACGCCTGAGAGGAAGGACGACTATGAACATCTGCCTGTCAGTTTGTCACAGGGCAGGAGGCACTGTGCCCAATACCTGAGGACTGGTCGTAAGCCACCTCCTCCATGCACGGGGTGCGGCAGTTAAGACCTCCTCACATCCGGGCTGTCTCTCTGTCGCATAGGGGCCGGACTGTTGCCAGTGTGCTACCGTGTCATTGTTTCGTAGCTTGTGGAACTCGCAAATAACCATGTTTGCGCATGATTCCTGCTTTGCCATCTGAATTTCTGTTTTACGAGCATGTACTGAAGAGGCATTCAGAGTGTGGATTCAGAACACCGTCAGTGGTTCAGCATGTCGTTGCTGAGTGTCTGGTGTGCACAAGGGGCCACAAACAATTGCGGCTTCAATCATGCTTCTCTAACCATCCACACTCCCAAGGGCACGAGCGAAGAAAACATGGTACATGGTTGCAATCCCTTACAAGTGGAGAGAACGTTTACCGCTATGGTTGTCTGCCAATGTGCTACCACCCTTGGCCAGGCACATGGTGTGGCAAATCTTCTGTTCACTAATCACATCGCAATCCGACTGAGCAAAGAAAGAACATGGACATGTCTTGAGGTGGGACAGCAAAACAACACCTAGCAAAGGACATTCAGCGACAGATTGTTACAAATGTTGTTGCCACTGGTAAGTCGTGAGTTGTCAACGAAGCGTGGCCTCTGAACTTGCTTCACTCTTGTGTAGAAGACGGACGTCCGTCACCACGAGTTCACATGTGGACCAAGAGGAGGATCGCTAAAGGAGGGATCATGAGGGGAATTCACCGCAAATTTTATGTGCAGTGACATGCTCACTTCGGCATGATGATGCAAGTACATTGCACGACGCTCTCTTATCGCAGTCTCTGTAGCTCAATTAGTGTGGCCCTGCATCATATGCTGGTGGACGCGATGAAGTTGTACGTGCATTGAGCACCTAGCCAGCTACTCTTGGTGTAGAGGAGATGCTTCCGGGTTTTCCAGGGTAGCATCCATTGTTTGTCTAGTTGATGTAGAAGAAATCTCTGTATAGCCTTTGGGGGGAGGCTCACCTTCCGATCCTTGCAAGCTCGCCACTCGCTCAAAAGTGTAAGCGGACTCACTCTTATCCTCCCCCGTCACTGCACTAGTTACTTCTCCAAAACCTAGAACCTGTCTGCACCAGAGTTCAACCTGTATGTACTAGTCTACTCCATGTCTACACCAGTCTACAAACATTTTGCACCAGTCTACTTGTTGAAGTTCGTTGGCCACTCACATCTCTATGCTCTCTTGTCTTCCCCCTCCCATGCACACACATGTAGAGATTAAATGACAATGGCTTCACCTGGGGAGACGTCATGCGAGTCCACCATGACTGGAGCCTCTGGCGTCATGAAGGTGCTGCTCGACCCAGGAGTGCCCTCTGGCACATGCATGGCCTGTTGTCTTACGCGTGTACACGGCATACGGTGACCTTTCGGCTCATGTCCATGCTCGTGCAGATCCCTGAGGTGGCCATTGCTGCCGGCTTGTGGGGGAGTTGACGTGGTGTTGACCCGGTCAACACCACGTCAACTCCCCCACCTCTTGTCGCTTGAAGCGACAAGAGCACGCAGCGACGCATATGCCATCATCCTGATGAGTCAGAAACCGCAACGGCAGGTTCGTGCTGCAGCTGCAGCGTGCCACAACTGCTTGAGGCCGTTGGAGCCCTTGCGCGCAGCAGCAGCCGGTCCGAGGCCGCCCGTGTGGCGACTTGGAGCCGCAAACCGGGCGAGCAACAGCACCATCAGCGAGCAACAGCAGCAGCGGCGGCCGTGGCCACTCAGGCACCAGAGGCACCAGCACCTTTTGTAGGTGCTGACTCCAGCCGTGCAGCTTCCTGGAAGCCGCACGGACGTGGAGGAGCCGCAGACGCAAATCGCGTCAGCCGCCATCCTCTCTTCACCCGCCTGTGCCGGATTCAAATCGCCACCAAAAGTTGCGCGCTATGGCTCGTTGGAAATTTTAGATCTCAAGCTTTCCATCGCGCCCTTCCTCGCCTCATTTGGAGCTCTGTAGCCTCCAGCATTCACCGTTCCGCATCACTGATTTGAATTTTTCATCTTCCGGCCTGAGCACAAAATCAGGTCGTTTTGGCCTTTTTCCCCACTTTTTGAAGACGAAAATTTCACCATTGTCTTCACCATCCTCAGACGCCTCTGTGGTCCAAATTTCGCTTCATTTGGACAACCTTCAATTTTTAGTGGTGAAAATTTAAATTTTTAAATTTTCAGCACTTTTTGGTCAGAAGGTCGACTTTTGCCACCGTCCTAAATCGGCGAGAAACACCGTCAGATTTGAGATCTGACACCTTTCATCCCCACCTCCTGCCTCACTCCCATCAGCAGCAGCAGTAGCAGCAGCAGCAGCAGCAGTGACAGCCGTGGTAGCGGTACCGACCACATCAGCCGTGGAGGCGGTACTGACGTCGCAGACGACGTCGACGTTGGCTCTGTCACTGACAATGCTTTCGTCGACAACAGCCACAGCGGCAGTAGCAGCAACAGCAGCAGCAGCAGTAGCAACAGCGCCGGTGACTGCCATGATGGTGTCACCTGTGTCGCGCGCGGTGGCCTCCTCGTCCACTCTGGCACCATACTCCCGAGACCGTGTCATCACCGAGCTTCTGCAGCAGCTGGCTCTTCGCTCATCTCAGGGGAGTGCGAGTGTGTTGACTGAGCCGACTGATCATATTGCTTGTGCTGCCGCTTCTGTGTCGTTGCGTGGGGATGCTTGTGGCGGTGCTCAGTCTGCTGTGTGTGTCAGCGAGGGACCTGATGATGTGTCCTGGCTTGCTGAGTCGCAGTCTCGCATGTTGCGTCGTGACCAGCAGTCCTCTGCCGAGCGTCCTGCCGCGTTCTCCTGTTCCANCGCCATGTGTTCTGTCACATCGTCGAGTCGTGTTTCAGATGCCACCTGGGTCATCGACTCAGGGGCCACCCATCACATGACGTGTCGTCGCCGTGAGTTCGTCGTCCTTGGTCCCGTGGGGTCTGTTCGCGCTGTTCGCACTGCGTCAGGCCATGAGGTCCCGGTCCAGGGTGTTGGTGTCGTGCAGTTCCATGGTCCGTCTGGCCCGTTGTACATTTCCGACGTCTTGTATGTGCCAGATCTAGAGCTCAGCCTGCTCTCTATGCGTGCCTGTACGCGCATGGGTCTCGGGGTGTCTCACACTGGGGATGATGCCACTATCTTCGTGTGTGACACACAGGAGACTGTTTTACGTGGAACAGTTGTCGATGACCTGTACCACGTCTCTCATGATCGCTCTCTTTCTCCGACACCTCCCTCCCCCACAGCGCATGTTTTTCTGACCGGTACTTTGTCTGCTGAGCACCAGCGCCTGCTGCACAGGCGTCTGTGTCACGTGCACATGGACGCTATTGATAGCCTTGTGCGCTTGCAGCCTGCGCTCGGTCTTGACGCGGCTTCGTTCGAGAAGCCGCCCAAGACCGACTGTCTTGAGTGTGCTCAGGGCAAGATGCACCGCCGCTCTTACCCATTGTCCGAGTCGCGAGCTATTCGCCCTCTCGAACTTGTCCACTCGGACCTCCTGGGCCCGCTCCCTGTCGAGTTCCAGGAGGATCGAGGTCGCTATNCACCCGTATGCGGTGGGTCTACAGTCTTCGTCAGAAGAGTGACGCCGCTGTGGCCGTCCGCCTGTGGCTGGTCATGGCGGAACGGCAGTCTCGCCACACTCTGCAGACCTTCCGCTCTGACCGCGGGGGGGAGTTCCTCGGGGATATGGAGCGGTACTTCGCTGAGCATGGTGTGTACCACCAGCTCTCAGCACCCGCTACCCCCCAGCAGAACGGAGTGTCTAAGCGTTGGAACCGCACGATGGAGGATGCGGTCCGCACCATGCGCATTGAGAGCGGTCTCCCAGAGTCCTTCACATTTGAGGGCTTTGCCTACATGACCTGGGTGTGGAACCGCATCCCACACGGACGGCTGCCTCTTCACACCTCTCCCTATGAGTTGTGGTTTGGTCATCGAGCTGACCTGCGTCTTGCTCGTGTGTGGGGGTCCCTTGCCTGCGTCTGGTTCACCCCAGAGCAACAAGGGTCCAAGGTCTCTCCTCGCGGGCGCATCTGTGCCTTCGTGGGGGTGTCACCCCGGTCCAAGGCGTGGAGCTTTTGGGACTCGGATCGCCGTCGCATTGTTGAGTCCCGTGACGCGGTGTTCTTCGAGCACCTTACCTACCATCACTTGTCTCAGATCCGCTCCATGCGCCTCTCTCATGCTCCCGGGTGTGACGCCTCACGCGACGTGGGGGAGGTCGTTGGGCCGTCGGACTCCGTCCGTTCAGCATGCCCTATCGCCCGTGATGCGTCACACCCCGGACCCTCACCCGCTCAGCTCAACCCCGCCATCATTGCTGTTGGCCCAGTTGCGTCATCACCTGAGCATGCGACTCTTCCTGCACACGCCCCTGGCCTTGCATCATCTCCCCCTGCTCCGCCTGAGCCCGCGCACTCACCTGTCCCAGCGTCGTCTGAGCCCGCGCACTCACCTGTCCTAGCGTCGTCTGAGCCCGCGCACTCAGCTATCCCTGTGTTGCCTGAGCCCGCGCTCCCTCTCTTCCCTTCGCCTGATCCTGTGCGCTCACCTCTCCGTACGCCTGTGTCGCATGAGCCTGCGTACTCGCCTGTCGATGCATCGTCTGAACCCGTGCACTCACCTACTTCCGTGCCGTCCGAGCACTCGCGTTCCCCTGTCTTCGCGTCTCCAGAGCGCGCGCATTCACCTCCGCACGAGCATGCCGCTGTGTCGCCTGTCCCCGCGTCATCGATGCCTGTGTCTGCTGTTGTGCCCCCCGAGCCTTTCACACGCGAGCCCGGAGGTCGCCTCCGCCAGCGCCCTACGCGCAGTGTGCACAGTGGAGACCCAGGCACCAAGGCCCTCGGCCTTAGTGCCCTTGGTCTTGCTGAGGTCCACCCATCCTGTCCGATAGGACGGGTCCTCCTTGCTCACGAGTATGAGCAGGCGCGTGACGCGTCCTCCTTGGAGGTCACACATACATTGCCTTCCACAGCTTGTGTCCTGGCCACACGCACCTCGCCCGAGCTGCCACAGGATCCGAGCACACTGCATGAGGCCCTCATTGGACCCGACTCCGAGCTTTGGCGCTCTGCGTGTGAGGAGGAGCTTCGGGCGATTGCCGGTCATGGCGTCTTTGAGCTTGTTGACCTGCCAGCGGGCCGGAAGGCTGTCCAGGCCAAGTGGGTTTTGCGCAAGAAACTGAAGCCTGATGGCTCAGTGGAACGCTACAAGGCCCGCTTGACAGCCAAGGGTTTCTCACAAGTGGAGGGTGTCGACTTCACCGATACCTTTGCCCCAGTCGGCCGGATGCAGACAGTGCTCACCCTGCTGAGTCAGGTGGCTCACCATGATTGGGAGCTTCACCAGATGGATGTTAACAACGCCTTCCTTCATGGAAAGCTTGAGGAGGAGATCTACATGGTCAAGCCGCCTGGCTTCGTCGACGCCAAGGCCTCTGATAAGGTCTGGCGGTTGCGGAAGGCCTTGTATGGATTGAAGCAGTCACCTCGCTGCTGGAACCAGGAGATCACTGGCACGCTTCGTCGTGCCGGATACGTCCAGAGCGATGCTGATCCTTCCCTGTTTGTGACCCAGGCGCCAGCCCCCTTCACTGCAATCCTGGTCTATGTGGACGACCTCCTGATCGCGTCTCCAGACATGGAGGCCGTGACGGCGGCCAAGGCGGTGCTGCACTCCGCCTACAGGATGAAGGACCTGGGACCAGCCTCGGTGTTCTTGGGGATGGAGATTGTGCGTGATCGCACCCGTAATACCCTCCTCGTCCATCAGGCACGGTATGCTCGGACTGTGGGGGAGCGATTCGCAGACCTCCTTGCGACTGTTCCGACTGCGTCCACACCCATCACACCCGAAGGGCAGCGTGCCCTGAAGGTGGATGACCCAGAGCAGCTGGGGGAGCTTGTCGATGTGACCTTGTACCTGCGAGTCATTGGCTCGCTCATGTACCTGGCCACCACGACGCGGCCCGACATCCCCTTTGCTGTCAATCTGCTGGCACAGTTTTCTCAGGGTCTGCGCACACGGACGCTCGAGGCTGCGGTCAGAGTCGTGCAATATGTGGTCTCCACCGCACGCCTTGGTCTGTGCTTTCGCCGCCAGTGCTCGGTGGTCCTCGATGGGTACACCGACAATGACTGGGCTTGGAGCCCAGATGGCAGGAGCCGCACAGGTTTCTATCTTCCTGATTGGTGGGACCGCTGTGTCGTGGCGCAGCGGTAAACAAGGCTGCATTGCTCGCAGCTCTGCGGAGGCCGAGTACGTGGCTCTAGGCGCAGGTGCAGCAGAGAGTGTCTGGTTGGTGCGCTTGCTCCGTGAGTTACGTCAGACTGTGCCTCCAGTCGTCTTGCGTTGTGACAACCAAAGTGCTGATGCCATCGCACAGAACTCGGGTGTGTTCCATTCACGCACAAAGCACATTGCTGTTGAGTACCACTTTGTGCGTGACCTTCTGCAGCGACGCGAGGTGGACGTCATCTGGGTGAGTACAGACGAGCAGCGCGCTGACTTCTTGACGAAGGCACTCGGACGAGGAAAATTCCATGTGGCCACTCGTGTTGTGGGACTGCGGCCTGCCCCTGATGCCGGTTGACCTGGCCTTGTTTCGTTCTTGTCGTCTCCGTGGTGCGTTGTTGTCAGTGTTTGTATATGTATGGACATGTTCGCCATCCGGTCATGGGGGAGTGTTGTCTTACGCGTGTACACGGCATACGGTGACCTTTCGGCTCATGTCCATGCTCGTGCAGATCCCTGAGGTGGTCGTTGCTGCCGGCTTGTGGGGGAGTTGACGTGGTGTTGACCCGGTCCGTGGTGCACCCCCAACAGGCAGGCGGACCACCGCGAGGTGGCGACCGAGCCACCATTGCCTGGCGTGCAGCTGCCACGACATCCCGGGTGCCTCCCGTGGTCCTTTACAGTGTTTCTGTAGGTGCTAGAATTTTCTCGGTGGACAGGCCGTTCGGCCCGAACTGCATGTTTTGCATGTTTTCGCCACCGACTGATGTCGGACCTGTGCGTGTGACCAGCTGTAGCGTCAGGCTCAGGATTCTGCAGCTTTAGGATCTGACGGTGCTCCATTTGGACTACCGTGCGCAGAGTTACGGCCAAAACAGCGGTTTTGGGCCAGGTTTGGACAGACAGGCACTGCCGTGTGTGACACCCGCCGTGCACCACGGCAGGTATTTATCCTGTGTGACTGTCATTCATTCTCTCTCTCTGCATTTACTTCAGTTGAAGCTTGAGATACAAGTGCACGTGTCTCTCCCTACCCTTGCTGTCCCTTGCATGACCTGTGTGTCAACCAGCCAGACCCGTGCTGTCAGGCTAGAAAGCAGAAAGGCTAGGAAGCTTCCTGGAATCTTCTCATGGTATCAGAGCATTGCGTGATTGTTGTGGTAGATGCTAGGGGTTCCTACATTCTCACTGCCGTGCCCTGCATCATGCTTGCTTGATTCTGAGTGCTTTGGGGGAGTTGCATATTTCCCAGGTGCCGATCCTTAGGGGGCCACTGTGCCGGTTCTGGCCGTGCACTGGTGAGAAGCCGCCCTTGGTTTAATACCGAGTGGTCGGGCTCGACCCCCGGGTGGCGGCACAGCCCACCCGAGCGTGATGTTCGGTGCGGGTGCGTGCTCACTGGTTCTAACTCTCTCGCTCTCCCTCACTCTAACTGTCTTGGTGCAACTTGAGTTCTAGGGTAAGCATTTTTCCGCATCCATGGCATGCCTTGTGCTCTACTGTACTCTCCCGCCACGTCACATGCAACCTATCTAGGAAGCTGTCGGGTAACTTTACAACTTGTCTAGACCAGTGTACAGCCTGTCTTCACCAGTCTACGACCACTCTGCACAAGTGTACAGCCAGTCTGCATCAGTTTCAACCAGTCTACACTAGTGAACAACATTTTTGGTGCCAGTGACAGGCATCATCTCCTTCTCAGCTTCATTGTCCTCATCGTCCGACTCGTAATCAACGAGTCGCTGCTTCATATGGGGCTGGAGCTCCTCATGCGAAATCTCTTTGGCGCATTTTGGCGCCACAGCTTCCATTGCGTTCCCCTTTGATTCAGCTACAGGGGGTTTGTTGCTTTCACCCTCCTCATCAGAATCCCATTATGAATCTTCTTCCATCGGCTTCACGGCTGCCGAGCGGGAGGGGCGCGGTGCGGGACGAGCCTCGGGTGCATGCCGAGTGAACATTACATGCAAAGCTTCCGCCTCGCCCTCGGATTCCTCTTCGTCCTCCTCTTCCTCGCTCGGGTCCGTGGTACATGCCGTGGGTGGCATCACGGGCCTCGGGCACAAGCATTGTTGCAGCTCCTCCATGGTGAGGATATGCGGACGTGTGCGAGGGACCGGGGCCAAAATCAGCTACTGGAGCTCCATCCTTGGTGGTTCAGCTGCCCTGGTGCGCGCCGCACTCTCCTGTAGTGCTGCTAACTGGGGTGAGACAATGCGTTGTGATGCAACGGGGAGAGGGTTAGGGGTCGCTTGCAGTCCATCCATCCATTCAACCACCGAGGGAGGCACACGGGTCTCCGCTTGCGATGCGAACCCCGACGGCGTACCCGGGATGCCCTTGGCATCCATCACCTCGTTCAAGAAATTCAACGGCTTGGCTTTTTTGGAAAGCATCCCACACACAATCGACACTGATTTCCTTTCTCCTGGCCCATCCCGATAAAATAGCCTCTCTTGCTTATAAGCCATGCTAGCACCTGCGGGTACAGCCAGTCATTCTCCAAGAGCATCCCAAACAAACATCCTTTGGTAACGATGACGTCCACGGTGCGGGTGGTAAGCACCTTGCGGAGCTTACCAAGCAGCTTGGAGAGGCCCTCGCATGTCTCAATGAGGTACTTTGATGGCTCAAGGACCGCCATAAATCCACACGCCTTTGCAGTTTCCTGGCTATGGTGGTAGAGCCGGCTTTCATATCAGCGATGCTCCCAACCTTATGCCTCCTCACGACCACTTCCACCAACGTGACCAGTAGCTTGACGTCATCGGTTGCCTACACCATCGACTGTTGCTGGACCATAGTTGCTTCTCCTTCTGTCAGCAGCTTCAATAAATCCTCTGTCGCCTTGGGACAATCCAGGATGTCCAGAGTGACATGCCTGCATTTGTCTTCTTTAGCGTGTCCACAACTGAGAAGGGGACGATGCGGTCGTCGCGCTTTGGGCTTGGGGGCAATGGAGCCCGACCCATCTACTCTGCCCGTACCTCTTCAAGGGTGAATGGCACATCCTCTCGTCCGGGGGCATTTGGAAGTGCCTCCTTTCGTGGTTGGCCATCAATGGAACACATTGCGGCTCGTCCTCCTCCTCATCTTCGTTCTCCAAAATTTTAGCTTCCTTCTGCACTTCCGCTTTTGCCGCTTCCTCCTTTTCCAACCCTTCCATCTGTAGCCTCAAAATGCATGCTGCCGTTGACTCCTCCACCTCATGAACTGCGTGTTTTGGGACCACCACGCCAGCCGCTACCAGGTTTGCATGCGCTGCGGGTGTGGCGGGTGCAGCCTGAGCTGTTTCTTGCGGGACCGGACGATCGCACCTCGAGTGAGGGAAATCACGCGCGTAATGGCCTGACTCCCGGCAATTATGGCAGACGAGGTTGGCTCGCGCGTGAGGATGAACTCCTCCGAGCGCTGTCCCACCCGACTGCTGTTGTTGTTGCGTGGCGAGCTGTGCCTTGAGCTCCACGAGCTCAATAGGGAGCTTCACGACTTCTGGGTTGTTGTTTTCAGCTTTCTCCTCCTCCTCAAGGTCGTTTAGGGTCCGAACCACGGCTTACAGGGTCTGCAGCTGTGTTAGCTTTAGATCATGTTTTCACAGCTCCCCAACAGCGTGCACAAAATCCTTCACTTGTTTGGCTTTGGAATACCCCGGATGTTGCGTGCGAGCTGCCTCACCCGCATCGCCAAGCTCTCAGCTGACTCTCTAGTGTGCCGCTTCAAAGTGGCAAGGCTGTGAACGGCTTTCTCCACATCGGTCGGTGCCCGCATCTTGAATTGGTTCTTGAAGCAAGCCCAAAACTGCACCTCCGTTAGTGGCACGGCTCCCTCAGCCTTGGAGTCCTCAATCACCTGTCGATACCATACGGTGGCTATTCCATCCAAATGCATCCTCAGCCAGCACAATTTTTGCAAATCAACTTTAGTAAACTGTAGCACGGGGGTCAAAAACTAAGGAGAGAGCCAACTCGGCTTCCTCCTTCCAGTTCAAAGCTGCCTCTCCCTCATCACCCCTGAACCGACGAAGGTGCACCACGGGTGTGGGTGCTTTCATGCCAACGAAGCCCGACACCGGCACCCTGCCGAAACCTCCGGCGGCGACGGATATGCATTGGCTCCCCATTCGTGCAATAGAAACAACTCTAGAATTCTGGTCTAAGTTGTCGTCACGTAGCAGAAGAGAGGAAACCTTGTCCCCGTGAACGTCCTTCGCATCTCGAGCCTCCATAGCTTGGGTTCCACCAATGGAGTGCCGATGTGGTCATTTCCGTCCTTGGCCAAGCCGCTCTCGCTCGCCAAGACGAAGTGACTCCAACGCATGGCTCACTTCCTCCACCTCGGGTGGCATGCCCGCAAGTCGTCAGCTACGGCGAGGATGAGCCAGCATCTCTGGATCCGGCTCCAGCCAAAGGGTGGACCCTCAAAGCTCTGACACCAATGGATCTATCCCAAAAAAATTGGTGGTAGTCAAACATCAACTTGTCAGGTCACTCTTCTTACTACTGGTTCAAATGGTCAAGATTCACAAAAACAAGTACAAGGAGACTTGGAAGTCCATAATTCATCGATAGGAGTATGAGTAGTACATGGAAATACAAAGAGCAGTCCTTAAATAATGGCCAACGGCCTCGAACCGTTGAGTGACCGGGCCGCTGCCCAAGCCTGATGCCACAAGCTTCTCACAGCTGCCTTTCTAATGCTTGTCCTAAATCTTGTCCCCTCACAATATGATGTGCGCTCCGTGAGCCACGCACTGTCTACAAAGTCTTGTAACCAAGCACACACGTGATGTAAGCACTCCGTGAGCCGTGATCCCACGCCAATCAGGTAACCCCCATTCGAGATGAGCGAAATACTGTAACCGAGTAAAAATGGAGTAGAGAGAGAGGTGAGTCTGCTTCGTGGTCTGCGACATCCAGCGAGCTTCATGTGTACCTACACGCTTTCTGCATGTGTCGCTCTCTTGATTCCAATACGATGCC